>OY293419.1:12240034-12840034 GCA_958502065.1 Chrysolina americana | reverse complement strand
CGTGCCGCAACTTGTCGAGATTGTTTGTGAGGGGGACACATTTTGACGCTAAATGCATAGTAAAACCTTCAACCCCCTAAACAAGGGCGTCATCCCAATTGTTATTCCCTATACAGTGCTGCGTAGTTTTTGAAAATCGATTCACTCTTTCAGAAAATATGGAGCGTTGAAACTTCAACAATACTCAACAAACCTCCCAAAAAATCTGTTTTTTTCACTTTTCAGCTAATTTTTAACTCATTATGAAAGTTGGTACCCGAAGGTTTACGGGATCATGAATAATGAGTTTTATGTCAAAATTCAAGAATTGAATAATTTTTTATCAGATAGTAAGTAATACCTGATATTGTTACTCCTTAAGTCATCATTATGTGACATCAATATGGTAATCCGTCCTTCAATTTTTTTTTTCGGGTATATTTACAGAGTGTCCATAATTGAAAGGGACGAGTTCATTGTCAACAATTAGGCGAGGAAATTTTATGTTCACGTGGATCTTGGCCAATAGCAACACCTTCAATGTCAAATTCGAAAGAAAGTTATTTGGTCTTGTTAATATCCAAGGCAAGCGAATTGGAACTTCAAACTCCACTTAATCGCCCTGGATTGTTACCTTCGATGCTGAAGAATCTTTACTAGTCGTATCATCAGCAGAGAGAGAGTAAACCTTGGGCATGAAAGAAGCGCTAGATCATTCAGGTTCAACAAAAAGAGTACTGGCTCCAAAACTGACCCCTGTGGTATGCCGCGGTTTATGTTCCCGCATTCGAAAGATTTCTGTCCAGTGAATACTTCTAGTCTACGGTCTACGGGCAAAAACAATTTTGCGGGTCTTCGACATTCTCGTAAATCATCAGAGAACTAATAGAAAGAAGGCGACGAATATTCGAGAAGAAATGAATAGTCGAACGCCTTTTTGTCCCGCCCGAAAATTATGAGCTGACTGAGAAGTCCGAAAAATCTAACATATGCCCATTAGTAGCCTAATTAATGTCAAAACAGCGGCTCCGATGATTTCTTTGTTGTAAAACGAACGAGTTACGTCGACAAAACAAAAGACATACGAACAAAACCCGATCCGGGACAGATTTGATTGATACAAAACAGACGGCAGTGTAAAAAAGTTGAACGTCTTTCCCTGAAACAAACGAATGCCGCGGGAATGCGAGCTTGTTTTGTTTCAGCGACGACTTGATCTTATTTGTTTTTTTGGCTTGTTTTCGCTATTGTATTCAGTCGGTTTTTAGGAATTATAAACGTCAGGTATTTAGAATTCCAGTGTTATGTCGCATTTTTATAAAATAGTTATTCTGATGTTTCGAACCTGATAATGTTATTTTGTGTCGGGTGGAAGAATTCACTGGTAATGGTTCAGAATGAGGGGTGACGAAACGACAACAACAAGTTGTTCTTCTCGAGCTAACGATATTATGGGAGGTACTCCTTCAAATAAATTAACTTCTCTCACACAAGATTGTAATGTTACCTTTTTTGGGTAAATCTGAAGGTAAAAACTTGCTGTCTAGCATTTCTTTGATGAAGTAGGTAATAACAATAATATGAACTGCATTACCTTGTCATATCCAGGTATTTGATCACAGCCTCCTCATGGTCAAGTGAATACTAGATGTAGTTGGTGTCGGTGGGAAACCTTAGCCCTATCAGTAGCGATTTTTATTATCGTAGATAAACTTTTCAAATTGGGGATAGAGCAAAATCAATTTTTATTTTACCTTCATCAAAAAGCATTCTAAATATGATGTTAGTCAAGAATAATTTCTTCTATACTATCGTGCGTGAAGTACCAATCGTTCACAAAACAGCTGCCGTTTTTAGATGTGTTAGTGATTGGAAATGTCCAGAATCAGCTGGAATTTGATGTCCTTCAGGTATGAAACGAATACACTCATAAACATCCCTGAGAGCTCCCGCACCATTACTCAGAGCCCTGGATGCTCCCACCATTTCACAGAGTAAGAAATGGCGGGATTGACTTGGTAAATCGAATCTTGTTTCCACTCAAAAAGAAGAGCAAAAGCGAAAAATTTATTTTTAGGGAAGTGGCTGAACTGAAAAATTCTGTTGGGAAATAAATAGAGAACCCTTCGCAGCTCTTCCACTTTTCAAAAAGAGAAAAACCTTCTTTGGAAATATTTTTGCACGATAGTTCAGAAAGAGAGAAATATTTTAAAAATATATGTAGGTATATAGTAAATATTGTTTCAATGTGATTAAGAAAGTGTCATACTACTACTGTTTGCATGAACTGCGTCTATCAATTTCCAGAATAGTACTAGTTACAGTGAACTTGCTAAATTAGTAAATCTATAATAGACTTTCAAAATATTTTCAAAGACTTAATAATCTTCAAGTGTATGGGTAGGTGGTTATATATTTATTTATTTTTCACTTGTCCATTACTGCTTTAGTATTATCACCTACAGTTAACTCAATGCATTTGTTATTTCTGTAGGTTAAAAAAACCTACATTGTTTACATTCTTTTGGTCGTAGTGCAATGTACTTTTTAACTAAGTTCAAGGCTCCTATTTCGCTTTCTTCAACAATGGTGAAACTATTTGAGGTGCAGGTCTTGGTTTCTGGTACCTTGATTAGTACAACGGTCCCTTTGTCTTCAATGTCATCAATTGTCATCTTGACCATTTCATCACGTCTTAAGCCTCCGAATACCGCATTACCAGAACAACTTTATGTAGCAGAAAAGTATCATGTAGAGCTTTTCTTATGAAAAGTAATACTTGTCCACCTTCCAACAGCTTTGACTTTTTAGGAATGTATCCTTCTGAATTGACTATCAGGAAGGCCATCAGTTGACTGAATGCTGATATATTAATTTTTTCTTTAACAGTCGATGTTGATTTCAGCTGTGAGTATTTGGTCAAAGCTGTGGTATTTGGAGTATCGGGCCAAAGGCTCTCGGGTGAATGTTATCCTCCGGGCGTTAGGAGGTATATAACGCACTTGGTACATAAATAGCTATTGGGCCTATATACTGGGTGGCCCATCAAAAACGTGCCGCAACTTGTCGAGATTGTTTGTGAGGGGGACACATTTTGACGCTAAATGCATAGTAAAACCTTCAACCCCCTAAACAAGGGCGTCATCCCAATTGTTATTCCCTATACAGTGCTGCGTAGTTTTTGAAAATCGATTCACTCTTTCAGAAAATATGGAGCGTTGAAACTTCAACAATACTCAACAAACCTCCCAAAAAATCTGTTTTTTTCACTTTTCAGCTAATTTTTAACTCATTATGAAAGTTGGTACCCGAAGGTTTACGGGATCATGAATAATGAGTTTTATGTCAAAATTCAAGAATTGAATAATTTTTTATCAGATAGTAAGTAATACCTGATATTGTTACTCCTTAAGTCATCATTATGTGACATCAATATGGTAATCCGTCCTTCAATTTTTTTTTTCGGGTATATTTACAGAGTGTCCATAATTGAAAGGGACGAGTTCATTGTCAACAATTAGGCGAGGAAATTTTATGTTCACGTGGATCTTGGCCAATAGCAACACCTTCAATGTCAAATTCGAAAGAAAGTTATTTGGTCTTGTTAATATCCAAGGCAAGCGAATTGGAACTTCAAACTCCACTTAATCGCCCTGGATTGTTACCTTCGATGCTGAAGAATCTTTACTAGTCGTATCATCAGCAGAGAGAGAGTAAACCTTGGGCATGAAAGAAGCGCTAGATCATTCAGGTTCAACAAAAAGAGTACTGGCTCCAAAACTGACCCCTGTGGTATGCCGCGGTTTATGTTCCCGCATTCGAAAGATTTCTGTCCAGTGAATACTTCTAGTCTACGGTTGCTCAGATACGACTGGAACCACGCAAGTCTCCGATCAAGTAACACAACCTAGATGAGTAATACTCAAATAAAACTGAAGGTAACATCTTTTTATAATGTTATCACTCAAATCATGACATTATTGTCATTTCGCAATTTTTTAAGGATACAATAAGCACGTCAGCTAGATTTCGATATCTGTCAGGTATATTCATGGCAACGAAAACCCAAAAATACTGTCTTGGATGAAATATATAGCAATAAGAAGGCAATTAAAACGTTCAATGCAGCTTGTTGGGAGCATGTAAAAACTATAGTATTTCCATCGCATCGTCTCGTCAGTACGGCAACGATGCATTTGAAATGTCCAATGTCAAATATGACAGAACAACTTATTGGAGTCTTTTTTCGTGAATAAAGGGCAAATTCTGAGTGGATTTGTGTTAAACTATCGTTAGTTTTTATTAGCAAGCAATGGTGAAGCATTGTGAAATCAAAATATGTCATTTCATAGGCAAGCTACCAGTATCGTAACTATCAAGAAAGGGAAACCGAATTGGAAAAGGATAAAATTACCTAATGAATTATGAAAACATGTCAATTACAGCATCGGCATCCTGTGGAGATTATTCCGTCATAATTTCAGGTTTCCATTCCTTATTAGGTTTCCATTCTTTCTATTTTATTGAACCTCAACACTGCCGTTGGGGAAAGATGTCCCTTACACACAAATTTTAATGCCTGTGCGGCGAGGTACTCATCTAGGTTGTGTTATTTGATCGGAGACGCAAGGGCACATCTTCCGAATTCATAGAATTGAAGTTTGTGTATCAGTATTTTGGGATTCACACAGTCAAAGGCTTTTGTAAAGTCATAGAACGCTCCTGCAAATATTATTCCATCCTTATGTTGCACATATAGGTGTTCCAGAAGTTTGAACAGTACGTCGGTAGTACTTTTACTTCTTTGAAAACCGAATTGTCTCTGATTTACTGAAGCCATAATGCGGATCCTAACAAAATTGTCAATTATCTAGGATAGGGTCGATAGCCATGATATTGGGCGATAATTATATAGCTGATTTCAGGCTCGGAGAAAAATACTCACCTTGCCAAGAGCTGTTGATAGCGAGTCAGTGCATCTAATGAAGATTATGGCAAATTGTTTTTTGTTGAAATTGATATTTCCGTCGACCAGCTGCACACCCTTAATAGTACAACAACCCTCAAAAGTCTTCGAAGAAAGATACTTGCTGATAACCCATACTCCGCAACAGAAGTTTTGTTTCTGATATTCTGAATAATTTTTGTAATTTTCCATTTGAACTCACATCTTCAAATATTCGCATATCATTAGGAAACACCCTCTATACCTTGAAGGTTAAGCAAATTCGAACGAATCTGATGTGCTCAAACTGTGATGTCATCAAGCAAAAACAAACTTTGTTTCAAGAACCAATTTAGGGTAAGAGGGGTACGATAATATAGATCAGGAGGTGGTGACAGGTGACGTTTTCCCATTTTACACTGCATGCCTTTTTAAGGCTTGATAATCAGCCCTAAATTATGAAAAATAGACGGGTTCCTGGCCGCCGCACGTGTGCACTTCATAAGGAAAAGCGCTTTTCTTTTTGTGGAGAATTTTCGTGTTCTTCCGTGATATTATACTGCCTGCCGTTGTTAATATACGGAAGTTCAAACAAATTGAAATGCTACTAATTGATGGCATGCAATTCCCAGCGGCCGAAAGGGCTCTAAGGGTTACCAAAAACTGAAAAAAATTAAAGGGGACTTCCGTGTTTTCGAATTGCATGCCGATGTGAATAATTGAAGTTTTAGTAACGATAACACTCTGGAAAAATTGGCATGCGCCCCTCGTCTGACCATCGGTGAAAAATTGCGGGAAAACTCTGGAAAAATGTAATACAGGTTTTTCGTGATTCTAAACTGCATGCTATTAGAAAGATACTTCATTTGTATGAATAATTAATAGTAGGTAATTTGGCATGCACACCAGGATTTCGCGAAATAGAGGCATGCATGACGAAAATTGCAAAAAACACTGTGAAAATACATGAGACTTTGTTTTGCGAAATCCTGGTGTACATGCCAAATTACCTATTATTGATTCATTACACAAATGACGTATCTTTCTAATGGAATATGCACTTTGGAATCACGTAAAACCTGTATTAAATTTTGATTGAGTTTTCCCGCAATTTTCCACCGTTGTTCAAACGAGGGGCGTAGCCAATTTTTCCAGAATGTTTTTATTTCTGAAACCTCAATTCTTTACATCGGCATGCAATTTGAAAACACGGAAGTTCCCTTTAAATTTTTTCAGTTTTTCGTAACCCTTTGAGCTTTTTCGGCCGCTGCGGATAATAATAATAATAATAATAATGTGCCTTTATTGGAATAAAAAAAACAATAAATGGGTAACATAGACAACGGGTGGCGATATTCGCTTTACACGCTCTTCCATACAACCACCCCCAGAGATGCAACATAATTCATTATTTATTATTTATTAAGTTAATAGTGAACAAATCTGTACGATAGAAAAAGAAAATAAACAACATGAGATATCATAAATTTTATGCATAAAACTACTTCCTATTTAGCTTCTTTTTGTCAATAAATGTAATTTGAGATGTTTGCCGAAGGACCCCACACTAGGCAGTAGCTTGATTGACATAGGTAAGGAATTGAAAATTTTTACCGCATTATAGCTGAAAGATCGCTGAAACTGACTGGTAGTATGCCTGGGAACACTGAACATATCCACAAACCTAGTATCACGGTCATGATAGACATTGCGTTTCACCAGCTTACATGACAGATACAGAGGTGTTTCAAATTCCTTCAGTTTATAAACAAACCGCGCCATTTGTAGTAAGTACCTTTCATTCAGAGAGAGCCAACCAGAATCCCGAAAAGGAGTCGAAACATGGTCATACTTCCTCAAGCCATAGCTGAATTTCAAGAAAGCCTTTTGGATTCTCTGGAGACATTCTTTGTCCTTACTCAGTAGAGCAGGCCAGTAAACAATGTTACAGTATGATATACCAGACAAGATTAGTAAATCGCACAATCTCAATTTAACCTCTTTACTCAGAAAATTTTTATGTAAATATAGTAGTTTCAATTTACTGAACGAAGATTTAACCAAATGACTTGTGTGACTAGAAAATCGCAATTTGGAGTCACACCATAGGCCCAAATTCTTACAACAATCTGTACTGGAAATAGTCTGTCCATCCAATTTAATAGAAAATGAGTCATTCAATATCCTCTCCCTTTGATTTCCAAAGATTAGCATCTCTGTTTTGGTACCGTTGAGAATCAAACCATGAGCGTTAGATACTTCCAGCATAGTTTGTAAATCAGCATTAATCATCGATGCCGCCCGAATACAGTTATCCACACCGAAAGAGTAATAAATTTGAGTGTCATCGGCATACTGGTGTGATGAGCAGTGCTTTAAAAATTCACAAAAATCAGCTGTATATCAAGAAAATAACAGTGGGCCCAAAATGCTGCCTTGAGGAATTCCTTTTTTCAGTATAACATATTCAGAGAATCCATCAGGCATGAGGACTCTTTGATGTCTGTCCGATAGATAATTCAAAAAGAAATAAATAGCGTTGGGATCTAAGCCAAAATAACCTAATTTAATACAGAGTGTAATTTAATCAAGGGTGTCAAAAGCCTTGCTGTAATCTAACAGATTTGCATGCAATTAATTAGTAGCGTTTCAATTTGGTTTAACTTCCGTATATCACAACGGCAGGCAGTATAATATCGCGAAAAAACACGAAAATTCTCCATAAAAAGAAAAGTGCTTTTCTTTATGAAGTGTACACGTGGGGCGGCCAGGAACCCGTCTATTTCTCATATTTTAGGGTTAAATATGAAGCCGTAAAAAGGCATGCAGTGTAAAATTGGAGAACGTCACCTGTCACCAGCTCCTGGTCTAATAGTATGTACCCCAATTTTTCAACGAAGAAACTGTGTTAAATTTTTATTTTGCACCAATAATCATTTTATATGGATACTTTGAAATATTTCTAACGAATACATTACAAATTATTGCTGTTTTTTTTTCCTGCCCAAATCAGGTATTTTTAGTCCTAATATTATGCGCCTGAAACTGACAACTGTTCTGGAAGCATCCTTTTGGTTCTTCTGTTTAAAGTAAATGAAAAACTAAATGGATTGATTCATTATTTTGTGAATCATGACATCACCACGATTTTTTTATATTATCAGCGTATATCTGAAAAATAAACATTGATTAGTCTGGAACCTGTATAGTTAACCGAAAAGCCCTGCATCGTACATTTATCAAGCCATAAAATTTGTCCGTGAAGACACTACCATAAATGAATTTCATTTCACACTTCTGTTAACAAACTGGGACATAAATGTTAAAAGCAGCAATGATTCCACCTCCCCAACTGCATAAAGTAATTGTCGTTCCTCTAATTAACACTTCATGGGAATATTCTCGGCCCAACATGCAGTTTTGGAATGTTTGGAGACAACGATAAGGATCGGCAAGCGAATATAATTCTCATACCAGTCTTTTGAATATCTTTATTGAAGGAATGTTGAGTGGATGCGTGAGAAGTGCGTCTGTGGCGATTTCTGAGGAGTTTGTTGTGTTTATTATTCCCTAGATCTACTCAGATGGAACATGAGAGAGGGATCTTTTCAACATCTTGAATAAAAAGATGACTGTAGGTATGTCTGACGGTGATATAAAAGTAAAGAAACTCAATTAATCTTCGAATATTTTTATTTTTCATTTTGAATGGGACTCTATGGGAAATACCTATACTGCGACCTGTTCACACTGGTGATGAAAATACCCTCAACTGAAATCCACTAATTTATTTAGACTTGTAGAATAAAACTTCTCGGATTCATAACATTGAAATGATTTAATGAGTTGAATAAAAGACGTAAACCACCAACTTTCGATGGACAGTACTCTTGGTCCATGTATCGCCGGCAATTTGAAGCTGCGGCAGTGGCTAATGGATAGAGTAGCTTTGAGAGGGCCAGCTTTGGGTATGTTGCAGACGATACCCATCGAACAGCAAAATAAATATGAAGACCTGATTACAGCATTAGAGTTACGGTATGGCGATCAACATCGAGAAGAGCTGTGTCGGACTCAAATAAAAACGCTCACTCAAAAATCGGGTAGGAGTCTGCAAGAATTTGAAGCAGATGTAAGACGCCTCATTCAGCTGGCTTACCCAGAAGCATCGGGAGATTTCAAGGAACAGGCTAGCAATGATAGAGCCACCAGGGTCTTCCCTGTTAAGAGGCTAAGAACAACCGAATTGCATAACAACGCAGATGCCTTGTCCAGGAGACTTCGTTCGGATACTTGTGAGCATTTTGAGCGAATTGAACGTCGCGAAGGAATCAACCAAGTGAGATTAAGGGTTGACGACAATTGGATCACATCGAAAAAGAGAAGACCAAGAACTAGTTGTAGATATTCTAAGATAGAAGGAAAGTGGAGCGAAAAGACCCACTTGGAAGGAAATCTCCGTTCGATCACCAACTTTCAAGGCGTTGTGAGCACAATGGAATTTCCAGATTGTTGAGAATGGTCTACTGAAGAGAGCTTGGGAATCAGCCGATGGCAGAAAAGTGTTTTTTCAATTATTGGTTGTATCTAGGTCGAGAATGAGTGATGTCTTGGGGAAGATTCATGGTGGCAAATCAGGTGAACATGCCTTGGACCTTGGATAAAATACGGCAGAGGTTTTACTAGGTCCAATGTCGTAACGATGTAGAAAGATAGTGCAAAAAATGTCCGAACTGTGAAGCAAGCAAAAGCCCCAGGATAAGATCAAGAGGAGAGATGAAACAATACAATGTAAGTGATCCCTTTCAACGAATCGCCATCGATGTAGCCTGACTGTTTTCGGTAACGAATGAAGGCAACAAATACATCCTTGTTGCAATGGATGACTTCAGTAAATGGGTTCTAGCTTATGCCCTGTCTAATCAAGAAGCATCCACAGTTGCAAGAGCTCTGGGGGGTAACATGTTCTCAAGGTTTGGAGTGCTAATGGAGCTTCACTCCGATCAAGGAATGAATTTTGAATCAAACTTATTGAAGGAAGTTTGTGAATGGATAGGAATTAGCAAAACTAGAACAACTGCCCTCCACCCACAGCCTGATGGCATGGTTGAAAGGTTCAACAGGACTATGGAAGAACATCTTTCCAAAGTAGTAGAGGAGCACCAAAAGACCTGTGATCGACATCTTCCACTATTCTTGATAGCTTACAGGGCCTCTGTGCACGATTCCACAAAGCTCACTCCAGCCAGCATCATCTTCGGGAGAGAACTTCGGTTGCCCTGTGACTTGGTGTTCGGATCACCAAGTTCTGAAGAAAAAGAGGTACAGGATTATGCAGACGAACTGCGAAATAGCTTGACTGGGATCCACAAATTTGCAAGAAAATTATTGAAGATAACTATGTAGTGATAGAATGAAGGCTCGATACACTCTTGAGGCCAATAATTGTGGATTTGAAGAAGGAGATCGAGTGTGGCTGTACAACTCTCATCGTACGAAAGGAGTTTCTCCCAAATTACCAACATCTTGGAAAGGACCCTATACGTTAGTGACAAGAATAAACGACGTAGTATATAGAATTCAACGTAGCCCGAGAGCAAAAATGAAGGTTGTCCACCTAAAAAATCTTGAACGTTATAATGGAAACAACAAGACATAGTTTGATCGGGACGATCAAAATTGAGGAAGGGGTAATGTTACGAGATTGATGATTTTCTTTACTGATCATTCTGGAGAACGGAAGAATCCCGCAAAAGTAAAAAAAGAGTATTTTGAATATTCAGCTAGTTGAAGTCAGCTGAGCAGTTTAAAGAGATCCACGTGTTTTGTCAGTGAGTGTAGTAGTTGTATGTTTATAGCGAAGTTAATGAAAATTATTTAGTATGCTCGTCGTATCATTTAGAAATATCGCAATAAACACACCTAGAAAAACGTTACACACTATGATGGATGTATTGAAAAATGTATTGAATCGCAGAAGAAATACCTGGAAAAAGTGCTCATAATTATAAATAAGAGTTACTATAAATTTTACAAACAATAAAATTGATTTAGTATAATATTCATTTAGGGAGTTGGTATCATTATGTTAAAAAAAAAATGTTTTATTTGTTTCCATCCATTATTTTTTTTGATATTTTTGTTTTTTTTCTTTTTTCAATGAAATTCTCACAGCATAAATTCGTACCCACGTAAAACTCCTAAAGGATCATTATAATTTAATTGTTATTATTTTTTACAAAAGAAATTTTTCAACCAACTTTAGTGAATTATGTCTCTGTATATCTATCTGCAAACTCTTTCGTTCAGCTACTTGGGTTTTCTTATATCCCCGCAGATCGCCAGTCGGTCTAGTCTGGACGGTTTGTTTTTTTTCCAGTCAGGTTGATTCCATCGCAATTGGAATCCTTAGTTCCGCATGATGCGATGGTGACTCGATGGTTGTTGAATGACAACAAAACGAGAACAGCGGCCAGATCTGGCTCTTGGATCGTTACGTTGCCCCCTTCTTAAATACGTTTCGTCCTGAAATATGCTGCAAGATTCTACATATCTGCACCACAGTCTTCATAAAGAGCCAGCTATTGAAAAGGACGAATGATAATAATGATAATAATAATATCATTCACTTAACATTGGACATATAAAAATGTATAGGAATCGTCAAGTATTACACATAATCAGAAGAAAACGTACATGTCGTACACATCTATGGAAATATTATAAATGGAATTTATGTTTATATAGATATGCTCGAAAGGATACTCTATTGAATACATTAACAGACGTCACACAATAAAAAAATTATTCTAAATTATAAAATAATCCTTGAATTGAAAACCTTCTCAACTTTCTACTGAATTTAGTGAAGGAGCAAAACTCCTTATGGATTCGGTAGACGAGATCGTTTATCCTCTTCATGATTTTATTTGGACGTTTTCACGAGTTTCACAACGTTAGTGATATTCCACAGCCACGTTAAGAATAGAATAGAATAAAATAGAATAGAATAGAATTTATTTGACCAAGTTACAAATATGTTTTTGGCAAGTCAATCATGTACAAAATGTTAACTAAAATTCGTAAAAATATACATCTAAGATGTCACAAACAGATATACACAAATTTTCACAATCTGAAACAAGAACATGAATTGTTGTCGAATAAAATACAGTGAAGTATTTACGTTTCATTTTCGAAATGTTTGTAGCACGTCAAAAATACATATTAGAAAAAAAACACATAAATAGGTATCAGATACCAATCAATTAAAATAAGGTCAGATTACAATTAAAATATTTTCAACACAATTTATATAATCTTACTGATTAACACTTTGAAAGAATTATGGTGAGTATGTTCACAACTATCGATTTTGAAAATGACTAACGTATTCATTGACAGAGTAGAAGCAATATTTCAAAAAGTAACTCTTCAGGGAATTTTTGAAACGATGCATAGAGAGACATTTACAATCATCTGGTGAATGATTGTAAAGGTTGAAGTCTAAAGTATTTCTTTGAGATTTACTAAGCCGATAGCGATTTGTACGAATATTCTTTGCGGATCTGGTATTATGGTCATGAACGTCACATTGCTTAATTAGTATATTTGCGTTCTTATGAATTTCTACCAGGACACTATAAATATATAGGGTCGGTAGAGGCATTATTTGAAGTTTTAGGAAAAGTGGTTGGCAATGATCTCTATAGCCTGAATTTGTGATGATTCTGATTGCTCTTTTCTGAAGTTTAAAAATTTTAATAGCGCCACTTGAGTTTCCCCATAGAATTATACCATAACTGATGTGAGAGTGGAAAAGGGAGTGTATCCCAGCTGGTGATATTCTTCAGTTGACGTAAAAGGAAAACTGTACTGCATAACCTACTGCTCAATTGTTCGATGTGATTATTCCAAGGGAGACTGCTATCCACAATGACTCCAAGTAATTTTACACTATCCACGTCCGACGTAGCAATACCTGTTGAAAATAAGATCTTGAGTTTTGTCAGAATTCAGTTTCAGTCTGTTTGCAGAAAACCATGTTTCTGCCTTACTATTTACCTCTTCAGTTACTCTCTCAAGTTCTGATAAGTTCTTGTCGGAATAAATAAAAGTAGTATCGTCAGCAAACAAAACAGATTTATGTGGGTTCATAAAACGACCGATATCATTTACATAAATAATAAACAAGAGAGGCCCCACGACTGATCCTTGAGGAACACCATGCTTCATAAGTTTGAAACTTGAAGTAGAACTATTAGTAGTTACAGCTTGATGACGACCCTCCAAATATGACTTCATTCGAGACAAAGCCACTCCCCTAATGCCATAGTAAGACAGTTTCTCCAATAAAATGTGATGAGAGACGCAGTCGAAGGCTTTGGATAGGTCACAAAGTGTAATTGCTGTGTGGTGCCCAAGCTCAATACCCTCTACTACATCGCTAATGACTTTCAAAACAGCCTGCGTCGTAGAGCGATCCTTTCGAAATCCAAATTGGGAATTATTGAAAAAATTGTATTTTTCAAAATATGCGTTGAGGCGTTGTTTGAGTATTTTTTCGACTATTTTACCAAATATAGATATATTCGAAATTGGACGGTAATTGTCGACAAGTGAAATATCGCCTTTTTTCAATAGGGGAATAACTCGGGACAGTTTGAATGCAACAGGAAATACACCTGACGCGAATATTAGATTGATCAGTTCGGTGAGGGGTTGCAATATGATGTTGGAGGTTTCCTTAATTATTTCACTATTTAATTCATTTGCGTCTAAGCACTTGGAGTTTTTTAGTGACCGTATCACATCCAAAACTTCCTCTTCAGTAACTGGAACTATAAAAAAGGAACTGCTAGGAGCAGGAAAATTCTTGAAGTTGAGTAAATCAATATTTGATGTTACTGGAAGAGATTTTATGATTTTATCGGCAATTTCAACAAAGAAATCGTTGAAAGTATCAGGAGATATATCGCTGGTAAGAGTACAGGTTTTGTTTTTATTTCTTTCAAAATTAATTATTTTCCAACATGATTTGGACTTATTTTCGGAAGAAATGATGAAATTATCATAGGCCTGCTTTTTTGAGGATTTTATTTGTAAATTGTATTCGTTTCTGAAGTTCTTATAGGCTAAAATATCTGCAGGATCTTTGGTTATATCAGCCATGAGCTTGTGTTTCGAAAGAGTTTGTCTCATTCGTCTCAGATAATCATTGAACCATTTAACCGGAGACTTTTTGTTTATGGAAGTATGGGTTTTCATTGGAAATATTTCCTTGACTAAATTACTGTAAGTATCTACAAGATTGGAAGCTAGAGTATCAACACTTTGGTAAATTTCGTAAGAATCCCATTTAATATATGATAAGGCCTGTTTCAGACTTAGTATGGGTTGTATAGTATAGGTTGTATAGTCAATAATATATCCGATTTCTCCATATTCAAAAGTTCCTGACTTCTGCATCCTCCGAAATAACCCATAATCAAAATAACCTATAACAAAATAAAAGGAAATAAATAAACATAAAATGGAAATTTCAGGTGTTGAATTAGCGGGAATTCGGTCGAAATGTTGAAGAAAACCAATTATTAAATTGTCGACGTTTCGAAACTTCATTGGTTCATCTTCAGTACACTGAAGTATAAACAAGAACATACATATTAAAATGGTATTATAAAAGGTGATTTTGATTAAAACAAAATAAATTATGTAAAATAACAATCGTTGAAAAATAAAACGCTTCGGACACTTTACAGAAAACAACAACATTACTTACATTCAGGGTGGCTTTCCGGGTTTAAAATAAGAAAAAATTACCTTATGCAATAAATGAATTTCATTAAGAGCGTTGACATCATTAGGAGACTTTTTCGGCTTTTAACTCTTACTCTCCGTTTCAAAAAAGTCTCCAGTTCATCGAACTTGGTGTTATCTCGTTTCTCATGTACATATAGTCACTATCGATTCAAGCATTGTCCATTTAGTCCATAAGGAATTCGGACTATATGTTTCTGACTGCAACGAATGAACATAATCACTACCAAATCCACCGAAAAACATAGAAAATACCTTACCAGTTCTTCAAAATATGCCAGAAATACAGTTTCATTGGCATCTTTTGACATAACATCGGTAGACGAGATCGTTTATCCTCTTCATGATTTTATTTGGACGTTTTCACGAGTTTCACAACGTTAGTGATATTCCACAGCCACGTTAAGAATAGAATAGAATAAAATAGAATAGAATAGAATTTATTTGACCAAGTTACAAATATGTTTTTGGCAAGTCAATCATGTACAAAATGTTAACTAAAATTCGTAAAAATATACATCTAAGATGTCACAAACAGATATACACAAATTTTCACAATCTGAAACAAGAACATGAATTGTTGTCGAATAAAATACAGTGAAGTATTTACGTTTCATTTTCGAAATGTTTGTAGCACGTCAAAAATACATATTAGAAAAAAAACACATAAATAGGTATCAGATACCAATCAATTAAAATAAGGTCAGATTACAATTAAAATATTTTCAACACAATTTATATAATCTTACTGATTAACACTTTGAAAGAATTATGGTGAGTATGTTCACAACTATCGATTTTGAAAATGACTAACGTATTCATTGACAGAGTAGAAGCAATATTTCAAAAAGTAACTCTTCAGGGAATTTTTGAAACGATGCATAGAGAGACATTTACAATCATCTGGTGAATGATTGTAAAGGTTGAAGTCTAAAGTATTTCTTTGAGATTTACTAAGCCGATAGCGATTTGTACGAATATTCTTTGCGGATCTGGTATTATGGTCATGAACGTCACATTGCTTAATTAGTATATTTGCGTTCTTATGAATTTCTACCAGGACACTATAAATATATAGGGTCGGTAGAGGCATTATTTGAAGTTTTAGGAAAAGTGGTTGGCAATGATCTCTATAGCCTGAATTTGTGATGATTCTGATTGCTCTTTTCTGAAGTTTAAAAATTTTAATAGCGCCACTTGAGTTTCCCCATAGAATTATACCATAACTGATGTGAGAGTGGAAAAGGGAGTGTATCCCAGCTGGTGATATTCTTCAGTTGACGTAAAAGGAAAACTGTACTGCATAACCTACTGCTCAATTGTTCGATGTGATTATTCCAAGGGAGACTGCTATCCACAATGACTCCAAGTAATTTTACACTATCCACGTCCGACGTAGCAATACCTGTTGAAAATAAGATCTTGAGTTTTGTCAGAATTCAGTTTCAGTCTGTTTGCAGAAAACCATGTTTCTGCCTTACTATTTACCTCTTCAGTTACTCTCTCAAGTTCTGATAAGTTCTTGTCGGAATAAATAAAAGTAGTATCGTCAGCAAACAAAACAGATTTATGTGGGTTCATAAAACGACCGATATCATTTACATAAATAATAAACAAGAGAGGCCCCACGACTGATCCTTGAGGAACACCATGCTTCATAAGTTTGAAACTTGAAGTAGAACTATTAGTAGTTACAGCTTGATGACGACCCTCCAAATATGACTTCATTCGAGACAAAGCCACTCCCCTAATGCCATAGTAAGACAGTTTCTCCAATAAAATGTGATGAGAGACGCAGTCGAAGGCTTTGGATAGGTCACAAAGTGTAATTGCTGTGTGGTGCCCAAGCTCAATACCCTCTACTACATCGCTAATGACTTTCAAAACAGCCTGCGTCGTAGAGCGATCCTTTCGAAATCCAAATTGGGAATTATTGAAAAAATTGTATTTTTCAAAATATGCGTTGAGGCGTTGTTTGAGTATTTTTTCGACTATTTTACCAAATATAGATATATTCGAAATTGGACGGTAATTGTCGACAAGTGAAATATCGCCTTTTTTCAATAGGGGAATAACTCGGGACAGTTTGAATGCAACAGGAAATACACCTGACGCGAATATTAGATTGATCAGTTCGGTGAGGGGTTGCAATATGATGTTGGAGGTTTCCTTAATTATTTCACTATTTAATTCATTTGCGTCTAAGCACTTGGAGTTTTTTAGTGACCGTATCACATCCAAAACTTCCTCTTCAGTAACTGGAACTATAAAAAAGGAACTGCTAGGAGCAGGAAAATTCTTGAAGTTGAGTAAATCAATATTTGATGTTACTGGAAGAGATTTTATGATTTTATCGGCAATTTCAACAAAGAAATCGTTGAAAGTATCAGGAGATATATCGCTGGTAAGAGTACAGGTTTTGTTTTTATTTCTTTCAAAATTAATTATTTTCCAACATGATTTGGACTTATTTTCGGAAGAAATGATGAAATTATCATAGGCCTGCTTTTTTGAGGATTTTATTTGTAAATTGTATTCGTTTCTGAAGTTCTTATAGGCTAAAATATCTGCAGGATCTTTGGTTATATCAGCCATGAGCTTGTGTTTCGAAAGAGTTTGTCTCATTCGTCTCAGATAATCATTGAACCATTTAACCGGAGACTTTTTGTTTATGGAAGTATGGGTTTTCATTGGAAATATTTCCTTGACTAAATTACTGTAAGTATCTACAAGATTGGAAGCTAGAGTATCAACACTTTGGTAAATTTCGTAAGAATCCCATTTAATATATGATAAGGCCTGTTTCAGACTTAGTATGGGTTGTATAGTATAGGTTGTATAGTCAATAATATATCCGATTTCTCCATATTCAAAAGTTCCTGACTTCTGCATCCTCCGAAATAACCCATAATCAAAATAACCTATAACAAAATAAAAGGAAATAAATAAACATAAAATGGAAATTTCAGGTGTTGAATTAGCGGGAATTCGGTCGAAATGTTGAAGAAAACCAATTATTAAATTGTCGACGTTTCGAAACTTCATTGGTTCATCTTCAGTACACTGAAGTATAAACAAGAACATACATATTAAAATGGTATTATAAAAGGTGATTTTGATTAAAACAAAATAAATTATGTAAAATAACAATCGTTGAAAAATAAAACGCTTCGGACACTTTACAGAAAACAACAACATTACTTACATTCAGGGTGGCTTTCCGGGTTTAAAATAAGAAAAAATTACCTTATGCAATAAATGAATTTCATTAAGAGCGTTGACATCATTAGGAGACTTTTTCGGCTTTTAACTCTTACTCTCCGTTTCAAAAAAGTCTCCAGTTCATCGAACTTGGTGTTATCTCGTTTCTCATGTACATATAGTCACTATCGATTCAAGCATTGTCCATTTAGTCCATAAGGAATTCGGACTATATGTTTCTGACTGCAACGAATGAACATAATCACTACCAAATCCACCGAAAAACATAGAAAATACCTTACCAGTTCTTCAAAATATGCCAGAAATACAGTTTCATTGGCATCTTTTGACATAACATTGAAATATATCATGTATTCTTTTTGGTATACGGTTTCACTTTTCTATAGAATTGATGATTCTCTTGCTTTTTCAGCTTTTATCAAAATATCCTTTATTATATTTGGGGTAGAAAACACGTTTTTAATGCAATCACAGCTTGATAACTAAGTTCTGTTTATGAACAAGTAACATTAAAAACCTAGCAACAACCAATCTCCTATAATCAACGGTACCTGATTCAAATATAGCGGGAAGGTAATGAATTGGTACATTTCGTTTTAAAAAAGAACAAAAAATTTAATTGAAATCGGTCAGAAACAAAATTATGTCCCACGGGAACTAATGAGCCTTAATAACCTCAGGCAAATGCTATTCCTCGGGCTAGAGGCCCTCGTGATGCAAACTTTGACATAGGTAGGTAATTAAAGCCCTTACAATTTGCTTGATTCATGAATAACTATTTATCTGATTATCTCTTATTTTCAGACAAATTACGGAAATTTTCAGTGTTACCTCGTATAATAATAATTATGAATATATTATATAAAATCTGAAATCTGATTAAGTGATCTTCATCGTCTGTACAACTTTTGATGGCCACTTCTTGGTCGACCATTATTTAGACATAGAAGAAACAATTTCCTAATGATGTAACAGGAATCTAATTAATAATTCTTCGAGAAAGTGCAGTAAAACAGCAGGAACCAGCCTTATTAAAATACAAAACGCAGTAATTACCCACCAATAAATTAACGTTAGCGTTGGCTAGTTAAACAAATGAAACGCAACAAGACCCATTAAACAAGAGAACATCTTGATAAAGACCATGGTTCTAAGGCAAGATGGACGATGCTAGTCGGGCATAAACATTAATTTTAACCTAACAGCTCGACTCAAGGAGATATCAGATTACACGTTGTTCCGAGAAAAAACTTACCATCTGAGTTAAATGTTGCGGTGATTAAGTGGTCACAGCTCGGGGAATTTTGTTGCTTTTTGTTATTTTACCTTAATTTGAGGTTTTATTAGGGGTATTTGAAGGTTTATTGACTCGTACGAATGGGTGGATTGGGTTTCAAACATATTAGTTTTTAATTTATCGCCGAATTTTGTGTTTTTTCGTCTCTATATTAGTTGATTGACCCCAGTATATCGTTAAGAATCCAACAACAACAAATTATTTGGGTGACCAGTTTTATGTACAGGGTGGAGTCATAACATGAAAATATATTTTCAGCAAGGACCGTTTCTTTTGCGACTGCTGCATTCTAGTTTCTCCAATTTCAAAAAAGATAAGGCAAATCTTCGGTTAGAATGAGCATCCTTCTGAACATGAACTCCAAATGAAATATTTTACTGTAACGCTGTTTTCGAAGATATTGGCCCCTTTTGTTGTGAAACTTCACCATTTGACAGATTGAATTTCTGTTATTGAGAATACACAAAATTTGTTTTTATTTCTATTGAAACACCACACACGCCCTTATTTACTTGCTTTCAGCACTTTTTAGTGGAAAAACTATTATTTTTCCAAGAAAGTCTCTCTTCTTCGAAACGTAGACAAATCATTAAAATTTTATTGTTGAACACTGAATATCTGGTATTTTTTATTTATGTAATGTTGGCAACGAGATTGGGATTGTTCGGGTTTCGTCGGGTCTAGTCGAAAATTATTTGAAAGTATTATAGAATCTCCGAGAATGTTTCAAATTACTCGAAATGTTCGAGAATAGATACAAAGCTTATCACAGTATGATGTGACATCATTCAATCTTGAAATTAAGATACTCATAAATGCGATTCAGCATCACAATATAGAGAGAATTGTTACTGGCAATCTCAATAACTTTTTTTCTGACCCTCTTGACGAACATACACGTATCACAATGTGATGCCAAATGTCACTCGCAGTGGTGTGAATGTAACATAACATTTAATTTTCAAATGAGAATACACATTCATAATTAGCATCACACGTTTATTTCTTTAATGAAATAATATGCTGCTTCTAATAGCCTCTCCCTCTGTTAACTTTTGAACAGTTTGACGGACAATCATAAAAAACCTATTTGGAGGGTATCATCAATACTATTTTTTGAAATAAAACTCATTGTGATTGTTCGATAGACGACGCGGGGAAGGCACATCAAGTAAAAAAAATTAAATGGGGGGTCATGTGTCACATCGTTGAAATGATAATTCAATTCTCTTTTCAATCATATACATTTTTAAGATTTTCGTTTTTTACGTTATTTCACAATATGCATTTGTAATGTCAGAATAAGTGCGGATTTGGCGTATATAATCCCTTTTCTTACCTGGCCACGATAACTTTTGATTGAACAGAATTCTTAAAACTTTCAGATGGTTGACAAGAGAATTGAGTTATCTTTTCAGCGATGTGACACATGACCCCCATGCCATTTAACATTTTTCAGTTGATGTGCCCTCCCCGCGTCATCTATCGATCAATCAGAATGTGTTTTATTTCAAAAAGTAGTATCGGTGAAACCCTCCAAACGTTTATTTATGTTTGTACGTCAAACCGTTCAAAAATTAACAGGGGGGCTATTAAAAGCCGCACTGTATACAATTCATAAGAGAGGAAAATTATACAGCATCAGAAAATTTGAAGGGTGCCTCATTAACGTGTAAGATAAAAACCTTGTGTTACCAAATAAAGAAAAGTGTATCCTTGAAGAATTGAAAAACGTTAATGAAATGAATAATTTTTTAATAAATTCCATTCCCGCAATGTCTCCTCCAGAAAATCTCCCAAGGTTCTACAGGAATAATAACCGTGTTAACTTCCAATTTATTTTCAAAGAAGTGAATGATTTATTTTTTTATAAATGTATTTGTGAACTCAAGAGTAATGCAACTGGTGTTGATGGGCTGAACATAAAATTAATCAAGTTATGCTGTCCACATATCGTGCCTTATATTACACATATTGTAAATTACTGTTTAAAGGAGAATGTTTTTCCATCATAATGGAAAGATGCAGTTGTTAGAGTACTTCCAAAAAAATCAAATCCTGTAGAATATAAAGACCATTACCTACTATCGCAAAAATTGCAGAAAGGGCCATGTGAAAACAGATTTCAGACTACTTGAACCAACACAACTTGCTACCTTCAGTACAGTCTGGACTTAGGAAAGGATTCAGATGCAAAACTGCTTCGCTCCACGTTGTGGAAGACATTATTAGAGTCACAGATCAAGGTTACTGTACAGTGTTAGTACTATTGGATTTTATTAGAGCCTTCGACACGATTAATCATGGATTGCTCCTTTCTATTCTTCATTATGTTGGATTCTCCGGAAGCTCGGTTACGTTAAAAGATAATTATTTGAGAAACAGACGACAGAAAGTTTGTATTGAGGGTACTAATTCGTTAACTTTGAATCTCAGATCAGGTGTGCCTCAAGGCTCAATTTTGGGGCCCTTACTATTTAGTATTTATACATTTAACTTGATAAACAGTCTTGAGCAATGTAATACACACCTGTATGCCGACGAAACGCAGATTTTTTATAGTTTTTCCTCACTTATATATGAAAATGCTAGCCAGTCAATCAACAATGAACTCAATTCATTTATTAAAGATGCAACTGATCATTGTCTTATCATTAACTCTGATAAATCTAATGTCGTGACATTTGGTCCTAAACAGATGAGAAATACGGTTAATAGTAATATCGTCATTAATGTGATGGGTTCTAGGCTAAAAACGGTAGATGTTGCAAAAAATCTAGGCGTGCTTCTGGATTCTAATTTGCGGTTTGAAAATCATGTAAGAAAACCCGTTCAACTAGCTTACGCTTCTGAAAGGCTCATATATGAAACAGGCATTATCTATCCTCGAAATAAAAAATGTCACTTTGTGAAACATTGTTGTTGTCGCATTTCAACTATGCTGATTCTCTGTACGGGCCACATTTAACTGACATACAAGCGTAAAATTTAGACAATACAAAACTCTTGTCTGCGTCTGATATTTAGTATCAGAAGGAGACAAAGAATATCAAACGCATTGAAAAGGTCTGGTTGGCTCAATATGAATAATAGGAGAACTCTACACGCTAACGTTCTCTATCATAAAATCATTACAAGTAAAATGCCATCATACTTGCATAGGAAAATAAAATATCGTACTGATTTTCATAATTTAAACATAAGATTCAAGAATGTTTTGACGCCACCCATATTCAATACCGAGTTTTTCAAGAGATCATTCACATATCACATTATTGTAAACACTATAACTCTATCCCAAAGGAAATCAAATCAGTAAATGTCTCCAAATTCAAATCAGAATTGATAAAATTATTATTAAATAATTTTCAATAGTTATCAAACTGAAAGTGGTATCGATCAGACACACACTGCTGTAACATTATTTCCCTTTCCCCAATGCATGAAAAGGTTTTGTATTTTTTTTTATTCTCTCAGTTTCGGTCATCACAGATATGTTTTAGGTAAAGTGGAAGAACAGCCTTCAGTCAGTTCTGCCAAATGAAAACTGAACTATTATTTTATTTTAAGCTTATGAAAACAAATTATAATTTCTTGCTGATTCAAAAATAATAAAGACGTATTATTATTATTAATAATAAAAATGAGCTTACAACCCTTCGTTGCTGAAATATTCGAGATAACCATGTAATGAACCAGACCAAAGACTTCAGAAGGATTTAGAACGTACTCACAAGGCACGCAAATGGAATTCGAGACAGTTCGACCACCAGTGAGTAGTCATGGTGGGTGGAACACTCTAGAAATGTATAGGAAATGTCTAGAACCTTCTAGAAAGGTACTTAGCTGCAGCTATCGAAAAACATGTTCTTACCCACGCAACGGGAGTATTGCAGCTAGCGCTTTTGAATTTAATTGGATTTTCAAGTGTTTCTCTTGACACTTGTTCAAGGAGTTCGTCTATCCTGCTTTGAATTCGTTCCATCCTTATGTGTTGTGCGGTTTGTTATTCATGTTTGTCATTCATTTACACTGGTTCTGTTATCGTTAGGTTTGCCTCTAATCGTTGAGGAGGTTTTTCCTTTCTGGTAGATGAGGGCAGGGCAGTTTCCCTTTTCCCACGTTCCATGTCTCTTGTTTTTGTGCTTGGGCTTTTATCTCTCCCATCTGTCCTTCCAGTGGTAGGGGCTAGTTTCATTTGTATTCATGCTGTCGGTATCTTTTTGGTTTTGTTCTTCATGTTCCGGAGTTGTTGGATTGTTACTGTCCTCAACAGCTATGCATTTTCAAGGTATACAGTGCTTTCGGGATTTTTTTAGTGACCCCCTACTCTCTGACTATTTGGCATTATCCAGATTTGCAGTAAATCTGGTTTTGGTGGGTGGAGACTTCGAAGACTTCGGTATTAGTGTTGATTACGCTGAGTCCAGTCTTTTTTTCAATGATTTTTCGAAAACTCAAGTTTTTTGTTCGGTGGAAATCGCAAGAAACACATCATTCAAGATCAATGGCGTCTGCTGAGTATATTTTGTGAATTTGGTAGAATTTGGAGTGCCTCCAGTTTTTTGTATGGTGGAGACCGCGGGGATCACATTAATCGGGATCAGTACTGTCTGTAAATTTGATGAAATTTGCAGACCCTCCATTATTGTCTTTTGTGGATATTCGTGAACCTCATTTTGTTAGAACTCAGATTTCGAATTCACTTCAATGGGGCTCGTTTGCTTTTTCTCACGAAAATATATAACAATGACTTAATTTGTTTTTGTGAAGATATTTTTGATGCACGTAGTTCACTTCTAACTTAATAACGGGAACAATGAAAAACGTACTTAATGAAAACTGGAGTGTATCTTGGAAATAATCACGGGAGCAAATGATGCGTCTCGATACAGATCAAATAAAGGCTTCATTTGGGTTACGTGACTAGTATTAAATGAGGTAGTGGCTAGTTGAACGAATCGCATGTCTTTTCATCATAACTCCGTCTCGCTCGATGTTACCCGTTGGGATAATTGAATCAAATATCAGCAACAGACAATATGTACATTATTCACTGTATTCGGTCATCAGTTAACATAAAAAAACCACAAAAACTATCTGAACGATAGTTTGTACGTTACGAACCGATAAAAAATGGAGTTCAGATCAAAGTAAAAAAAACAAAAACAAATTCATAACTCAACTCAATCTTAACGATAGATGATACAATGATTTATATTATTGATTACGTTACATAATAATAAAACTCATTACACAACTATGGCATCACAATCAAACAATACGTAATCTTTCTTTTTCTTACTCACTGCCTTTCAATCAGTTTGTGTATCCTTCTTGGTCTATTCGATGTATATTTTTTTATTTCAATTCTAACCTTTCGAGGGTATTTTCATTTTTATTATTCCTTGACGAACTGTTATACGATTTAGTCCAAGTACAAGTAACTTTTCTGCTAATGTATATGTTTGCTCCAATCGTGAATTAATCGAAATTTTATTTATTTCTCTAGTCGCTTGCTCGCTACGCCACTGTCGGATATAATGGATATACAAAAAATCATAAAAAGTAAATCTGAAAAGAAACAGAGAATCAGCAGTTGCTCAGTTGAAATAGAATTTTGAATGGCGGAAGTTATTATTACAGTGACAAATTGTGATTTTTCTACAAGCTATTCAATTACCTATTATTAAGAGAGCAGAATAAATCTCACAACCTTCATTTTCCTCCAATCTTTCCTAAAACCCACATAATTTTACTGTGAGTATTTATTCTAATTGAGTTTGTCAATTGTGAGCTTGACGGATCGGTAAGTTTTTCTTGTCATCATGTCACTATCGAAGGTTTATATTCATACAGTCATTCATGTCATTGTAATGCACCTCAATTTAAATTTTGCCCTATGTAGGTATTCAGTGGCAAATGAAAAATATCCGTCAGACATTTGATAGTTTTGGAAAAAGTTGGTCTGTGCGATACTATGATTCCATAATTCAATTAAAATTCTACCAAACTCTGATGATATACGATTATTATGATAAGAGTAGTCGTTGCTGACTGGATAGGTATGAAACTAGTAAATAGTAGGGCTTCACAGCAAATCAAAGAGTACTCTTTAAAGTTTGTTCAAGCTTTTGGAAATTTAATAAAACATTTACATCATCAGGGATACCACATATTATATGTGTCAGTAGTATATAAAAAATACATAGATGGTTAACTTACATCTTCGTTGAGAATGTTCGACGCGATGTTATTCAACAATGAGTGACACATTGTGCAAGATGAAAATTGATGTAAAACAAATAAAATTGGAATATAGAAAAGATTACATAAAATGTTGATAAAGTTAGTTAGGTTTTGAAATTGTTAAAATTATTTTTGACCACACGAGGTCAAATCACTGCTATTGGTTAGAAGTAGACAGACAGTTGACATGACATATGACTTCATCAGTGGTACCAATTTACAGTTACCAAGTTTTGTTGGAGTCCGTAAATCAGAATTTTAAATTTGTAACGCGACACCCCGTTAGCTAGGTACGAACCTGACTTAGCAGTAGCAGTACATTAGGCATATTACTAAATGATCTTGTGTCAAGAAATGGCACGGAGAAATCAGAATATTCAGTTTCCATAGTGAACTGGATGAAAGGATCATAACTGTTAAAGGTATCAATAATCTCTTCAGTACAGTGGTGAAGAGAGAATAATATCATCTACATATTTTTTAATGAAGTGGAGTCTGAAGGAGTATTACCTGTTGTAATTGATAAAAACTGATACACTAAGGAACGGTCTTCTGCATTGCCATGAAATATGGAACTAACCCAGGGTTCGCACTATACAATCCCTTGAGGCATGAATTTGGACTATCGCTTCTCAAACATAGAAGGGTCCGTCGTAACTTAATGTTTATATTTAAAATAGTTAACTCCCACATAGATTCTGAATATTTATTGAGTAACATTTCCCTGTATGTATCGTTACACAGCACACGTCCGAATAATATAATTTTCAGAAATTATCTACATGGACCTTTGAACGACATGTGTTCCTCTTTTAATATGCACAATGAAAAGATAGGTTCCGGTATGTTTGATGTCTCTGTGCGTAAATTTAAGCGTTGCCTCGATAACTTATTTTGAAAATATGGATTCTCTTGAAGATTTTTCTTGGTATTTTTGTTAACATCCTTAATTGTATACTCGTATGTATAAATTTAATTATGGATCTGTGTATATCGGTGTATATAGATGTATGCATTTTGTTTTTTTCTCAGTACTAGAATTTATTTAGATTAAACAGAAACATGTAATTAAGTTAAGCCTGTATGTTTCTTCATAAATAAATAAATAAAGCAGTGTGAGCCCGCCCAAAATGGATACATGGCGAGAAAGCATGCTCTGTGGTGTGAAATACACTCAAGAGGATCTACGACAACTCCTGAAAACTTGTCAAATGATGCATCTTCAATTGTAATGGTTCCAACGAGCCTGAAAAAGACATAAATGTTTGGGTATCATCCGAAATGACAAGAAGGTGTGATACGGAACATGTTGGATCAATCTCGAGTTTGCTAACGGTGGAATAACAAAAATGTACAAGGAGACCATTGGCAAGGACCACATCTGTAAAATCGAGGAAGACCATTACCTCTCTGAGTTTTTCCATAGAAGTGAGCGAGGTGTCACCGTCGAGACGTATATAGAACAGGTCGGATTTCTTCCTAATAGATCATGAGCAGCTGATGGAAAATGACAAAGCTTTTGGCACGAAGCACTTTTACATCCTTTCTCCAAGAAAGGGTCTTTCTGAATGAAACTCGAACTTCTTCAAACTTCTTCAACGACTCAGGAGGTTGACAACTGAAGAAAGCAGAAATAAACGAGGGAAATTAGTTGAATGTTATCAACACTTTCAACAGAATCCTCCCAGACGTTATTTAAAGTTGAGTTTGTTTCAACTAATCTTTTCATCATTATCATCTAGGCATTGTCCTGTCTCAGCGTATAGATTGACGTGCCTTTAGCCACATCCATTTCTATACACGTGCTTTTGCAGCAATCATCATTACTATACAGACAGAAACACTGGTTTTCTCACGAAATTACAAGGGTCTGCGGTATAAGTAAATCGCCTGGCCGAGGAGACTCGATTTTATTCTCATTTGGAGCGTTTTGCTCCTTTTCTTGAAAATGAATACTCGTTTGGGTGAAGGGTTCGAATCTGTGATCTTCATTTATTCAGCGTTACGCCTGAACTTGATTGAGTTTGACTAGATGGTGAAAGGGAGTGTGAAAGGTGGCTTATTCCAAATCATTATACACTGACTTTTGAAGACATGGGGACTGACAAATATTCATTGT
Organism: Chrysolina americana; assembly: GCA_958502065.1. Taxonomy (NCBI): domain Eukaryota; kingdom Metazoa; phylum Arthropoda; class Insecta; order Coleoptera; family Chrysomelidae; genus Chrysolina; species Chrysolina americana. The sequence continues at coordinate 12,812,404 of OY293419.1, read as the reverse complement.
GGCTAGTCTGAAAATGGTAATATTCATAATACCAAATGACGATTTCAACACCTCGACATGTATTTGAGTGTCCAAGTGACCATCATCGAGCGAAAGGTAATATTTGGGATACTGTTTTTCTCAAATCCTAACCATAAAATATTGGTTGTGGTAGATATTATGGCATGCATTACTAAATGCTTTCGACAGATCTACGAAAATGCATATGAATGGCATTTTTTCATCCAAAATATTCTCTAGGCAAAAATTGCCGTTAACATTATTACAACATTTTCTCAAATTCAAAATTTTTGGTATCCAAATTATATCTTAGAAACTTTCACTATCCAGGAACCTTCCATTATTCTTCCAAATATTTTTAAGGCGTAATAAACCATCACCACGAAAAACTAGGTATAGGAAGATAGGTTTGACAATCTGCAAATCAAGAAACTCTTTTTCATCCATAATTGTGAAATTCTTCGATACACCATTATTTTTACTCTCCGGTACGTTCACTTCCATAACGGAATCCCGGTAATCTATATCCGCTATCTTCATATTAAAAAGTTTTTGAATAATTATGAAAAACTAGCGAATGTAATGAGTGAATTTCATTAGGAGCGTTCTTTATGAGATAAAACAGCAGAACTTTTCTTTACAACCCTTACTCTTCCCTTTTGATAAAGCGTTTAGTTTATTGAACTTGGTGATATAGTAAGCTCGGGTAAGTATGACCGTGATTTTTATTAGTTCGCATTCAATTTAGTCCATCTGATGAACCTGAACTAATATAACAATGAACATTTGCAGGTATTTACTTCGAAGGTCAGTCTTTGTAATACGCCACAGAAAACTGCTGAAAAACGTATTCTATGAATTTTATTTATATATTCAGATATACATCACTATAGGTCACACTTCCCCGGAAATTTGGGGCAAGTGCGATTCTGGCCAAATTTAAAGATATTAGTGCACGTAAATCTCTCTTTGGTGTAGGTATGAGTAAACAGTAAAGGAACTTTCACCACAATTTATTTGTTTCGAGATATCTTTATTCAAAACATAGTTAGGAAATTTTTAATATTGAATTTGAGATGCCCCATTGGAAAAAAACAAAAAATAATCGTGAAAGTGAACATTTGTTGAAACGAAAAATTTACAGGTAGAAATCTGAAAAATCGAATGGGAATTTCATTGATCCCCATCTTCTGACGAGTGGTGATGGAAGCACAGTTGTTATTTCATCCTCAGAAAGTGTCTTCTACATCTGGCCAGGTATATTATTCAGCTCCTCTGAGATTTCCGTATATAATTTAGTACTATAGCTGAAAAAATATCACTGTTTAGATTGGCCAAATGAACCATGTTCCCACTTACCCCGACAGATAGGTCACACTATCCCCAATAACATTTAATTTCGGGGTAAGTGTGACATGCAATGAAACAATGTAAAAAAAAACAACTTCATGAAAAAACGGCAATCTATAGTCAGATTCATTGTTTAGGCAGAAGAAAAGTGTATAAAATGGATTCTTACCTTAGATTTTAACAATAAACTCAAAGCTTGAAATAAACTCGTTATACTCGTTCGGGTTGATGAATTGTAGGTTAGAAAATTGGGGAAAATATTTGGATTTCACAAGATCTCTTTTGTATTTTATATGATGGTTATGGATTCATTATGAGTGTAGGCTATTCGTCAATAGATGGCATTGGGCTGTCGCCCGGTTTAGCGAAGATAGCGAGCAAACTCACACTTGCCCCAAATTCACACTTACCCGAGCTTACCTTATCTCGTTTCTCATGTACAGTCATCATCGAATTCAGCATTGACTGTTTAGTCCATAAAAAATTTGGACAATATGTTTCTGACTTCAACGAGTACATACAACTTTTACCAAATCTACCGAAAAACAAACCTCAAAAATCCCTTACCGTTTCTTGAAAATATGCCAGAAAGGCAGTTCAGTTGCTATCTTTCAGCATAACATTCCTCTATGTCAACCACTCCAGATGTAAGTTGTACTTTTTTTGGTATAGGGCTCCAAATTTCGATCGAAGTAACAATTGTCTTGCTTCCTCAGCTTTTTCAGAATATGCTCCATAAAGAGAATTGTCTATTCGGAATGAAATACACCTTATAATTCCATAAATACATAAATAACTATTTTACTTGATAATAGTCGTAAATACGAAAAAACTACAATTGAACAAAAATATTGTGAACAAGACGGAAAAATCATTTCTTACTACAAATGGAGTTCAGCTAGTAACAAGGAAACAACCCCTGAAAAACTTCTCCCCGTAGATTCTCACAACTATATGGCATATGAAATGATGTAAGCAAAGCCCTTGGGCGTATTCTTAATCCAAATTCAATTCAAAAATCTCAAGAACTCGAGGGGTTGAAAAAAAAACTAAAAAAAAATCAGAAATGTCAACACTGCAGATCGCTAACTAAGCGTTTATGAATAAATGAATTTTTAGTAATGAAATGAGCCAAAGAATTACCTCTTTCTGTTTGTAAATGACAATTAGAAACAGCTTGAATTAATTTTACCTTCGATCCATTTCAGCCAATTGCAATATTTCTTCAGTAATAAACAGAACCTGCGTATAGGGTGGAGTCTTGGTGTTTCCCCAACATGTTCAAGTTTTTTCTCAAGTGGCAGTGCCCTTTATTAGTACTAACACCTTCCCTGAGGAGCTCCAGCTCCATTCAAAAGGATGCCTTGATAGTCAGTCGGTCTCATCGCCATCATTTTCCCATGAGTATTGCCTGTGGCGTCTTCCCAAGAAGATTGATGACCCATTTTTTCGTGTCCTGCTTGATATCTTCAAATGAGATTCCACAGGCTGGTTCTGGTCCAATGAGAGTTATTGCTAGGACATCTGCATTCTCATTCCCCTGGATGCCCTTGTGACCCAGATAAGTTCTACCCTGTTGGGGTTTTTGTGAGTCTCCCAAACTACTGATTTTGGAGTAAATGGATGTCGGAGAGAATGACTATGGGTTGGTTTCTAAGGCCCCTTCTTAGAATCTCTCTTATACAGACAGAAATAGCTGTTACCTCAGCTTGGAATGCGGAGTCTTGAGTACCGAGACTGATGTCTGGACTCGGTCTCTGCCCATATATGTCAGCCCCTACCCCATTGCTTCCTTGACAGCACTGGTAGGGCCCTTAACGTGGGTAGTAGTAGGATTGGGGACATTTTGCCTGACGGCATCTCAAATGCGTCGATTGTTATGACCCCTATTATGTCTGGAGGCTTCCATCTTTGCCTCCTCTATAATGTGCAGATGCAGAGAAGATAGGTTCAGGATCACTTCCAGGCAAATCGTCGATGTGCTGGACATTGCAAAGTGGCCACCTTTCCTTTATTTGTAACCTGTTCTGCCTTTGGCCACCACTGCAGGGCCTCATATGTAACCGAGGGCCTCACTATCGCTGTGTATAGCCAAAGCGATGGTTTGGGTCGTAGTACTCATGTTTCGCCGAAGGGCCGCCCGGCCATCATTAATGATATCCTTGTCCTTATCGCCCTTTTTGTTGATTTTTGTTCCAGGTGAGCTTCGAGTCTAAGTTCAGCCCCGAGTATTTCGACTCTCCTAACGTCTGTAAGCTTTCATCAAAGATTTGGAGAGCTCTGTTGGGCTCAAAGTTTCTTTTTTATGGTGAAAGGGACAATCGTGGTTTTGTTGGGGGTTGATCTTGAGGTTCGCCGTCATACACCACCATTATGACGATATCGTTAGCTTAGCCCTGGACATATAAGGAAGCTGTCTGCCACGAGGTTCCACAAAAGTAAGGATAGTACTCCTCTCGTGGCTTCCAACGCCATCGTGTTCCCGAACAGGGGGGCTTGTATTACCCTACAGCTTAGCATGGAAGATATCCACTGGTGCAGGACTGGAGCAATGTTTCTTTCCCTAAGGGCTGTAGTGATAGACGTATATGATATGTTATCAAACGCTCCTTCTACGTCAAGAAACACTGTGAGTGCAATCTCTCTATTCGAAAGTGATTTTTCAATCCTGCAGACTAGACTGTGGAGCGCAGTCTGACAGGACCCTGTATATACATTCAGTTCGCCAGAAATTGCTTGAACGACCAAATTTGATAGAAACTATAGTTTCTTCAATTTTCCCTTCACGAAATTATTTTTCAAAAAATGTTTCATTATTGAGAACTAAACCCGATGACAGACGTCAGAAATATTCATGATAATTTAGTAGAAGAGTTTGAAAGATCATAATATCATCCGCAGTTACGATCAATTAGTTGGGGAGTATGCAATGAGATGTTTTATTTTCTGATAATGAGAATGAACTGAGAATAACTTTGCAAATTATAATATTGAATGAGATGCAGGTCCAAGTTTTTACTTTGTTAGTAACAAGTTGGGATGAGTTGAAATGGATTCTAACCTCATGTATTCATCTGAAACTCCGATCAAGTAACACAAGCTAAATGAGTACTCAGATAGTAATGAAAGTAACATCTTTTCATAATGTAATCCCTCAAATCATGACATTGTTGCCATGTCGCAATTTTTTAAGGATACAATAAACATGTCAGCTATATTTTGATTTCTGTCGGGTATATTCATGGCAACGAAACCCCGAAAATAATGACTTGGATGGAATATATAACAATAAGAAAGCAATTGAAACCTGCATTGCAGCTTGTTGGGAGCATGCAAAAACGATAGTATTTCCATCGTCGAACGGAGATTCCTCGTTGGCAATATAGTCTGGTCAGTACGGCAACGCTGCATTTGATATTTGCCAGAACAACAACAAAAAATTTCTGTTTGTTTTCGTATTTGGCTTATTGGAGCCTTTTTTCGTGAATAAAGGGCAAATTTTAAGTTGATTTGTGTATAACTATCGTTAGTTTGTATTATTAAGCAATGGAGAAGCATTGTTCCACACAAGTTCCCTAACATTTCCAAAACAAATGAAGAACAGTAGAAACAAATAATTAGAAATAAAAGGTAAACAATTGCCAACCTGAATATTTGAATATCTGATTCCTATTATTAAACCCAATGCAGCTTGAAGAGAAGGATCCATTCAGCACGAAAAATTGGTCGGGAAATGCCATTTCGCAAATTATGTAATGAAATAAAATCACTGCATTTTGAGATCGCACGAGTAAAACCAACCCTGTCAAATTCCGGACAATAAAAGAAAATCCGCCCCAAATCGAAAAACGCTAGGGCGATAAATTCCAGTCGAGAGCAGCGCGTTCTTGGCAGGGATAACAAATGGAAGGTAATAAACGCTCCAAACTAGATTACACTAAACGGATTATCTTGAGCTAATAGTCTAGAACAATTACTTAAATAATAGCAACCCGCTAGAAAATGGCTACCGGATCTTATTTCCTTGGGGGAAAATCAACAGTAAACAAGATTCCCTTGTGGGTTTAGAATGTAAGACACCTCCCTCTAATCAGGGAAGTGTATCACCGTCTAACCGTCCTCTTGGCGAAGTTTAACAAAGAGCCCGATAACGATGTGTTTAACGTGAGCTTAGAATGTGAGGGGAGGTTTTTTAGCACGCCGTTCAGAAATTAGGGATAACAGTCTTGTGGTCGGAACGAAGTGAAGGGTGAATTCGGGATAGGGTGCTTTGCAAGCAAAAGTTATGATATTATGAAGGAATTTCTGTTTTGGTTTTTCTTCTGTTATGAGATTACGCCACAAATCGATACGCTGTATTTGGGAAAATTTGACTTGAATAAATATTTTAGTCAAAACGATGAAAATTTTGTAGTCAGTCAGTTTTCAGAATTTTTCTTGATAATAATAATAATAAGTTTATTTCCTTGTTTACCGGAGAAAACGTCATCATGAACCGTAGAGAAATAAGAAAGATAAAATAAATTCACATATACTTGGAATACAATATTATAAACTCATATCGAGTATAAAACGAGACTTGAACATTTGTTTGTTGGAGGCTTCGTTAATATATGTGTCAAAATTATTGCATACCATACAGCCTATAAAAAGATGTGATATCTTATTTGATGTACGATGTAATGTGTATCTGATACAAGTAATCATTCATTACTTGTGTCATAATAGGTATATTGGAAAGTCCTCTTAAAATTACCATGCTTTTCATAAACATATATGCAGAACAGTTGGATATATACATTTTATAAGTGTTAGTATTAGAAAGTCTTCGAAAACATTTCTATATCTTCGAAGTAAAGTGGTCGTGGCATTAAAGAGCTTGCTCCCACCCAGACGGTCCCGGGTTCGATCCCCGGGACAGCCTGTCACTGAGCTGAAGTGGTTCAGAATCCCCCTTTATTCAAACTGGTAGGTCCCGGATCTCCCTTGATGTAATCTTATGGTAAGTATGGATGGTGGCTGATGCGATGCGACCTAATTAGATCTATTGAGCCCCAGCTTCTTCTGCTATTTCAAGGTGTTCTCGTTTACAGCAGCCTCTCAAGCTTCAATTCCTTGAGGAATTTAAGGATTTTGAGGGGATCTATTCGGGGTATTTTTCCCACAGTCAGTTGGTGTGATCCTAGTATATTCAATCTTCTGTGATGTACAGCATAACACTCCATCAATATATGGTGTGGTGTTTCTGGATGTTCCCCACAGAATCTGCAGGTGCTGTCCTCATCTAAGCCTAGCTTCCTTAGGTGATCTTTGAGTCTGCAGTGCCCCGTCAGATATCCCGTGATATTCTTTAGACTAGTTTTGCTGAGGTTAATCAGTGTCTTCGATCTTGCTCGGTTGAAGTTGCCGAGGAGATCTTTGGCCTGCCTTAGCCCTGGAAGTCTTTGCCAGTATGTTGCTCTATTGCTTCTTCAATTTTATTGAGTTCTTCTTGCAAGTAAGATTTTCCAAGTCCGCAGAATGGTTCAGGCACGATCAGTGGCATTGATGTCCCTTTTCGTGTCAGGGTATCTGCTTGTTCATTGTCCTCCACTCCGACGTACCCCGGCACCCAGAAGAGGATCACCTTGTTGTTCCCAGACCATCTTTGAGTTGATGTTATATGAGCTCAACGCTTTGATAGCTGCTTGACTATCGGAGAGGATTGCGATTTCCTTGTTCCGGTATTTCCTGTCGAGGTTGAATTGAATGCACCTTTCTGTGGCGTGAATTTCTGCTTGAAAAATACTGGGGACCTGGCCCATGGGTTCGGGGTATTTGGTGCGAGGCCCAAAGACTCCTGCTCCAATTCCGTCGGGAGTTTTGGACCATGTTATGGTATTCTTTACCATTACTCGAATGGATTCTATGCTCCATCCACTCTAGGTATTTAATTCCGTTCAAAAAATTCTCTCGAAACTAATGTTTCTGGTTATTTCGTCATCTGGGAAATCGACAAGGTGTGCACTTTCGGTGGGAGTTGAGCCCCTTACGTTGTGTGCTGTCTCTTTGAGTCCGACTTTAGCCAACCTGAGGTTTGCTTCTCAAGCAGTTCTCCTCACCATGATATGGAGAGGAGTGAGGTCGAGAATTACCCCTATTGCTGCTGTTGGAGTTGAACTCATTGCTCCTCTTTGCATTTTCTCCAGGATTTTATTTGTTATGGCGAGTTCGGTTCTGCCGAGCCACACTACTGCTCCGTAGGTGATCATAGGTCATCGCAGTATTGAAGGGTTACAGCCCCACGTTTTTCCTGCTATGTTCCTGCACACCATCAGTGATGATTTTGCCTTGTTAACGATATTTTCTACGTGTCTGTTCCAGAGTAGTTTTGAGTCTAGGGTAAGCCCTAGTTACTTCACCTCTTGCTTCCATTCTAAGTCTGCTCCGTCGAGGCGAACAGCCCTTTGGTGCTGAAACTTTCTTCTTCTAGTGGTTATTGATGAGTTAATTCAAAACCCCACAGAAAGGCACCATCTTCTGGTAGTCTCTAGCTCCCTTTCCATGAGATCGCAGAGGGTTCTTTCGAATTTGTCTTTGGCCATAATGACTATGTCGTCAGCATATCCAAGGCAAGTGACTCCGTTTCCGGTTAGTATTCCGAGTAGTTCGTCTACTACGAGACTCTACCGGATCTTCCTTGCTCACACAAGCTCTGTTTTTGGGGGATTTTCTCCGAAAACCTGGGTGATTCGTAAAGACAAATTGTACAAAAAAATCTATCTCATCCTTCCTCTAGCCAGTAATAGTGCTTGCTCACTGCGAATTTTTCAAACACAATTTAATCTATGATCACCAGTGATACACCCCCATCCGGAACAGTATATATTTCTATAGTGGTGATAACAGTAGGTACTTCAGTGTAACAGTAACTTGGAAGAAAGTTTCAAGCATAACAATTTTGCCGTAGTTTATTCAAAGTAGAATATGGGGATCCCAAGTAACTCTGTAGTCTAAGATTATTCCTCTAGCAACTTAGGTGTCTCAGATACCTCTAATATACTTTTATCTTCAAGAGGAGTAGTGGAATTATCTGGTTTTCTAGGGAGAAGAAATTTCATTACCGTCATTTGCATATTGAATTTCAAACTCCTTACTTAATTGTATACTATTGTTGGTTGTCATTTCTATAAGTTGTTCACGTGATTCTAGGACCTTTAACGGCATGTTCGTATCATCTGCATTTGGTACTACAAGGACAGAGTGTAAGTTATGTAGCATCAGATTTAAGTTATTGGCATTAATGAGAAAAAAAGTGGTCCTAACATTGATTCCTGTGGTACTCCTTATTTTATCTTCTCTGGTTTACTTTGAAATCTATTCATTCTCACACGTTGAGATCTGTCAGAGCAATAACTTAACCTTGGGGCACACCACACTCTATTGCACTAATCTTGCTAAAAGTTCCATCAACTGCTGATACCTGTTAGTTGTATACCTGTTTCTATTTATTATTCTTAAAATATTTTCATTCAATTATTTCTGTAGTTCGAAACTAGTTAAATGTTATATTTTGATAAAACGTAACAACTGAAATGATGAGTATCTCATTTTTTATTTTCCTTTTTTCCTCAATAATATAGAGTTCCTCATTATATCTCCAAGTCACCATTATAAATATTTCATCGAATTGATAATTCCACTCCGTGGCACTTTCCTTGAAAGAATCCACTTCCAAGAAATACATTCGTCTCATCATTCCAAAAATCCACCGTTTCAACGGTATTTTCATTTTTATGTACCTGCTCAAACCGAGCCACATCAAATATGTTAAATTATATTGGATGTTACCCATTGTTATAAGCCTAACGTAATAGAAACAGACCTCATTATGCTCAAATTTCACGTCGAAAAAGTGGCAGATAGGAATCAGTCGAGAAAAAATCTCGAACACAATTATGACACCGTCCTGAGTTATAGTCGAAATAGCCACAACTATAAATTAGATACAGATCAAGACACCTGCGGAAACAATTGATGATGCCTCAAAAACAAAAGGCGAACGAGACGACAGAACAACTCTCAAAACAAGCTGAGATCGCGTAAAAACAAATGTCAGCGGCACCTCAGCAGTTTTTTATCCCAGACCTCTATTTGAATAAGAGTGCCAAATGCTGCTAATACCATGTCTCTTCTAGAATGTGCGTGTTTGCGCTTGGGGCGTGGGCTATGGTCACAGTCCAAGTTGGACGGTTACCGACTTTGGAAATAAATCGCTTTTTATCCGATTCCAGCGACAGATATTTATGTGTTTCGCTTTCTCTCCAGTAGATTGACAGAAATCAGGGTAGTGCGACTGTGACAATGATCGTTTATAACTCAAGCGAAAAAGACACATTCCTTGCGACAAAATGGCGGTGGAGATAAACGAAAATCTCGAAATTTAAATAAGACACTCCAAGTGCAATCGCCCAATTGTATCTTGAAATTATGCCATGCAGTGGCGGAGTGAATGAATGAATGCATCTTCTTCTTCTTTTCTTTCATCAATTGATTTGTCACGAGTATCACTTTTCAGCACCTATAGTGATCCACTATTTCCATCTCGAGAGAACAGAGCCACTGGAAGTCGAACTTCATTGTCTACTAAAAAACGTTCTTGTTGATGAAAGTTAAAACCTTTTGAAAATTATTAATACATACCAAAGTCAATATTGTTTCATATGTCGCAGTAACTTTAAACACCTTGACACCTGTTTCAGTCACCATCTTCACCATCACCATTAGTATTTACCACGCATAAACCCAATTTTTCCGCAGTTCCAGCACCTCATCTATTTTCTATCAGGCAGCACTTCTTTCATTACCTTTCTCATGACAGCTTCCGTATAAGCAGGCTCCTGTGTATCTTCCTTAATAATCCGGAATTTACTGTGTGGAACGAGCTGATGTCAATGCTTGTCTTGTTTCCTGATCGCCAAGCCGATTCAAGAATACCTGAACCGCCAGTCGCTCCATTACATTTCCCTGTGTCAGCTTCGAATTCCTGTAAGTATTCGCCCGATTTCTGGGAGTGGCTTTTCAGCTGTGAATAATCTATGTTGTCTAGGTGGGCTTTGCCATACCGTCGTTCAAGATGTTATATCAGTTGTTCACATCCCTCCTGTTCTCAGACGGTGAGGGTTTGTAAAATATTCGTCATTTCTTCTCGCAATGTCCGTGTTAATGCATTCCATCCATTTACTTTGGCCGCAGCTTCAAATTGTCGTCGGTAATTTTCACACGGAGTTTTTTCGTAGAACTGAGGTGGTTTTATGAGAAGCTTACTCACTGTTTTGGAATAGACCTTGATATATTTTATTCCGTTTTGAACTTCATCCAAGTTCAAACTCATGTCCAGCATTGAATTTTTGTTTGAAGTTTCTGTGGTGTGAATAGTATCAATTCGTTTTTCCAATTTCTTTCTTCATTTCGGGCATTTCTGCCTTAGTTCTGTCTTCGATTTGATCACTTATTGTTTCTTTCAATATTTCCATTTCTGTCTCGACAGTTCCCATTATTTCTTCTAATTGATTCGCCGAACCGCAAAGTTCTGTTTTCAAGCCTTCTGAGTTTTCTAGGAGCTTCTATCTAGGTTTTTCGAATCTTTGTGAAATTCTATTAAGACCTCCAAATTCTCTAGAAGTTTTTGTTTCAGGCTCTTCACATTTCCTTGGAGTTCTTCTTTTAGACTGTTCAAAGTTTTCAGTAGTTCTTTTTTCAAAGTATTCGAATTGTCTAGTAGATTATCTTTCAAGAATTTAGTAGTTTCGTCGAGTGTATTCATTATTGAACTCAGATCAATTTCAGAACCTTCGAATTAAAAGGTTTCGGGGTCTTCGCCTTCTTCAATCAGTCCTTCTGAAAGTATTTTCTGGAGTACGGCCTTTTTACCGGTTGTTTCTTGTTCACGTTATTTCAACTCTTGCTTTAATTCACTGACCCTCAGATCAACCAGGCAAGTAGTAGTAGTATAGCAGTAGTGATGGGGAGGGCTCTGCCGCAGCCAGACAGGTAGGCCCCAATGGGCCCTTTTTGCTTTTCCCGCTCTCCACATAACTACCTTGCCTCTCCTAGTCTTCCTTTCCGAATCTTTGTGCCTTTCTGATGAAGGTCAGTATGTCCGTCCACTTTAATTCGATGAGTTCTTCTTGTTGGAGTTTTTCAACTCCGAAGATTTCGAATCTTAGCCTTCTGTACGCCTCACACTCGCCAAGGAAGTGAGACGATGTTTCTTCGTCTTCTTCACAAATCTGGCAGGTGGGGCTGTCTTTTATACCCTTTAGTGACAGGTGTCTGCCTAGTTGCCTATTCCTACAAGGAGGCGTAGAGTTTGGCAATCTCTGCCTAAGAGCCACACCACCCTTGACTTGCTAGAGCCGGCTACATAGTCATTTGACTGTCTGCATCCGGCGGTGTTCCTCCAGAGTTCGTTTAGTTCTCTTTCCGCCCAGTCGTTCACAGAACGGCGCCTTGGAACCGGTTGATCAACCAAGCAAACTTTTTGCCTTGAGTTTCGGACCGATATATCAGTATATTTTCATTCACGCTCAAAGTTTTCAGTTTATTGTTCTGTAATGCAAAAAACTGTCCATTTCGCGAACACTTAATCGTTCAAAGGGTCACTAGTATATAAGGCGCGATAAAGGTCTACTAGTTACTTTTCCACGTAGTACAGAAACTGTCCACTACGCGAACACTTGTTTATTTCAACAAATCGCACTTCTAACACCACTGTAATCCGCTGATTGATTTTTAACCTTAGAAATACAACTGTTCTATATAGTTCATTTAACTATGACCTATCTGCAACCAGTATTTCATGTGAACGTTATTATAACTGTTACTGCCTGCCATACATTCTCGATGCGGATAGAACGATGGCGACTTCATGTTTTCACCGTAAATAGATCAAGGTCGAATAATTAGTCGGTCAGGTCCGGCCTCAGAATCGTTACAATATAGTTAACAAATATAAAAGTGATCTTTCATTCCAAGTAATGACAACCCAGTCCTGTGAAATGAAGTCTACAAGAAAGATACTCGACATTTGAAATGATTTAAGGATAGGAATCACGGCTGAAATTTTGAGGACAGATACAATAGTGTACCTACTGAATGATTAATGAAAATGTTTTCTGGGTAATAACTCTAAACAATGATAGTAAGGGGAAAAAAAAGTTTCAGCATATAATATTTTTATTATTATAGAAGTAACAACGAGTGTTATTATAGAAGTGTTTCTTTAATGGAACAACTCAAAGCCGTAGAAATATGTCACAGAACTCCGACAGAAACAACTTAACCAGTGCGCTAGATTTACCAACCATTTATAGGCACGCATACCAAATAACTCATAGGTCGTAAAAAAAAAATATATAAAATATATAAATAGTCACCGCATAAAGTGTTGGGTCACAGAGAAGTACTACTAAATTTAAATTGCGGAGTAGATATCGATTTTTCTTGTAAGACGAAACTATTTGATGGCAATAAAATATTAATGGATACGAATACAAAATGTTGATACAATCACTAATCAGTGTACCAGGTGTGCAAAAAAAGTATTTGTATCAATTCTCGAGGTTGTTATATAGGTTGTTCTTTGAAATAAATTTGTATGTTCAGTCTGAGTTCTAAGAAAGTTTTTATTTGTTCCAGTTTCGTAGATCATTGCAATACCCTTTCGTCAAATTATCGTTCAAATTGTATGTTCGTTTTTACAATACTTCAACTAAGGGAAGAGGTGCAACCTTGAAGCAGAACACGTCAGTTTTGAATTTTTTTTACCGATAGCATTATTATCTTCAGTCTCATCTTTTTGTATATACAGGGTGTTTCCTAACTATGGTTCTTTACTGCAGGAGGTGATTCGTTAGGTCATTTTAAGAAGAAACGTTCCTATGAACATATGTACGGAGTTGCTTCGTTTCTGAGAAAAAGGGCGTTGAAATAAAAAAAAAAACAGTGATTATAAAATATCATGAATACCCTAGAACCGATTTGGTTGAAATTTGGTTCATTATGGAATGAAATTTATAAATTTGAAATGAAATATGTGTAGGAAAAACCCTACTTTCAATGTCAACTGGTCTCCAATGCAAGAACAGTAGACCAGAAAGTTTTATTTTCAGTTGCTTAGTCTGAAAAAATAAATGAACTCTGTGAAAAAAAAGACAGTGGCGTACTTTCTTACAATATTGTTGGCAGTGATGCCACTGAGACGCCACTGTCTCTGATAATTTCAATCTAGTTAGAGCTAAATGAGCGCCTTATTAGTTCAATCAATCTACAAAATTTCAACCAAATAGGTTTTAGGATATATACTGAACGGACGAACCCAAACTCTGTCACCGAGTTGGATCCCGTTCAGCAAAAAGCCCACGTGAAAGCAGCGGAGTGTGACAGGCTCCTACAGCTACATAGGGATAAGCCAATGCATGGCGTCTTCTTCAAGAACATTGAAGACCTTGGCTTATCCAGAAACCTGACCTTCGCTTTTCTCAGGTCAAGTGGGCTGAAGTCGGAAACCGAGGGATTCATTATGGCCTGCCAGGATGGTGTCTTCAACACCCTCGTCTACCGTAGTCGCGTGATTGGTATAGAGGTCCCTGACACTAGATGCAGAGCGTGTCGTGGGGCAGCTGAGACTATAATGCATTTGCTGTCAGCTTGTCCAGCTTATGCGGTCTCAGCCTATATCCACAGGCATAACGCGGCCCTACGAGTGTTGTACTACCATCTACGACACTCGTACGGTGTAGACGAGACACCGGTGTTGCCTTATGCTCCGGGGGATATTGAGTCCGTTGTGGAGAATGAGAAGTGCCGAATATATTGGAACTACTCATTCCCCACCCTCAGGCAAATACAAGCCAATAAGCCTGATGTAATCCTCCTCGACCATCAAAGTAGGACGATTTTCGTCATTGAGTTTTTTGCTCCTGGCGAAACGAACATCGTCCGAAAAGAGGAGGAAAAACGGATTAAATATCGAGATCTTCTCTTTGAACTCCGCAGGCTTTATCCAAACCATTCTGTCAAGATGGTGGTTCTGATAATAGGGGTCCTTGGTGGAATGATGGACACACTGCTCTCAAAGTTGAAAATCATACCGGCTTGCCATGATGCGGCAGAAAACTTGGCCGGAAGAATGCAGAAGGCCGTAATTCTTGGTTCACTCCGTCTTCTCAGGGCACATGACTCTCGGACCCATTAATCACTCACCCTACGGACGTAGGGAGTGTTCACTGGGGTTAATGATACACCAGCGCGCCCTCCGGAAGTGTCGGGGCTCCGGAGACAGAGCATGTCTGGGTAATTCCTAACGGATTAAAAAAAATCTTCAAGTGTGCCCAAAGGCATAGCCTGTGCAGGTAGAGGACGGTAGTTATTATTATTTGCCGTGGCGCTCCGGGGCGACTTACTGATTTTTGATGGCGAATTCACTTTTCAGCTGTAGGAAAACCCGAAGAACGTACGGCACCACCTCGGGTGGTCGGTGTGCACTCCAAGCTAGCACTAGACGAGATTGGCATCTAGACAACTCAGAATACACTTGCTTTTCAACAAGGCATGCGGTCGCCTATCGATCCGATATAAAGTAGATGAGAAAAATTCTCTTGTACCTACACCGACTATCGCTATGCTGGAGTTTCGAATGGCCTGCGCATCAGACCGCTGAGTTAGGAAACACCATGTAAAAGGAGTGTTACTCACGGTTTGGAAGGCATACATAATTCGTTCAGTGGAAACTTTGATGAAAGGCACTTGTTCTGCACCATAATCTATGCCCTTCGCATGTGCCCATGAAAAGAAGTCCAACGGGTTGCAATCTGGGAACCGTGGAAGCCAAGCAATTGGACTTGATCTTTTAATCCATCGATTGTACACTGTACCTATATAATCTTGGACGGAGACTCAAGCACCAATAAAAGTATTTCCTACTTGTTCACGCTGAACAGTTCCTATTGACGAGATTGTCCTTTGTGGATCTAATGACCAAATATAGACGTTGTGGTAATGTACTACTTTGTCAAAGGTAAATTGAGCTTCATCCTTAAAAGGAATACGAGATAAAAATTCAAGATCCCTATCACACTTGCGCAATATCCATCTGGAGAACTGCAAGCTCTGTGGAAAATCGAGGAAGAAAACCTTGCACGCGCTGGACATGCTATGGGTATAGTTTGTTTTCGAGAAAAATCTCTCTTACAGTTGAATGGGAAACTTCCAAATCCCGTGTTATTTGTCTAGTATTCATACCAGGATTTTTGTCGATGACATTTAAAACCTTTTCATTTATCACGTGCTTGTCTGTCAATATCGTGAGTTGGATTATGAAAGTTCTATAGTTGGGAAGCCGGCGAGGCGATTGGGAAATCTTAGCGCGTATAAGCAAGTCCGTCACCATTAGTCAGACCATGAGCATTATGGATGATAGCCAGATGTTCGAAAGAATATGGTTCATTTCCATTCAAATGTTGAATTGAATAAAATAAACAAGTACACGATGAGACATACACTAACTATTGAATAATGTCAAATGCTTTATGACAAATCTGAACGCCAAAAGGAAAATAGCTGTCAAAGCCACAATTTTTTTTCTTTGTTTTATAATAATAATACAAACTCGCAAAATAGGAGCTTGCATCCTAAATCGTCTGTTCCACAGTTATACTTCCCAAGTCAACGGGGAGACCGTGGACTTTTGAGTTTCTACTTAACAGAATTTATGGTACTGGATGGAGCCTGTAAAGTCACCAGGAGTTCAGATCCAATTCTCTGCTTAGTATGCGATGAAGAAGCAGGGATTGGAGCATTTCTCTTCACGCCAACACCTCGTGCAGCCGATATACTCGGTCTCGTATTCGACTCTGAACGGACGAACCTAAACTCTGTAACCGAGTTGGAACCCGTTCAGCAAAAAGTCCATGTTAAAGCTGCAGAGAGTGAGAGGCTCCTACAGCTACATAAAGATATGTCAATGCTTGGGGTCTTCTTCAAGGACATTGAAGATCTTTGCTCATCCAGAATCATTTCCTTTTCTCAGGTCAAGTGGGTTGAAGTCGGAAACCAAGGAATTCATAATAACCTGCCAAGATGATGTCTTCAACACCTCGTCTACCGTAGTCGCGTGATGGATATAGAGGTCCGTGACACTGATGCAGAGCGTGTCGTGGGGCAGCTGGTATCAAAATGCATTTGCTGTCAGCTTGTGTAGATGATATTGTAAGCTTGGATTCCATGGATAGTTTCAAATTGAGTTCGAACTAGTGACTGTAGGTGTTACTTTTTATTTATATTCTCTTTGCCTCACTGAATGAAGTATGTTGATGGGTGGGTGAGTAGCTCAATCTTATCAATTCTATATGGAACTAGGATAAGATGCAGAAGCACTGACTTCAATAGTCACTCTCTGATTCTCATATTATTCAACGCCTGGTATCTCTATCCGACAGTTCTACGACCACTCTACAAGATTTAATTTTTAATACTTCCACATTACACTCCGTATTCGATAATAAATTTTATCTCTCATTAATTAGTACTTTATTTGTTTTTTATGTCGAGATAATGAACAGGAAGGTCTGGGGAACTTGACAAACATTTAGTTGTATTATTTTTATTACTACATATTAACATGTTGAATATCTTGGTCCAGAGGATCAACGAATAAATCTTATTTTAATGTTCTTTTTATCTTTATGCTGGGTCTTGTTTCCTAGTTGGAAGTATCTTCGATTTGAATAGTTTGTTGCATATTCGGTATGTATATATATTCTCTCTCTGTCGATAGTAATCATTAACGCTGATGAAGTGATTGAAGACACAGTTTGAAATCCAAATAACTTTATAGATATTTAGATTTTTGCTTGTAAAACCAAAACAAATGAAGCGATCTTGTTTCTGAGGATAAGTGTAGATATTTTATGTTATTGGAAAATTAATGAATCCGTCACTTTACAAATTGATGTTTTTTTACAGAAGTAGCGAATTATATGTTCTTTATGTTGAAAAAGTGGAACATTCTCGAATGAAAATTGAAAAAATTTCCAGAAAAAAAATTACGATTTTAAACTATTGTTTTTTCTAATATCACGTCTGATTTCATGAACATTTTGAACAGTAACTAGGAGTTAGGATAACATACAAGGATTATCACGTACCTCATTCGTCAGAAGTTCTTGATGTTCACTTAAATAAAATTCTGAAATTTCGAAACATCTCATAAATCAACATAAACAATCTATTCGAAATATTGTAAGTAGAATGGCACCTCCGATTCAATCGGAAGAGGATGCAAACTTTCTTGTTCAAAAGAGAAAACCCTGTATCTGATTTGATTTTTGAAATATCCGTTTTTTTGAATTAACTTCTAATATAACCCTATAATAATGATTATCTGTTATTTTTGAAAAAATGACCTGTATATTATTACTTATTAGTCATTAATCATATTTATCAATCTACGGTTTCTTGTATTTAACTCAGAATGTTTCGAAGTATAGTGATTCATGATGTACAATGTATTCGACTGATGACTTATTTATTGTTTTTAAACTCATGTAGAATTGAAGAGTAAATAAATACTACTTTTGTCTGATTTCCACCGAGTCTTGGCTTATTCGTTGACACCATTCTCAAGAAAATGAGAATGAGAAGTTCTTAATTCATATCGTTCAAAAAAGTAACACAATTTAGATTCAATTAAAATAATTGAAATAATGAATCATAAACTTCCTCCCATATATCTGCTTAATACTTCAAATCTAACTGTCATTGTAAATGTCCATATATTGCTAGCAAGATTTTTCCATATTATTCAGTTATATGTATTTGTGCCTACTTCATTCGTGTGAGAAGAAACAAGAAGAGCCACCAAAGTGCACCAATTGAGGAAGCGAATACCTCTCAAACTACAGGAGGCGCCTAAGTGCCTCTAAAAGAGAATACGAACACCTGCAGGAACAACAACCCCCTGCTCCAACCTAGGATGCTACACCCCCCAATGGGTCCCCAACACAAACCACAAACGGCGAACCAGACAGAAGAAAAAGAAAGCGCTAGGGACCCTAGCCCAAATTATCCCTGAATTACCTGAAGACTTCGGCATCTTCAAAACCGACAGACAAGGCCCTCAAGAACACGATAATAAATCAGGTATAGACTGCCACGAAGAAGTCAGAACTCTCAATCGTGAATCGGTAGCGATGAGAGTGAAACTGGCAGGCACGTGTGTCCTGCGAGTATTATTTGTATACATACCCTGAGGTACTGAATTCCTTAGAATGGGCAAGGAATTTTTTTTCCTGGATTACCGCTTGACGGTAGTCATAGAAAACTTCAACACGAAGTCAAGGGACTGGCACTGTCGAAACGATAACAACAGAAGTAGAAAAAATGGTACAACGCTTCTTCCGAACTTCGAGGACATCACAGTTCTCGCCCCACGTAAATCACCCCACTATCCTAGCAGTGCAGATCGACTAACTGACACCCTGGATATAGCACCGGTAAGGAGTATACCAATCATGATGGAAATCTACATGCTAGGCGAAGGATTTCCACATCACAACCCCATTCAATTAACCATAGGAGAAGAGGTGGTGGTTGTAGCACCGATGGCCAAGAAGATTGTGGTCTGGTATCTACTAACAGACCGTCCATAACTACATCAACATCCCCATAATCGACATGACGCAGCAGCTCGAAACAACAAGGTCATAGACCGAAGCTCGAGAGATTCAAATCACCGAATTCGACTACAAAGGAGGGATCCCACCTGACACCAAGGATCAGGCAAGATGCAGACTGAGAAAATGATGCCAGAGAACACTAACCCCCGAGGACAAGCGACAGTTAAACGTCGCGGCTAGATAGCTGAGTGAACTGAAGCTGCTGAAGACAGAACAGTGGAACGAACGATTGGCTGAGTTGAATAAAGACCTGGAACATGTAAACACTCCTAGGGCATGCCCAAGGGAAAACATGGCTCACACTCCAATATGAGATGGCACTGGTTTCCACAGAGGCAAATAAAACCCAAGTATTTGCGGGCTCTTGAGTGCCATTGCCGTGGAAATGAGGTCGATTACAAAGACGAAGTTGTATTCTTCTGTAGCATTCCTTTGTCTGAAGGGAGAACTTTGATGGTGCAGTCCTTTTGCAGTGTTTTCAGGGTCCTCTGTTCTCCAGGACTAATGGTTTTTCGGCTCTCGCTTTTTCCCCAAAACTTTCCATCTTAATTCTTCCTGAATAGGGATTATTCTACTACTCGTGGACTTTACAGTGCTCATGATGTCCAGGATAGATATCGTTTTGGTGCAACTGCGAAGTTAACCCTTTTTTTCAGCAGGATCCTCTATTGGTGTCAGGGGTTTTGATGAAATGTTACTTATGGTAGTTTTCATTTCGTCGTAATCGTCAACAAATACATCGATTGATTCGAAGAATTGGCTATTAGAGAGGCAGAACACTAACCAAAATGATGGCCAAGATACGTGGATGACACCTCCATCATTTGGAACCAAGGAGAGGAATATCTTGAGGACTTCCTCTCAAGAATAAAAAACATGAGGAACTCAATAAAGTTCACGTTGGAAAAATAAAGCAATAGTACCTTGCCGTTTCTCAATATGAACGTCGAAAGAACAGACACTGGCATTCGCACCCTTGTTAACAGAAAATTGTTGCTGTTTAAAATTGTTTTTTCCGTTAACCAGCTATTATCCCCCTACGAACGACAGCCCTCCGAAGTCGAAATTTGTGCGAGCTAAGGATTAACGAGGTCTTACCTTTTAACCTTTTAACCTTCCTAGCACGAAACCCACACAGGAAAATGTCTCAACTTCTGCTCCAATGACATAAATTCCACAAAGAGGGGGATTGTAAGAAGATTCGTGGAAAGAGCGATGCAAATTTTTTATAACCAGGAGTCACTGGATGCGAAGATAAACCATATCAGAAAGGACCTACGCCAAAATGGATACTCTGAAAAAATCTTAGGAGAAGTACAGAAACAACTCGAAAGGTTAATCCTTTCGAAACGACCAAAAACGACCAAAATCCAGTTATCATCCTCCCATACCTCAGAGGTGAGAAAATCAGAAGGATCGAAAACGAGTACAACATAAAGTGCTGCTTTCAATCAGGCAGTACCTTACGGAGCTTCCTCATCAAGACGAATCCAGAAGAAATACAGCAGAATCCAGCAAAAACTGCATTTACGAGGTTCCATGTGAATGTGGAGATTCTCACATCAAAGAGACCTAGAGGCAGTTATCCGTAAGAATAACCGAACACAAAAAGTGAGATATCTGAATCTGGACTGAGCACTACCGAATTCTTTGGGACGAGGCTAGCGTTCGTTATAGAGAAGAATATTGGTTCAAATAAAAATTCATAGAATCCGCGTATATCAAAAAAGCGCTACAACACCGCTATTATTACGCCACATCACAAACCTATAATAATAAGACCTCGTAGCATATAAACTTGTCAGTTTTCACCTGAAGAGAATTTCGAATACAAGCAATCGAATCGTTGTGAGAAAGTGAAAGAAGTTAAACATCTTTCAATACAAATTGATGGACGTCTAAAACCTAAGTAAGCATTGAAGAGTTTGAAATGAATATGAAGTACCCTTCTCTTTTAAGTGCTTTCACCAAGTGGAAAAATAAAGGCAAACATCTGTCAGAAAACAACTACTTCCATGGCTAATACCACGACAGACATTGAACCACATCTGAAAGATATTTGTGCAACGTTCTTTTAAGAAGACCTAATTGCAAGAGCTTGTCTTGTAATTTCAAAAATATTATTGAAAATTTTGTTGATATCAAATGCCTATAGACGTTTGTTTACTCCTGGCATTGCTGTCGAGAGCGAAATCGATAAAAAAGGCTCAAATATCTTAGATCCCGGTAGCTTTTGATCATTCCCAATTAGGCAACGTGTGAGTGGATTATTTATTATACAGTTGATAATAACCGATTAAGAAAAGTTTTAAAAATCTTGACAGTTGAGGTCGCTGGTAGACAGGACTAATTATCCTTGTTAACGTAATCATTGGGTTTGATATCGAGGCAATTACGCCATATATCATTCAACTCTTACAATTGTTTTGACAGTAATGATACGCTAATAGCGCGAATAAAAGATTATAAACGATCACCGAACAAAAACAAAGTATTGCAAATGCGAAGTATCTCATGTAATTAACATAATAGCAAGAACTATGATCTAATGACTTGTTTTTCCGAAGGTGATTGATCAGGTGATGAATATGTTTTTTTTAATAATTGTGAAACTTTTCATCGAGATTTTTCCAGATTTTTATTGCACCAAGAAGTGATTCGGTTGTCCCTTTTCTTTCACCCTTAGTCGACAGTTTTTGCAATGAGAAGAGGTAAGTGCAGTTTGCGGGAGTTTCTCCACCATATCTATTTCATCACAACTGTTTGGGTAAACTATTTTGGAAGTGATTGTTTGAGAAGTTTTGTATCCTTTCCTGTCCATGTTCCGTATGTCTTGGTATCACTGGCCTGGGGGATATCGAACTAGTTCTTCACTATCAATGGAAAAAAACTACAAAATTCCATCATGTTAAGTGCAGTAACAAACGAGGAAGTGAAAATAGTAATACTTACTTACCTTCTTCCTGGCACTGGTGGGCGGGTTTGTAAAGTAGGTCTCTTTTCTCGAACCCTATGTGCACCCACGTGCCTGGGTTCAGCTGGGCATGCCAGCTTCTCTGGCAGTTTCCTTAGCTGAATCTTTTTCACGTCCTCTGGATGCTTTCCCCGAAAGCTTTCCTTCTCTGGTGCACCAATGCAGGGCATTCTGTGATTAGGTGTAACGAAGTCTCGTCCTTTTCCAGGCACCGCCTACATCTATGATCCCAATTAGGGCCATGTGATTGCCAGGTGATTGTCTCCTGTCAAGAGTCCTATCACTAGCTTTGGGTTTTTTGAAGGCACTCACTTCCTTGGCGAGTACGGGAGGCTAACATTTGAAATATTTGTAGTTGAAAAAGTCAAACTAGAGGAACTAACCAACCTGGAATGGACCGACAAATTGACCTTCATCAGGAGGTCAAGAAGGTTCGAAAAGGAAGACTGGGAGGAGAAATTGTGGACTTGTGGATACGTGGAAAACAGAGGATGGTCGAAAAGGTCCTTTGGGCATACTTGCTTGGCTGCGATAGCGGTCTCCCCATATGACCCCGCAAAATCCTTATGGAAAATGGCTGTCGGCTAAATTAGCTGAAACTTTGCAGAAATATAGTTTTTGGTATGCTGATCAAAAGTCCTAATGGGCACAACCCTCCAAAGCCCTCAGAGTACACTTTCCGGGGTTGTTAATTATAACAGTTTCAATTCACCTTCAAAACGTTTCCTTTCACTGCCCACACCTTTCTTCAATCCAATCCACCCCCACGGTACCTCGCCCAAAATTGCTAGAATATAACCATCTGGGGCCATGCAGGGTCGATTTAAGGAGATGGCCATTTTTGTGAAGAGAGTAAGATTGTCCCAATACTTACTCTGAACTTTGAACACATGAAAGATTTTAATAAAATCAATGGGAGAATCTTTTACCTTAGAATTGTGTAATGAGGCATTTATATAAGATGGGGGGTGAGGAAGGGGTGTGCTTAATGTATACTCATACAGGGTGTTCCAAATTAAGTCGGCACCATTGTCAACTCCGTTATTATTGATGCTACGAATTCGGTTAAATGGGCAAACTAGTAACATTTTTAATGGCCTCCTCGATGCCGACAACAAAAAAAAATTGACAGTTGCGTTTTCAGAATATTTCATAAAAATGGAACACCCTAAATTTTTTCATGCACTTCGATTCGTAATAACATTCTCAACAACAAAGCTGATATCGCCTTTCTTCCTGAAGTGAAAAATGAGCGACTTATAATATTTCTTTCTTTAACTAGTACGAAAAATTTCTTTTTGGCGATTGAAACCTCATAATTGTCCAAACACTCAATTTTGGTACGAATGAAACTATTTTGTTACTAATAGCAAAATAAGACAGTAAAAAGAGAAAATTGCTCTGGGATGTGAACTCGTGAAACCCGTGATCATCATGTCGCACCACTCAATTGGTATTAATGTACAAAACGATAATTTCCATCTTAAAGCCATTCCGCTAGCCGCATTTATTTCGTAAAAATATGTCTGCTGTAATGATAAGTTTGAAACCGTTTTTGTACAGAATATAAAACATTTTTCCAACCATAGGATTATGGTTGGAAAAATGTGTTTGATTAGCTAAAACATAATCATTATGAGCAATCAAGTTGCCTTGAAACTTTGTTGAAATACTATTTGTCAAATATTCTCAAGTATATCATGACAATGTCATACATTATTGTAACTGTCACCTTCTGTTCCAATATTTTTTGAAATGCCGTTTTCCCATCAAGAAAAATGTGTTAGTTAGAATCCTACTTGGTTTGCCAGAAAAAACTCGTAAGAGCACTCCAACACTACAGCAATTCGTTCTCCGATCGTGAATTACCTAATCGGTGTTTTTTGCTATGCTTCATCGTCGATTCAAAAACAATGAAAGAGTTTTTGAGAAGAGTAGAACTAAAAAACGTTTTGTGATATCTGAAGATACAGAAATTGACAAATAATTCCATCGGAGATTTATCTAGAGAAATAGCTGTTCCACTGTCAGATATTCAACAAATTCTGAAGAAACATAAGATTTCTTCTTATAAGTTAAGACCAGTGCATACACTAGAACCAGGTGTTCCTGAGAGACGATTGGGGTTTTGTCGGTGGTTTATGAATAAATGCAGACAAGATCCAAACTTCTATAGAAATATTATATGGAGCGATGAGGCTAATTTTTCAAATCGTGAGATGTATAATAGAAAGAATTTTCATTAGTGGAGTAGACATAATCCATTTCTAGGCCATCCCCACAATCCGCAAAGACGATGTAGTATTAATGTTTGGTGTAGTCTATTTAGAGGCAGAATTATCGATCCATTTTTCTACCATGGTTTTTTGAACGGGCCCCGTTTCATTAATTCATTAACTAGAGAGTTGGAAGAGTTTTTCGATGATCTTGATCTGGAGGCTCGTCAAATGATCTATTTTCAGCAGGATGGAGCACCAGCACATAATGTCAGTGGCGTAAAAAGAATGCTGCGAGGCTGTTTTGGAAACAGAAGGATTGCTACAAATGATCCTGTTAAAGTGGCCCCTCGTTCACCAGACATGACACCTCTAGATTATTATTTTTGGGTATTTATGAAAAATGAGGTCTACAAAAGGAAACATAATAATGTAGATAAACTGAAAAATTTCATTGGAAGAAATATCATTTTATGAAATATTATGAAAACGCGACTGTCAATTTTTTTTTTGCTTTCGGCATCGAGAAGGCCATTGAAAATGCTACTAGTTTGCTCATTCAACCGAATTCGTAGCATCAATAATAACGGAGTTGGGAATGGTGCCGACTTAATTTGGAACACCCTGTATACATATATACATAATAAAAGGTTCAAAAGAATGAAATAAAACAATCAAATAATCTTCAACTTCGAAGATGTGTTAATGGGGCATTCACAAAGGGTTTGGTGGGGTGTGGGACTGAGGGCGAGGTGTTGTGCACGGAAAGTGTACTTTGCAGGCTTTAGGTGGCTGTAGGGCTTGCTGTAGGGGCTCTGGGGTTGAAAATAGAGGGTTGTGCCATTGAGACTTTTGATCAGCATACCGATTACTATAGTTCTACAAAGTTTCAGTGAATCTAGCCGAGAGCCATTTTCCATAAGGATTTTGCGAGATCTTTTCTACTACCACTACTTCTGTAGTGTTCCAAATCGTCTTACCTGCCTGCACTCTCTTTTTGATTTACACCATTATTCTTCTTCATGTTATGTATAACAGAAGCAAATTCTTCAATAGGCGTTTCTTCTATTATTATGTATTTCCTCTCCTTCATCGTGAATTACCGCCAAATTGATGAAGTGGAATTACACCGTTTTGAAAGTTAGGAGTTAGGTTCCGTTTTGTCGCTATCCATTTTGAACCCTAGCAGGCAGCTAGCTGTCCAAGAATCACAAAAACACTACGCTTTACAAGAACTTTTTAAACTGGAACTAGTATCTCACACTGAGATAAAAACGGATCGTAAAATTGAAAAACAACTACATAACTAAACACATTCCCAACACCTCTACCTCCAATTTATTCTAATGAAATCGTCACCGACCAGCAACACCTGGCATCGACAACGCCAACGGAATTCAATTGTTTTTTGCCAAAACCCACTGCGATAAGAGAGCATCGAAGCCTCTCAGAGACATATTAAATTAGCGTAGAGATGCGGATGCGCGATTAGCCGAGTTTGTGAAAGTGCCTGTTCGGTTCTTGTCTTCTAATTAACTAAAGTCTCAATTGGTGTATCAATTATTCGATTCGAGACAGGTTATCGACATCCTACATCAGCTTGCTTGTTATAATTTGGCCACGAACGACGAAGAAATGTGGTGGTTGATCGTAGTTAGCGCGTTTAGAATGTTTGGGATTTGAATTGGCTGCGGGGGCGTGAATTTTAATGACGATATTGAAACAGTTCCAGGTTTTAAATAATCTGTAGAGTTTGATTATTGGATCTTTACCCATACGTCACCGTTATGAGTAAAAAAATTGCAGTAAAAACAAACCCTACAAATAGGGGGATTGTGAAAACATTGGTGGAAAAAGCGATGCAAATTTGTCATAACCAGGTGCCACTGGATGCGGAGATAAACCACATCAGAAAGGACCTACGCCAAAATGGATACTTTGAATGTCTATCCCAAAATTATTCTTCAGACCAGTTACTAAATGAAATTCAGCTATTCAATCCTAGACAAATATATTTCTATAACGTTGCTCATTACTTGTTTAAAAACAAACACACTCTTGAGATTGCTCACAAGTCCAGATATGACACCAGACTAAAAGATCCCTTTTCTGCCCCACATATGAATAAAACTGTTGGACAAAGGAGTTTAAATTACTTAGGCCCCAAAATTATGAATTCGCTTCCAAAGGAAATGATAAATATACATCTTCCATTTTAATTCAAAACACTACTAAAAAAATTCGTAACAGAAAATAAAACAAAAATAGAAAAAATTATAGACACTAAAAATAACTGAAAAATATATTTATCTGTGCATATCAAAAGTCAGAGACTTGTGCGAGCTAGGGGAAGACGTAGCCCTTACCTTTTAATACGTGTGATGCCATGCACGAGACCGGTGGCAATGCTGAGATTCGAACTCACGCTCTCTGGCTTATGAGGCGAGGACTCAACCCGCACACCACCGAGGTCCACCGTGTAGATATTGTTATATCACACAACATACCAGTTTTATCATAAATTTGTAAATGATTTTTTTATCTTATTTCAATATGTATTATGTTTTCGCACACAGTGTTTAGTGCTTATCCTTTATAAGCGCTTGACACTCGCGAATATATTCCAACGTTTATAACGTTATTATTATTATTATTATTATTATTATTATTATTACTATCCGTAAGAAAAACCGAACACAAAAAGCGGACTCAACAGGAAGATACATCCAAATCGGGAATTGCTGAAAATTCATCGAAACCGCGTATACAGTGAATCCAAGATAAGGTTGTCCACCATGGGGATATCCGAAACGGTAATAGAAACAGTTTTTGTTGAATTGGAAAAAAGTTGCGTTACAGAGGGGCCATCTATATGGAAATATGAAGTTTCCACTAATATTTTTGATTATCAAGTTATTTTGGAAAAACTGAATTTTTCAATTTCTCAATTAACTTTTTTCTGATGTTATCGTAGAAGATCAAGATAATCAAAAGTTTAAGTTGACTTGTTTTAACAAAACAAAAGAAAACATGAAATAACAATCACAGACTTATACAAGTACTTGAATGAAAAATACCTGCTATCATGATAAATGACCTATATTGCTTAAGGTTTATAAATAACCGTCCAAAAATTTTTCTACTCGGTTGTTTTCACTCTGGATAATTATTCAGATTCAAACGCTTAGCTTCCACAGCATTACTATGGCATAAAACAAAACACTTCACCATATCAAACTTTTCCTCTGGTGAAAAACTACTATCCATTTTATAACAAGAGATAAGCCGGCCTTCAACAATCAGAAGTCGTAATGTGTACTGAATGACATTTGGAAGAACTGTCAACTTTTGTTTCTGGAATTCGACTTTCGTCAAAGCCTGCTATTTCGATTCAGTTTACACATACCCTATAAATGAAAATTACGAATACCTCTTTTGCAAATTTCAAAATAATTTTGTGACGTGGTAGGTAAAAGTTTCACATTCAACAATAATTAAAAGATGCCAAATCATATTTGACGAACATTTGTTGAAACTGATTTTATAATTTCTCAAAATTGTGCATTTGTTTAGTTCATTGCAGCTAGTGTAGGTGTTTAATTAATTTATAGTTACACTAGGTGTGTTTATTTTAGCAATGATCACAAAAAGACAACGTGAACTTTTGATTTTCTTGATCTACGGAACCCAGATTTGGTGAATTGTCTTCAATTCAGGTCCGTACTAAAATTCCATACTAAAATTCGTGATGATGGCTGAAAAGGACCTGAAACGTAATATAATCGTCATATGTGATACATCATTAAATTAAAAAAAATATACTTTAAAACCTGTATTTTTCAAAACAGGGCCGTATTCAAAAAAATTAAATGTTGATGGTGGTTGTTCTATGAAGAAAAGTAAAACTGATATCGTCTCAAGGAAGCTTATGAAAAGTTTCTGCGAAGAAGTATTTTTTATCATGTTCCAACTGTGACGATAACACCAGAAAAAAGTAAATTAAGAAATTAAAAAATTAAGTTTTTCCAAAATAACTTGATAATTAAAAATATTTTTGTAAATTTCATATGTCCATATAGATGGCCCCTCTGTAACGCAACTTTTTTCCCATTTGACCAAAACTGTATCTATTATCGTTTCGGATATCCCCATGGTGGACAACCTTATCTTGTACTCACTGTATATCACATTTCCAATATAATTTGTGGAAATTAAAGCTACTTTTTTCCATTAGAACGTTCAAATGAGTATTTTGTTCATGTGTTTCATGACACAAAGGTGATATAAGGTATTTTATAGATGCTTCATTCAATATGGCAAGAAACAAAAGTTGGGACACATCAATTCTGTTATTGAGGTGTAATTTTTTTAACTTCTTCCAAAGTGGGTTCATATACAGGAGTACTCACATTCGAGTTGATATGACATAATTTTTTTTCATTCAACCCTCAGTATATATCAAATCATCATTAATTCAATGAAAACAGATTTTATAGGATTTTATATTATTATAATGATAGCCATTTGAATAGAAATTTCCATAAAACTTCCTCATCTAGTCAGAAAGTGTAACAGAAACTTCTGATCTTCCTACTCACATCTAGATTCAGTTACACTCTCAAAATATACAAAGAGTTTTTTGCACATATCTCCGCAGCCTTCTGACATGATCCCATCAAAACTTTATCATTATTAAAAGATATTTTTTTCACATTTATGAAATTTCCGTAAATGTTACAAGGAGTAACGGAAAAAGTTGTTCAGAAAACTGGGTACGACAAAAGTATCTGTAAAAACCTTGCATACTTCAATATCAAATAGTGAGTTTCCATTCACAGGACAGAAAAGACGTAGCCCTCGAATTTTTAAACGTGTGATGCCACGTATGAAGCCGGTGATCGTGCTGATTCTAACCCAAGTACCTACCAACGGGTGATTGGATTAAGAAGCGAGCGCTTTACCCGCACCCCAGCACGGCCCATTATCTTCAAGTAAACAGTCAAAATTTATTATTGTTATATCACAAATACACTTCTCCCGTTCATATCATTTTTCTGTGAGCGATTCTGTGTTGTTTTTTCACATTTTGCTCAGGACTCAGCGTTGCACTTCTGTAGTGCTTCACTCCACATACACCATCTCTCTTCTTTTCATAATACCCGCAGTTTGGTCCAAATTGTTGTGCTTGTGAATGGACGATAATCTGAAAAAGAGTACAAATATATTAAATATTTTTGGTTTGTATTAGAGGTAGTGGATGTTCACTATGACTCATACTGTCGCAGAGAACAAATTTACGTTTCGGCAGTCGTTTACTGAACGTAGGCTGATATAGGCTAGGCTAGGCTATTATAGTGAAGTAGTTGAGTCAATGTTTTCGGTTTCCATTTCAATAATTTTGTGAGTTGTTGCCTGTAAGAGACGCGCAGATATATTCAAAGTCATAAAATACACTATCTTATAGTACATCAACAAGATTTTTTTCTCGTAATAGGGTTTTCTCACTCTAAATTACCGTTATATAAATATTCCGGTAATGCGGAATTCATTGATAAATAAAACACAGGATATTGTGCAATGATGTAAAGAGACAGGTTTAGATTTAAGAATAGTTATTTTCCTAACAAGTGCGGAAAGTGATACTTGCATTTCAAATATCAAAGCTGAAATTATTTTTCGATTCAATTGGAGGAACAAGAAACCGGTACAGAGGTGTTCCCCCAATTTAATCGAAAAATAATTTTAACTTTGATATTTGAAATTCATTGTTCTTGTAGAAAACTTTGCCAAGTATCAAACAGATATAATTCAACGATCCTAGGGGGCAGTAGATTTTTTTGTTGAATACTTGCCGATGACAATGCCTACTGTATAGGATCTTCAGCGGAAGATTATGTAATCCACCATTTCTCTTGATTATTATTATTTCCGATAACGGTCACCGGAAGTGCAGTTGTTTCATCTCTAACATATTCACCTAGGTAACAACATGTTTGATTTCTGTATAGGGTTGGGCAATTTCAGCCCTCAGCAAGCAACAAACATTTTGAAATTAGGAGGAAAGCATCCACTGAGAAAGTAGAAGGAAAGTGGTCACAACAGCTACATTCTTGTTACCATAGGAATTACCTCCGAGTAACTCCGGGTAGCTCCTGAAGTGATCTGGTGGACCGCGATAAATCATGTCTTTAATAAATCTCAATTATTAGGTCAGTTGAAGTTCAGGTGAAGTTCAGTTCAGGTTAGGTTCAGTTCAGGTTCAGTTCAGGTTCAGTTTAGGTCTAGTTCCAGTTCAGTTCAGGTTCATTAAAGGATCAGTACAGGTTTAGTTCAAGTCGAGTTCAGGATCAGTTCAGGTGAAGTTCAGGTGAATTTTAGGTTCAGTTCAGTTCGATTTTGGTTTCGGTTCCAGTTTAGGTTCAGTTTAGCTTCAGTCCAAGTTCAGTCCAGGTTTAGTTCAGGTTCGGTTCTGATTCAGTTCAGAGTCAATTCAGGTTCAGTCAGTTCAGGTTCAGTTCAAGTTCAGTTCGGGTTCAGTTCAGGTTCAGTTTTGGTCTAGTTCCGGTTCAGTTCAGGTTCAGGTTTAGTTCAGCTTCAGTCAGTTCCGGTTCAGTTCAGGTTCAGTTTAGGTTCTGTCTTTGCCCTTTTTTGTAGTGTATTCAAGTTGATTTGTTAAATTGTTAACAAGTTCAGGTTCAGTTCAGATATAAACAAGCTCCACTGAGTGCTACTCCTTGTGGCAGTTGGAAAGCTGCTAATATTAAGTTACATCAATTTTCTCAATATTCGTGTTAATAGCTGCATTTGAACAAATCTATTTACCAGGCATCTTTGACTACCATACTCTCGATAATTATTACTAACAATTATGTAATTAACATGCACTTATGAATAAATATGAGAAACATCACAGGAGCTGAAATTATCAGCATGTATGTGAAGATGAAATCACGTTCATTCACCACTAATTAATGAATAATAAATAAATGGGTAAATAGTGGTTCAGAACAAAAAGAGAAGCATACCGGTTGTTTCGCGGTGGATGGAGTATTAGAAGTATCTGGAGAACGGAACGACAGAACATTTGAAAAATACGTATACGTGAATCAAACATGATGTATCCGTCTAAAATATTTTCATCAATACAGTGTTGCCGCTCATATCAGAAAGTACTAGCTACTTTGCTATTTCAAAGACAACTATTGGAAAATAATTGTGAAAGTTTTGAGCAAAACCTGACCATTTAAAAATAACGACTTTTTTCCAAGGCAAATTCACTAAATATTGCAATTTGAGTCATAGTCGTAGCTATATGGATGATCCAGGCTTTAGTTTCAGCAACCATGGAGTCTCAGAAGTAAATTCCTTCCAGCGACTCATGAAAATGATTAAAACTCAGATTTTTCAAATAGAGTACCCTTCATATATAATTGATTATTTCAAAAGCTGTGATACTCTCCTATTAAATTTTGTATACTTTTCATTCACCTCTCTTGCATAGTTTGCAAGCTATGATCATTTATGTTAAGAAATCGTCTTCAAAAAAATAATTATTGGTTGGCGATTTAGATAATATGTATGACAGATAACCTTTTGGCATATGATGGATTACAGGAGAATGATGACATAAGAAGAATAATGCCTCAAACGTATCGCACCCTATCTTTTTCATAACCACAACTCTCCACCTCCACTCTGTAACTAACTTCTGAGGGTGAGAATTGATGTTTAAGGAACGTTGACATGTAGGTAATCCGACTTTCATCGCTCATCATTTTTATTGATAGCATCTTAGGAAAAACAAAATTGTATCCATCCATCAACCATTAATTTCACAACAAATTACTCGACAGCTGTCCAAATACGGCCCTGCAACTGCATCCCGAAGACAATAATTAATATACGCGTTTATATGGTAATTGGTCGAAAGTCAAGTCACTCATAACTGTTGACTTTTCATTACCGATTATTCTTATCCATATTTTATCTTCGAGAGTGTCATTGATTATCGAGCCGTACCCGACGGTCTGCTGTAATGTTGTTAAACGAGCTCGTAATAGATAAAGACGAGGATTCTTGGAATTTACATGGAGTTGTTTTATTGTTGATTACCCTGATTAGATCGAGAAGGTCGGTGGTTGGGTTACCGGACGAGGTAATACAGTGTGACCCACTTAAGACCGGAGCACCCTTATAAATTCAACATTTTTCAACCGATTCGAATGATTTTTTTTTCATTAGGTAGACATTCTAAAAGTCTACTAGGACACCAAGTTTCATGAATAAATCTCCATTTCCAGGGCCAACTAATCTCATTTTTCATGGTCAAAAATCCAAAAAAATTACTAGCGATTTTTTTAGAAAAATTCTAACTACACCACTGGATTCGCGACACTTTCATATGGTCCTTATGCAAATAACGTTGAAATTCGTCAATCAATGAAAAAATTATGAGGGGATCAAATTTGAAAAATATGCCGTTTAATCAACCCACCAATTCATTTTCAAAACTTTTATCAGAACTTTGACTACACCACTGGATTCAGGGAGTCTCGAAATATTACTGACTGTAATTTCATCGAAATCTGTGGACAAATAAAAAAAAAAATTAGGAGATAAAATTGACATTTTCCTGAAATTTTCTTTTCTGAATGCATGCTATCACGAAGGCTGATATTTCTGATACTTACTGGTCTATAGTTAACTATATTCAACTACTTCACGGCGCTGCTTGTAATTTCTGCAGGGCCAATTAACAATTTGTTTTTTAGTGTTTTCTGTTACCATCTGTCTATCTGTGAATGGCATCAGAATTGAGTTTGGTTCACTTCTAGAAGTGGAATTGAAATTAGGTTACGTATTCTAATTTTTTTTGTTTTTTCTATAAAAAAGTCCTACAATCAGTTTTAGTACTGTTACTTCTTCAGAATTATGTGAAGTTTTCATATATGATGTTTCCATTTCCTGATTATTTTGATTTTTTGACTGTTTCACTATTTTGCTAAAATATTGTGCGGAGGGGATGTACGAAAGTGGCAAAGTGAAACTTAATTTGAAGCAAAATATCTAGCTTATTTCTGTTCTATTTTTTGACCTGCTTTATGTGAATTATGAACCGTACAACCGATGAGTCACTATCTACAATTTAGGAACTAGACCGATCTTTGTGTTCTATTTTGATAGTCTTGAAAGGTGTCCGCAGTTCCACGGTTTTATATCATCAGCTTTCTGCCAGTCTCTCAAGTTCACAAGTCTTGGACCCGAATAAATAAAAATAAACATATCACTTTACAGAATCCATATCCAATTTCCAGTGATGACACAATACATATCGATGAAGTCAAATAAATTCAGCAAAGTCCCCGTTTTACCGTCGACCACTAGATCCGGAACGACTCCGGGCATATAAAAAGAAATTGAAAAACCTTTAAAATCGTTGGATTTATTTTAAAGGCGTAGGAATCTCACTCCGGGGTATCGTTTCCGCCGGATAGAAATAATAGGAAAGTCGATACCTCCGGTGAAAAAAGGAAAGATGGCCGATTGAAAATAATTGTCGCTCGTGTTTTGTTTCGGCTGGTGTTGTTCCAAAATACACAATCGCTCCCGGGTTGATCGTTTTGCGGATGCTTTCAATTTATTCGGTTCGATTTTGCCCAGAGTTGTGTTTTGGGAAGGAAAAAGTAAGAAACGAGATCCCTGTTTCTGAAATGGGGTCTTGTTTTGGACAATATTGAATCAGGACAGCGGCATAGATATATCTTTATATATTTTGCATTGATATATTCATAAGCTCGTCTCTCTCAACTATAAATTGTTATGTTTCTAAAGCATGTTGTCCCGATGTCACTAGGAGAGCAGCAGCCTTCTCTTCATACCATCTATTCATTTTTGCTGCTCTGATTTAATTTGACGATTAAAAAAAGAAAGTTGTTATGTTTTGTAATCTAATTTTTCATGACCATGTATATCCCTGTTGTTTTATACAATAATAATAATAATAGTAGTACGTTTATTAGTATAATATAACGTGTAAAGACAATTTCTTTTAGATGACGGCGATATCAATTTTTTTCACAAATAAACAGAAAACCACAAAGTCAAGGATTGTCTGTGGTGTGAGTGTAGCCTATGTTTAGAAATTAGTATCGATAAATATTGAGTAAAGCGAATACAAAAATGTTTAAATTCAAATTAAGATTCTATAACGTTTACTGGATTTGATAAACAACACATGTCTCCAGTATATAAGCAACAAAACGGTCACCAAATGCGAAAATGTAAATTTTTACAACTTTTTTTGTTTATTCATATCAGTTATTTCCATATATCGGGATTCAATTCCTCTTTTAATTATTTCTTTGCAGAATTTAATATAATGAAGTTATCATCTGGTGATTTTGCTTTGATAAAAATGTCTACTGCAACTTTTGGTGTCACCTTGAACCCTTGTATATTCATTAATTACTGACATAAAATCATACTCTTTCATTATGTTTAAATAATTTTCGCTGAAAGTGTATGATATTTTTATGTTTATATTGACGTCTCCGATGAAGAAATCAAAATCGAATGATTCTTTTGATAGTTGTTCCAAGTAATGATTCAAATTATTCAAAAACGTTTCGGTTCTAGCTGATGGAGGTCTATATACCGCTGTTATGTGGAATTTCAATTCATTGTATGGAAACCTCACTGATATTACTTCGATAACGCCTATATATTCAATGGTGTGACAGAACTGGATTGATTCCTTGATAGAACATCGTTTCTATTCCACAGACCTTCATAGTATATAATGTTATACCCTTTCATCTTATATATGTATAGATCAGGAATGTGGAATGTTTCGGATAATACCTCAATATAATAATAATAATAATAGTATATAAATAAAATCGTTGTTATAATAATCGTTAATAAACCGGGGAAGTCACGTAAACTGTTACCAGTTTGTGTGTTACTGAAAATCCATATAAATGAAAGATATAAAAGCACATATTAAATAATATATAAAATCAATGGGATAAAACCGGAGAAGTCACGTAACCTGTTTTTGTGTGTATCTGGAAAATGTAATATAAATGAACATGAAAGTCTAATGAGATAAAATATACAATCACATTGATTCTGATAAAAATAGAGGGTTCATTATGATATATGAATAAAATAAAATAAAATCGAGAATAAAATAACTGAAAGAGACAATAGTACTCAATTACAAAAGGAACTATTGGCATATAGAAATTGAATAAAGTGAATATTTGCAGTACAAAGGAAAACCATTTAGGTGCTTCAAGGACCTGTCTATGATAAATAATCTGTGTTTGCA
This sequence comes from Chrysolina americana, assembly GCA_958502065.1. Lineage (NCBI taxonomy): Eukaryota > Metazoa > Arthropoda > Insecta > Coleoptera > Chrysomelidae > Chrysolina > Chrysolina americana. The sequence goes on along the minus strand of OY293419.1, from coordinate 12,776,815 downwards.
TATTACACTTAATTTCAGTATCGTGTATAGAATATATGGTAGGTATATTTGTAATAGCATATTGCCATCTCTATGATAAATTTTATTTTGCTTGCAGTGTTTATAATGGAAAATGTCAGAGAAGAACTAAAAATTTTTTTTTTCAAGATTGAACAAAAAATTTCGATTTTAATTTTGGTATTCTAAACAGGGTCTATTATATTTTGGTTGCTTTCCGGGTTTTGCCGTGGTCTTCTTTGGTTTAAATCTCCAAACGTTTCGACTGCAACAGCGGCAGTCATCTTCAGTGGCGTGGTCGAAGTACTCTTCTAGACGTATCAACTGACGGCAAAACCCGGAAACCAACCAAAATATCGCCAGCCGTGAAAGCTTACATTCCTACAGGGTCTATTATGTTTTCGAAAAAAGTTCGACTTTGTGATGATATCCATTTTCTTACTTTTCTTTTGAACAAGTGTTTAATTATTTCTGATCTGATGTTAACCAGGATATGGTTCAATATCCTTGGTGCTAGGTAAATGAATGATCTTTGGCCGATAGACTTATTTGCTCTGGGTAGTTTCATGTGTGATGCAGTGGTAAAGTGTGTTACTCTTTGAAGATACTTTTGTTTTTGGAAGGTGAAAGTTAGGATCGCTTTAGTATAAATCTGTCTAACATCGAATATTCCCAACTCCCTTTTTGGATCACTTCTAGTGGTTTCAAAATATATTTCCTGACACCACCCCAACCAATTATTCCGTAATTCGGATTCCCCGTATCAGTTTCAATCAACTTCAGGATAGCTTCGAGTTGGTCAAAATGTTTACTAATACTACGAATGTTATCATGAAAATTATTAAATTTTTTATTGTTTTTCTGTATGAGACTATCAAATTCCATCAAATCATTTGCGATAGTTTCTATTGGGGAATATTCATAATCACATATGTACTGGTCCATTTCAATAAAACCAGTCACCAATGTCTTCAAAATACACTAAATAAAAATAAAAACGAGAGAAAGTAGATAAAGCTATTCTAGGGTTTTCCAGAACGAGATTTTGATTTTCCTTGAGCTCGAATTGATGATTTCCTGGTAATATTGGGCGTTGGAGTAATTGTAAATGGAGTAGCTTCCGTTTTACTGCCTTGTCCAAATATATCGTCCTCAGTGATTTTTTCAAGGTTAGTGATGGTGCTGTCGGAGCGCTATTTGTTTTTGGTTCCTCACGGACTTGATGTTCCGAAAGATCTTCCGCACTATAAGCAATTCCTTAATTTTTAATTTAGGAGAATTTTTGTCCTGAATTGCTACTATCAAGCGCTTCCTGAGTATATTGTGTTTCTGTCTTTGTTGGGGAGTAAGAAAGATCCTGAACAATTGAGATTTATTTACCTTTGAATTTTTTAATATCAATATTTTTGTTAGATAAGAGATACATTCAATCTTAATTGGTCTATTTCTACTCTTTCCCAAGGGGTAGATATCATTAAAATGCATTTCTTTCAGATAAACATCGATGAGTGAATTCAATTCTTGACAAATAGAGCTTGTATTTATTTCCTTATTTTCTGTATCCAGGCCAGAAATCAGTAGATTGTTCTTCTTCTCTACTCTCTTCAATTTCTGTACTTCGTTTTTGAGTTCTGAATTCTTTCTCTAGTTCATGAACAGTACTTTTAGAATTTTGAATTTGCAATAATAACCTTGTTTCACTAGCTACTATAGAATAATTTCTTTTCTGTTTTTCATAATTTCCTCGTATACTTGGTTTAGCGTGAGAGTTCGATTAGCACCTTGCATTTTAATGTTATAACTAGAGTGCCTTTATTTTAAAGTGCATGGGTTGCTTTATTTCAGTGGTGAGGATTTTTGTTATATGCTCTCCACAATGTCTTCCAATTATTTTATAGGTAGGAATTGATTATTTTGACTCGTTCATTTCTAGAATTATTCTAACTATTTCTTTGATGTCTCATCAATGGTATGTCAACTTTTTATCAATTTCTAGGGACGATTCACTCGATCATTTCACTAAGACAGGTCACACATAAAAAGATATACTTATGTTTTTGTTTAAACTTTTTGAACTATGTATAAAAAACAGATCAGAAAAATTAAATAAACGTAAGTTTTTACAACCTTTGCTATGATGACTAATGTTTTTTTGGTGTGAGGTCTTGAATTGGATAAAAAACTATATAGCCAACGTTTCATGAATCTATCTGAAGATGTCAAAATGAATCGAAAAAACGTTGACTATAACAAAATTGAGTTTTCTTCCATTTGAGACCTCACTTCCCAAAAAAACATCAGTGAAAGAAAAAAAAATTGAAAACAATATAAATTCAAGACCAAATGAAAGCATGAACATTTACATAATTGTTATTAAAGTGAGCATAGTTACCTACAATTCGAAATTTGTATTACTTCAAAAATAGTTATTTATGCAACAAGTGCAAAAAGTAAGTGTTTATTGCACTAGACGTGAAATTGTCCGACGAGGCCGTCAGGCCGTGTTGGACAACACGTCGAGTGCAATAAACATTTTATGCACGAGTTGCATACAACATTTTTTCTACGTTCATGCAAAATGCAAAAAATTATATATTTAGGTGCGGCACTAGGTGAAGGAAAATTAAATACGCAATTCAAATAAATAATTATTACTATCGATTTCATCACCATCATCTAGATTTCCATTAATATTAGTCATTTTAAAACTTTTAGTTCTGTAATTGTCAGAATTTAATTTTGACTGACGTTTATATAACCACAGCTGCATTATAAAAATCAAAATCATAGTAGCCATGAGCGCGTATGTTATCACGAGGTGTGGTCGTAGTAAAGACAGTTTGCTCTATGCAGGTAGACGGTTTAGAACATAGCGGATCGGTTTTGATTATGGAGTTATTCTCGGGAAGGCATTGTTTGTTCAACTCTGACTGCTAACATTAATACAAAATAATATAAAATATGTAGCTGTTTAAAACGTATGGCCAATCTAACAGAATATCTGCTAAATATGTAGTGGGTTCGAACGTTTATGTTTATCATGATGACAGCACGTTGAAGTAGAATGACAGATGAGTGCAATAAAAACTTTATTGCACTAGTGCAATAAAGAGCTTCTTTTTCCACTGATTATAGTTCAATAAAGTTTTGCTTTTTGCATGAATGTAGAAAAACATTTTTATGTCAAGAAATAGATAAAAATAGAGCCGAATCAAATGTTTTGTCTATTTGAAGAACCCAAAAGTTGGTTCTTTAGAAAAGCGAAAAATAAATCCAGTTGTTTCAAGAAATAAAAATCCATTACATATTTTTGTGGAGTTCGGATTTTTTACAACTTCCTGCTATGTCTAGGATCAGTCATACCCAAAAATTATGTTGTTAAATACTTGCTAATCCAGATATAAATACCTTGACAATTAGAAATTCATTGCTAGGTGCTTCATTTGAGAACTTTATCTTTATCTTCTGAATATACCAAATTTCTCAGACCTGTTCCCAATATTTTTCCAACCCATAATAATATCTTCCTTTCAGCAAATAATATGAAAAATCGGGAAGATATGTCTATTTAATTTTCGAGGGGGGTGGTGAATATTTTCTGCACTCATGGTTAAAAGTTTACGTAGAACGAGAGGGCTCAAAGACACATAAGTTCAAAGAGCGTTCAATTCTCTTTCTAATGGTACCATGACTTATTTTTTAATGAGCAATTTCCGAAAAATAGCGTACAGGAAGTACAAACAGTAATAGAATATTTTTCCTTTCTCCTTTCTAACACTCTAACATTTCAGAAAACTTCACATATGGAATTGACCGGCATGCTGCTGTAGTTCGTCTTTACAAAAAAGTGATGTAAGATGTCCTCAAAGGAATAAATCTGAGGGAGTTAAATCCGGTGATCTCGGAGACCATTCAACTGCTTTTCTTCTGCCAATTCATTAATCTGGCAATTTCTCGTTTAACCTCTGTCAAGCGGGAAGAAAATAATGGGGTGGATTTGTAATGGATCCTTATGAAAAAGTACATTACCTGCTGCATCAATTTGAGTTTCTAGCTCGTGAGTTATAAGAGGATGTCCTTCTCGCAAAAGAAGTTTCGATGATAAGTGATGATCAAATGTCTTTTCTGTTTTTAATTCCTGACCGATGAATTTTGTTGAAGGAAAATGTTGTGAAAAGCATTGCAAACCTAGTCACGATCATCACTCACGAAATTTGGCATATTAACACCCTGTACAATTAATCGTTTGAATCTCACGCGACTGAAAGTGGAACCGGCGCACAATTAAAAAAATATCAAGTCAAGAATGCGAGTAAAAACGTCTGACAATTGTATTAAATCGTCAGAGAATGCAACCGAAACAGATGTTCGTGTTCCTCTACCTGTTCTGAAAAATTCCTGAAATTCGTTCTCGGAATGCCAGAAACAAGCGTTGATGCGAATGCCGTTCCATTTACATAAAATGATAGTTGGCGGCTATCAAAACTGACCATCACTTCTTTTGTTGCTATTAAAATGATCCGTTGTCTCATAAGCATGCATGGTCATTAAATAGAAACGAGAACATGGCACCTAGAACTGGATTCAAGGGCGCACCTATGGGGAGACAGGGGTTCGGCCAATTTTCCTTCTGATTTACCTACAAATGAAAATACAGTTCACTTGAGAAGGTGACACTCCGAAAATATAAGTAATCGTAGAATCATCAAGGCATTAAGGAGATTCCCTCGCATTCGCCTCCAACGCTCCCCACCCAAGGATATCAAATGGCATACGGAATCAACACAACGCAAAGTGAAAACAGAAAAAGTTTACGAATGTCGCTTTGAAATCGCCACAGACACTAGTGCTTAGTGCGATTCTAATAACTCTCAGTGCAGCTGATCTCATCAAGAATGTCTACATTGAATAATAATAAAAATGATACAAATATTAATTCACAATGGATGCCTTGGGTGTACGGACGATTCAAAGGAAGATTTTCTGCATTGCTACTAGAGCAGTGATCCCGCCCGAAGATGATACATGACGTGAATGCATCCTCTTTAGTGTAGAAGACAACTAGAGCATTCGCCGCTTTTTTCGCATCTTTGAGGTAGAGGTTATGAGAGCTTCTCCTCAGCAAGTTAATGGAGCTACAAGAGTGGCAGAAATACCACGTGTTATATGCCAATGGAAAGGATTAAAACCTCCAGAGCGCTTCATGGAGGCTAGGCGTACACTACACTCCACTACTATTATTCATAGAATAATCACAACCGAGAAACCACCTTGTATATACAAGAAATTGACATCCAGAACTGACATTCTCAATCTCAACTTTCCTCGGCTTATTCTCATAGCAAATCGTTCACCGTTACAATCGGTTACTAAGTGATTTTAAATAAGTTTCAGTAAAAAGTTTCTAGATGATAATCGAGCACTATTTGCTTGATTTTGTTATATATATTATATAATTTAATATAGATGAATTATGTAATATATATGCATTGTATGCTTTTGATTATGGAACCTTTTATGACGAGTTAACTCTACTGGTTGAATGGAAGAGCAATCCCTGCCATCAGTAATATGTACAGAAATTAATAATAATAATAAACGTCCTCCATGATTCACTGTTGCGTTAATAATTAACAGTGCTGCTCCTAAGGTGTCGTATGGAGTTAGTAACAAGGCCTATCCAGAACACACGGCTAATGACCATAGCAGTCGATGCCAAAACACCAAGAAAAAAAATAATAAATGTCTTTATTATTTCCAAAAATTAAAATGAATTTAACATTTCTAGTACACTCCTGAATTTGGAAATAAATGCGAAGTTCATCTTGATATAGATACAGGTATATCATCAACATGATCTTCCACTTAACCATGAAAAAAAACCATTTCGCATTATTGTTTCATGCTCCTTGTCTGTGCTCAAAAACAAATGTGATTGGTCAATTAGAAGAAAAAAAAATCAACAGAACATATCAAATTCTCAAACTCAAAATAATCACGGGTTGTGTAGTTATAAACATATTTAAATTGTTTGCAAGTTATTATTATATTAAATTATTATTATTTTATTTCTTCAAACCGTTGTTGATGCAGTTTTAAATTTTGCAGATCTGATGACTGAATAACCTTTTGAAACTTAGTTTTCTGTGGGGTTGAATTGAATCCTGCATCTTCTTAGGATGAAAGCTATTTGTTGTATCTGAAATTTAAAGCACATTTTTTTATTCGTCAGGAATTTTTGAATTGATGTAGCCGATACTCGATGAATATCCATGTTGATATCCATGATAAAACTACTTTTATTATGGATATACGTCAAGAATTTTTCAGTCGGGCCCTTTCTCCGGAGCCCCGATACATCTGGATGGTGCGCTGGTGTGTCATTAATCCTAGTGTATACTCCCCCCACGTCAGTGCTGTAAGTGATTACTGGATCCGAGAATGTGCTCTGAGTAGTCGGAGTGAACCAAGAATTACGGCTTTCTAAGATTTCTAAGATTTTTATGTTTGAAAGCAGCGTGTCCATCATTCCACGAGGGACATCAGAACCACTATTTTAACAGAATGGTTTGGGTAAGGCCTGCGTGGTTCAAAGAGTAAATTTCGATATTCAGTTCGTTTCGTCAAGAGCTGAAAACTCAATGACGAAAACCGTCCAAATTTAATAGTCGAGGAATACTATATCAGGCTTTTATTTGTCTGAGGGTGGGAAATGACTAGTTCCAATAGATTCGGCACATCTCATTCTCCACAACGAATTCAATATCTTCCGGAACATAAGACAACACCGGTGTCTTGTCTATACCGTACGAGTGTCATATATGTAAGTACAACACTCGTAGGGCCGCGTTATGCCCGTGGATATAGGCCGAGACCGCATAAGCTGGACAGGCTGAAAGCAAATTCATTATGGTCACAGCTCTGCAGTGTATATACCCATCACGCGACCTCGGTAGACTTGACCTGAAAAAAGCGAAGGTCAGGTTTCCGGATGAACCAAGGTTTTCAATGTTCTTGAAGAAAACCCCATGCATTGGCTCATCCACTTGTATCTGTAGGGGCCTCTCACACTTCGCAGCTTCGACGTAGGTTTTTTGCTGAATGGGTTCCAACTTGGTGACAGAGTTTGGGTTCGTCCGTATAGTGTCGAATACGTGACCAAGTTCATTGCTACCTTGAAAATAAATGCTCCAATCCCTACTTTTTCATGATCGCAGAAAAGGGGATCTGAACTCCTGATAACTTCTCAGGCTCCATCTAGTAGAATTCTGTTGTGTAGACACTCCAAGCTAAAATGTCCACGGCTTCCTCGTTGTCTGGGAAGTATAACCGTGGAACAGACGATTCAGGATGCAAGCCATAGGGAGATGCATCATTTTGCGAGTTATTACGTCGAGTTGTCGTAGCTCTTCTTGAGTCCATTTCATTAATCCAAAGGAGTAAAGTAGAATCAGAACGGCAAGCATATTAGTTGCAGCCACTTTATTCTTCCCCGACAATCCCAGATGGTCAGATCTGTCGGAGTTTATGCTGATTCTTGCCGTGGAGAGAGTTTTTAACAGAAGCTACCTCTTGGGTGTGGCGTTGTTTCACCCCTAGGTAGTTATACGTCTCTCCGGCATCCAGATATTGTAGAATACTTCCGTCTACGAGCTGGACATCCTCTCCGTATTGGTCGCATCTTCCTCTTTTGAGATGAACCGTGGCACATTTGTCGAATCTAAACTCCATTCCGATAGCATGCGTGTACTCTTGTACGACCCTTAAGTACTGATAATCTTCTTCTACAGAGGCATATAGTTTGAGTTCATCTATGTAAAACAGAGAGAATGAAATCACTAAATTAAAGTTGACATTTGGACGCCATCTAAGAAATTCTGATAAAGTAACTCATTTCCTAAACCAGTCTCCGTAGACAGTCTTTATTACACTGAAGGAGAAGATACTCTTACATGTTTCTGAAATATGAACTGGATTATATTGAACGTGCTTTTCCTGACCAATAAGGTTAGAGTACTCTCGATAGAACAATCAAATTCGTCTCCTGTGGTTAAGTATTTCAATCCTTTTCTTGAATTATTTAACTTATTTAACAACAGCAGCTATGGAAAACCTCTTATTCACCACTAAGTTCTGTATATCCGAAAAAGAACCGCTGCCTCATTCAAATACCAACCAAATAGAGCCATCATGTCTATGCGTAAAAACCTCATTTATACTCCCTCTCTCTCTCTGTTTGATGGTTACGAATGAACACTGTGCTCTTAGATCTAAACAACTATCCATGATTTGAGAGGAAGAATTCAAGAGCTCAATCTGACAATGACAACCAAATTCAGACTTTAATTTCATGAAATATACAGTTATCTACTCAGAAACATTTATCTGAGTATTCGAAAGATTTCTGTGAGCTATAAAATAAAAGTATATTTCACAAAAAGTTTGCATGTAATAAATAAATAAATGAAAAAATTAATAGAGTATTTGGAGAACGGGTCTGACTACGATTCTTTAATCCATTCATTCCCGTTGTACTAAGCTAAGTACAGGATAAAGATCAGAATCTTAGAGCTGTCTGTAAAGGAATTTCCAATATTAAACACTACCGATTTTCTCCAGTTTTTTACCAAATAATGTGAATGACAAACACATATGTTCCATATGTTGTTAGATGAGAAATTATTTCGAAAACTGCGCACCAGAAAGCAAACACTAACCATACAAGGGGGTAAGTGATATTCAGTTTACGATATTCTTGAAGAAATTGAGGTGGAGTTGGGTGACAGCGACAGTGAAGTGGAAACAAGTGATGGAGAGGACGATACTCCTCCATCTGTTTTACAGAATTGGTTAGACCGGAAATCTATTCTTGCTAGCAGAAACGTTGGTCCATGAGACAAGTAGCAAAATCTTTGCTTACCAAAATGAACCAAGAATAATATGAATATTGACATACCAGGAATTATGGTAAGTTTTGCTCATTTATAGGCCGTGAAAACTGAACTAGAGAGTCTAAAACCTGTGGAAGTTTTCGAGAAACTGATGGACGAAGAAGTATGAGTCACATCGTCAAACATACACATTTATGTGCGACACAACGAATGCATACTTTTATTTATTCATACTTGAGAACTGATGTCTTCAGCTTTTCCCAGTGTACTCATTTGAGTACATGTACATATCTCATTTATTTAAGTTTGTGGACTGTTACTTTCTTATATCAATTTATTCCTGATAAAGTTTTTAAAACGATTTTGTGAAAATTTATTTAAAAATAAAAAAAATTGTGTGGAATCCAATGGGTTGAGAGAAAGGAAGGTAGGTATTCATTATGGAAGGAAATATCAGCAGGATATTTACATTTCGTTTGTAGGGCGATATAGATACCTAGCACTACCAAGTGATACTACAAAATATTTCCTGAATCGATTGAACTACTAATTTAATTACTGATTAAATGATCAAGATAATAATTGTAAATCTTCGTCCTGTGAATTTGCGCGAATTTTGTTTTTTGGTTCGTATGAAGGAAATGTAGCTGACAGTTCTGTCGACCAAAATCTCCCGGCCTATATACAGTGTGACCCATTTGAAAGCGGGACATCTTCCTAAAATTTGCATCTTTCCTCCGATTTCGAAGAACTTTTTTTTGAATGGGCCGCGGTGGTGCGCAGGCTGAGTTCTCGCCTCATAAGCCAAAGAGCGTGAGTTCGAATCTCAGCATTGCCACCGGTCTCGTGCATGGCATCACACGTATAAAAGGTAAGGGCTACGTCTTCCTGTAGCTCGCACAAGTCTCTGACTTTTAAGGGTTGCACGTAGGGGTGCAACCGGTTGACGGATATAACAATTTTAACAATTTTTTTAACAATTGTAGAGCTCAAAAAACTGTACTTTGGGACAGAATATTATAATATATATTTTTACAAAAACCAAGGCCTGCTGCGTATATTTTTAAAGGTTAAAATTCAACGTATTAGCGATTTTTTTAGAGAATATTTCAAATCACCATTGAATTGGGCACTCTCTCAAATGGTGGGGTACCAAATTTCATCAAAAAATATTCAATATTAATAATTCTGTGGCCGAATCAACATTCACATTGTATCATGATAGAATCTTAACTGCACACCTCTTAAATGGTTTTTAAATCTTGGTGAGTTGGCAATGAAATACACAAATCACGCATTTAAGACTATTGTTGATTATTAGTGCTGTTGTCAAAAACTGTATTGAAACAATATTGTCAAATTATGCCCGATAATTAAGAAAACTAGTTAGTAAAGCAGTAGAAATTAGTGATTTTATCATGGGAGAATTAAGTGTGCGAGATAAAATTGAACTTGTGCGCCTTGTCGGAGATAATGCTCTTTCGGCAAGAGAAGCTGCCAGAGAATTTCATAACAGACATCCTGATAAACTTCCAGTGAGCAGCAGTACGGTAAACCGTATAAATTCTGTTTTTAACGAAACAGGTTGTGTATCGAGGCATATGCTCAAAAACAGAAACAATCCACATCGTGAGAATAGAAATGGTGTGCGAATATTGCAATATTTTCGTAATAATCATCATTCAAGCTAACGAATGGATGATAGTTTGAACTTAAATATCACTAGAGAAAATATCAGAAGATGCCTTGAAAAAAATAAAATTAAACCATTCAAGCCAAAAATGTTACACACTCTGGAACCGGGAGATGAAGAAAGAAGGTTAGAATTCTGTTTGTGGGCTCAAGGAGAATATTTGGATGATATAAACTTCTTCAAAAAAAATTTGTTTAGTGATGAAGCTACGTTCACTGCAAATGGAGTGTCTCGTCCCAAAATTCAAGGTACTGGTCTGCGGATAATCCCAATTGGGTTATAAACGCAAAAAGACAATACTCCCATAAAATAAATGTGTGGTGTGGAATAGTCCATAATAAAATTATCGGTCCATTTTTTTTTTAAAGTAATCTGAATGGAAATGTATTTTTAGACTTTTTGAGAAATGAGTTTTTTGATGCAATACATAACTTACCAGTCCAGGATCGCCTGAATTTGAAGTTTCAATTATATTGGGTCCTCTGTACATAATGCAGTTATTGTAAGAGAATGGCTGAATAACAATTATGGAAATCGATGGATAGGTTGAAATAGTCCTTGCATTGAGTGGCCGCCAAGATCACCGGACCTGACACCCCTAGATTTTTTCTTTGGGGTATTGTAAAGCAAAAAGTTTACAAGTTCAGACTGCAGTCAGTAGAAGAACTACGCATCAGAATATCTGCAGCTTGTGCAACAGAACAACTGAGAAAAGTTATGTTGAATATTAAAAGAATGTATGATAAGTGCATTGCAATGAATGGCGGATTGGTTGAAACAACGAAAATTTGATGAACGTCCATTCCTGTTTCTGTCTGCAATAATTTGATTAATATTTTTTTTCAATTGTTTAATTTGTTCCATGGTTAATTGTTCAGCATGAATATGTTCATTCGTTTATTTAATTTGCCACATAGTTACTCGATATTTATTTTACTTTTCAGTCCATCAGATACTTGAAATAATTCATAATAAAATCTTCTTTGATTCGACGACAGAATTATTATTATTGAAAATTTTTTGATGAAATTTGGTACCCCACCATTTGAGAGGGTGTCCAATCCAATGGTGATTTGAAATATTCTCTAAAAAAATCGCTAATACGATTTCTTGAATTTTCACCTTTAAAAATATACGCAGCAGGCCATGGTTTTTGTAAAAAGAAAATGATATTCTGTCCCAAATTACAGTTTTTTGAGCTCTACAATTAAAAATAAGTTCATCGAAATCGGAGAATGGATGCAAATTTTAGGAAGGTGTCCCGCTCTCTAGTCACACTGTATAACTCCAAGCGCACACCATTCCATAGTAGCATTCGGATACTCAAGTCATTATCAATAATTAGGTTTCGAATACAATTCGATGTCTCAATCATTGTCCTGTCTATTCCGTGAGAAAATTGTTATTATAAAAGCTGTTTATACTACTGGCTCAACCTGTCAACATGCGTTATTAATGATGAAATGATTTCGTACCCGCTGAATACTTCAATTAAATCTTGATGACCAGTTGAACGGCCACAATAAGTGCTGTTGACACAAACCTGAAGCATAATGACGGGTACAATGAGGTGCGTTAAATTAATTATTGGATTAGCATCGTAAGGATGTTGAATACATTAGTAGGCAATGAAGAACATGCTTCATAATATTTGTACGGGGTAGTTTAACAGTACAGGAGAGGTGAAACTGGAGACGTTTCACTGCATCAAAAGAAAGGTTCATGACTTGCATATTCAGTGCAGGCAGATTTGGGGTTGACAGTATTTTGGAAAAGGCTCCTGATTGGTTTCATCAGGTCAAGTACTTTCAGAAATTAAGATCTTTTATTTCATTGCATCCCATCCAGAACGTTGATGAAATTAACGATAATGACGAAACTCCATTCAACTTTTTTTCAAATTTATTTCGACAATCGATACTATTGTTTTGTTTTTTAGCAGCAAAAAAGTTCAAGATTAAAGCAGAGGACCTCAATGAGTTCATTTGCTGATACTGACAAAGATGCCTGGAACAAACATACAATCGAAGTGATGAATCATAAACATTATGAAATCATTTCCTCAACGTTTACTATAAGTTCAATAAATGCTATGACAAGAACTTACCTTCAATGATATTTCACAATCTCCGTGCACCCATGATTTATCTTTCAAGTGACTTTCAGTGAGTTTAAAATTTTCACCTTAGACTTCAACCTTCATACTGAACTGACTGTTGCAGAGTTTTATCGTGGTTTTTGGTCCAACTCCTAACTTGCTTTTGGCGTTTCGAGGAGTTGAAAAATCACTTGTAGACAATAACAGCACTCATAGAAATATGTAGTTACTGTTTGATTCAATAACCAGTCAACTGGAATACTTTTCATTTTAACACGAACTGATCAAATTGCCTTAAAAATCGTACATCAATCATACTTCTATGATAATATTTTTACATATTTCTGTGAGTAGGTTTATTTTAGTGGAATTTCTTTCATTAATGTTATGTTCCATCATCGTGTTCTACATCAACTACTACACTATTTGATTTCGCAAATTTATAGAAATTAAAATTCATAAACTTGTATATCAGTTGCCACATGATTAACAATTTCCATTGCAGTCGATTCAGAATCAATTTTTTTCTGGATATTGAAGAATGAATCAATGCTTCCTGTGATTTCAAAACAAACTAGGAAGACTTCTTTCATTATATCTAGCCCCAAATGTGTATATCCCTATAGAGAAGTGGTCGTGATGTTAGAGCGTTTGCTGGCTCGGATTCGATCCCCACCGTCTACCACTGAACTACAGTGGTTCGGAATCCACTTTCACGTGAGCTATAGGTCCTGGATCTCACTTACTCGAAGGATTTGGGATTTGCTCCGAAAACCTGCGTGATTCGTAAAAACAAATTGCAACAAAACTATCCCACATTTTTTCGACCGCGAAAATTTAACATAGGCCCAAATATCTATATCTGTTGAATTGTCAGTTTTTTAGAGTAAATAACCAAAAACAGGTGAAAACTGAGTTGCTAAATTCGAGATAAACATTCGATATTAACTAAAGCTTAAAACACCTAATTTTGAACCACATACTGTGATTATGACAAAAATACTGCATATACTTCCAAATGGAATTTTGGTGCACACTTTTAATCATGCTATTCTCAATGTGTCCTCTCCTCTTTAGTGGGGGGCATGGGGAATCGACAATTTCGTCACAATCAGTATATGCGGCTGTATCAGTCAAATCGGTAGTTGATTTTCTCTTTCCATTCCAATATATTTGGTAATTTAAAACAAAAATCTATATTATTATTGAAAGTAACGTATAGAAAAGTACAATTCTGATGGATGATATTGATTACCTCGACGTTGAAAACAGTGGGAGTTGTTGGCATATTCTGCCGTGTGAAGGTAAAGAGCAGTATGTGCAAGAGTGACTTACTTATTGCCATTCTAGTATTTGGTCTACACAATTTATTTTCATTCCGATTTCAAATCAAAGAGCATTCACTGACGTTATTGAATAAGTATTATTTTTCAAAAAAAAAAAAATCTTCCACTTTTCCTGCCGAGGTCTGCAACATGAATATCTACAATCTGTCAAAAATGTTACTTACTGCCCTTTACCTTCACACGGCAGTATTATACCATTCATCAAAAAAAGAGAAGAAGTTCCTCTTTCAGACATATGCTACAACTTGGTTTCATTTCAAATACTTTTTCTTTGAAATAATGAAATAGTAAATGTTACAACAGTTACAATGAAATTTGAGATTTGTATTTGAACACCTTGTTTGAAAACCCAACAATATAGCACCATTATTTTTTTCTCTGTCCATTATACTTCCACTGAAGTCCGATTTCATAATGAAGTTTGATTTAGTTTAAATGGTTGTTAGACTGTGACAAGCTGTCAATTGCTCAATTTTGGTAATCACAGTCTAACAGCTATTTAAACTAAATAATACTTTGAGCTCATTATAAAATCTAGCCATTATAACACAAATGAGCCCAAAAAAGACTATTTTGCTGATAATCGCACAAAAACTCAATGGCAGATATGTCAGAAATTAACTCAAAGGAAAACATAAACATTGAAATCAACAGCGTTGACAAATTAACAGAAACAACAAATTCTGCACAACCCTTTAAAGTGCACGCACGATGATTTTTTTTTAGTTTGGATTTTGAAACTTCTAATATTACTGAATAAAAAATGTAATGTCACCATTATTCATTCTCTCATATTTATCGAATTTGACACTATATATTTTTCACCTACGCGATCTTACTAAGTTCAACTCAATAGAACGACTACAGAATGTGACCATTCATGACTTCAATCCAAGATCCAGCCATTAATTCAAAGGTCCATGGATTGTACCATTTGTGGAATTAATGAGCCGCGGTGGTGTGCGGGTTGAGTCTTCGCCTTATAAGCCAGAGAGCGTGAGTTCGAATCTCAGCATTGCCACCGGTCTCGTGCGTGGTATCACACGTATTAAAAGGTAAGGCCTACGTCTTCCCCTAGCTCGCAC
Organism: Chrysolina americana; assembly: GCA_958502065.1. Taxonomy (NCBI): domain Eukaryota; kingdom Metazoa; phylum Arthropoda; class Insecta; order Coleoptera; family Chrysomelidae; genus Chrysolina; species Chrysolina americana. The sequence continues at coordinate 12,761,705 of OY293419.1, read as the reverse complement.
AAGTCTCTGACTTTTGAGGGTTGCACGTAGAGGTGCAACCGGTTGACAAGAAATGTACAACACAAATACGTTTCGGAATTATTGAACAAATTTATGGAAACTGGATCTGGTAACAATAAATAGTATAACCGTTCAGGAGTTGTCAACGATAAAGCTATTTCTATTGCAGGTTTAGGGTACGTTGGACCAATGGAAAATACGCAATCTCTTACTAAGTTATATCGAGAATGAGGAATCAGTCGTACACATAGTTTCAAGTACAAATTTCATCCATATAAGATTGGACTAGATCATGAATTTATGATATCGATAGACGTATCGAGTTTTGTGAAAGTCTCACTAAACGGATCAACCTGTATCACAATTTCTTGTACAAAATTTGTTTTTGGGATGAAAGTACGTTTAGATTGAATGGAGAGGTGAATCGGCAAAATTGTTGATATTGGAGTGATACGAATTCTCATTTATACCGTCAAGTTCATACCAAATATGTCAAAATGTGCCCCCCTGTATATTATTGTTGACGTGTTTTTTCATTTTTCCTGAAAATCATTGTATTCTACCAACAGTTATTCAGGGTGGCTCGTTTTAAATGGAATGCACTGTATGTCAATGCTGTGTTCTGGACCAGAATAGGGGGTCTGAGACTATCGACCAAGAAAATGTATTGTCGGGGAGATTGTTATCAGTTCTATATTTCGCAAAAATACTTTATAAAATAAGAGCATGTATATCTATAAAATTGCACAAAATGTGAAACACATAGGAACAAAACAAACGAATAAAAAAAGTTTTCATTTCAATGGTACGAAGCAGCAAACAGTTTTTCTAAAATATTTTGAAGTTGGTAGCTCTCCCTTGCAGGGGATGAAAGGTGGCCCTTCAATTTTCTGATAAAAACTTGTCCCCTTCCATATATTTGTTAACTTGTCTCGAATTTTTTTTCTAAAAAATTAGGGTGGAAAGTCCTTAAATGAATATACTATTAAACGAAACTATTTATTCAGAAACGGTGCTATCCTGTGGAGAAAGTTGATGTTTTTCGAAATTTAATCGCTTACATTTGTTTCATGTTCTCTGAATGTCAAGTTATGGTTTATTATGGATACCCAAATGTTTAATTTTTTCAATAGTTTCATTTCATTATTGCCAATACTGATTTTAAAAGCAACTTTAGGCGGTGGGCTGGGGAAAAACACAATTCATTTTGAGAATGGGTCATCTCCAGTAGATCCGTTTTCTAAATGAACTGATTTTTATGTGGTATGTAAAGGCAGCAAGAATGTCGAGAGCGAAACCGACAAAAAGTTGAAACGCCAAAAAGTGGATGTGACCCCTTTTCAAAATGACCGATTCAATTATATGTGAGATCATTAATAAGTCATTCTAATGCCATCCCTGGAATACCATACTTTTTTGATTTGCATATTAGTGATTGTTTGGCTCTGAGGAATATACTGAATTTGTAAATTATTATTACTTGTTTTTGACGACAACTAACAGAATGATGAAACTGCAGACATTCAAAATATGGCGAAGGAGTCGGTGTTTATGGAATATAATTTTTTTTCCAGTTGCTTTTTTTGTTCTCCTCGAGATAATCGTTGAAAAAAATGAAATATTGGATAATGAATTAATATATGCATAAATATTTTTGTAGTAAATCACAATAGAGTTAGCCCACCTCTGTCCGACTCGATAGATGAAAAATAAAAGTTGTGTACAGGGTGATACTTACTACTACATCGTAACGCTTGTGTACAAGTATTTTCCGATGAAATAAGCAAATGTGATTCATTTCCTTAGGTCACATTTTTCTCATTTTGAGGGGGACAGTTTTTATTCAAGTCATTACGCTTTGAGGTCTTTGCCACTCCGGGCATCTCATAAAAACCAGCTCATTCTCGGCAAATATAAATACTGAAGCAACATCTAAACAAATGACGACCATAAAACAAAACTAGTGAAACAAACGACTATCGCATTCATTGTTAGAGGATTTTATTTCGTCCTTTTCAAGTGGAAATTGTGGTATTTTTCTGAAACCTAACGACGTAAATGATTTTATTAAGTCGTTTTACTCGTTCCAGGATGCCAGCACCAGCAAGAATGATGGTAATTTTCTTGATTTTTATCAAGAATGTGAGCTTGTTTCTCGGGAAGTTGTTATTTCGTATAATAAAGCAATAATATTAGGAGATATGCCACTAGAAATACTTCAACGTGTTTGGAGCACGTGTGTGCATGTGTGTGTTTCGAAAGTAAATCTTATCTGAGCCAAAATTTTGCATAATATGCTGGTGATTTATAGGATCAGGATCATATCGTGGACATCGTCCTCTGTATCTTCAAGGACCAGCTAATTTTATTGCAGTGAATTTCAAGACAATCTGGCATATTTCAGAACCATCGTGGAAAGCAAATTTGACGTTCGAAATTGATACTTCCAACTGTCAGGTAGATTGATAAAATAATTACTATTTTCGACAAACTTCAAAAAATGACAAGGTTCGCGCATTGACAACAATATGCGAAGTGACCCTTTTTTTCATTTTCCTTCATTACCATGACACCGTGCGCGAAGTAGTGTGCGAAATACTTACTTCGCACACTGCATGTAAACTATATGGGATTTTTATATTTCAACCTTAATGGTCATCAATCAAGCAAAAATCCAAGAAATACCATTTTATTTCCATAGTTACAGTAATTACTTGATTTGGAAAAACAGTTTAAGCCAGTTCAATACTATTTTTCATATTAAGCTGAGCATATTACTTATTTTAGAACAATATTTTTGACGTTTGTAGAGAAAATTTTGTTTGCATCTCATGCGCGAAATACTTTGGTAATATCGACAATTTTTTTTAACTCGGCTGCGCCTTGTTAAAAAAATCAGTTCTCGATCACCAAAGTATCATTTCGCGCACTAGATACAAAAATAACTATTCCGGGCGCGAACAATATCCCCTTTTTTATCAACATATCAAAATGATACTCGACACAGCCAACATAAACGTCAACTATCAAATTTTGGCGTCATTGATGGATTTGATTTTGTCAGATTTTCGGTTTAGGTGGAGTTGACATCAATTCTTGATTTTAAACGAAATTGAATATTTGGTATCCTGAGAAAATTCTCAATAGATTGAAACTATTCTACTCGTTTATTGTGACTTGATTTTTTGAGCAAATATATTTTTTCCAATCTATAGTGCAGCATCACAATTATCATGAAAAACATAAAAAGTAATGGGAAAATACAAATGAGTATTTTAATGTCTCATTATTACGTTATTACAAAAATTTTGTATTGTAGAAAAGGCATACAACTTTTCCAATCCAATTCAATGGTTTCTTCATAAACTATTATATGAATACGATGCTGAACTAATGCTTACTGTTTGCTTCAAAAATATGATAGAGACCAGAATTTCTTGAAATGTATTTTTTTTTCTCTGACGAGTCACGATTTACAAATAATGGAATGTTCAATAGACAGAATGTTAGATATTGGTCTCAAGAAAATAATCAACACCTAATGAAGTAGAGCAACTTTCAAGATATATTTGGAGTTAATGTGTAGGCAGGAATTATTGGTTCAAGGATTATTGGATCAACCCCTTTTCAAGGACGTTTTAATGGTCAAGGATGTTTAGATATTCTTCAAAATCAGATTGGAGGATTCCTAGAATAATTACCTATTGCGATTTCGAGGAGACTATACTTACAACAAAATGGGGCTCCTCCACATAATGCTGCTCCAGAAGTGAATCTGAGACATACATTTGGTGAACAGTTTACTGCTACAAATAGTCCCACGCGTTGGCCCCCACGTTCTTCGGACCTCACACCCTTTGTTTTTTTTAGACGATATGAAAAACTGTCTTTACTCTACACTTACTGTAACAATAGCAATTTTGGACATCAAAATACGTTATCCGTTTGAAACTATTACGCCTCTGACGCTCTAGAATTACAAAATGCCCGAAAAAGGAGCATCTATTATGTTAATTATCGACAAAATAATCATTGTGTATGTTATTTTTTTGTAAATTCAATGATCAACAAATAGTTTTCCAGCTATCGAATTTTGTTTATTTATTTTGAAAAGAGGCAATTTTCTATATACACTTTTTGTTTTACATGGCTTATTACATGGACTATAGTATTTTATAATGGACCACAATTAATTTTTTTTGAGTTTGATACCAAATAGATATTACGTATGAAACTATTATTGAATGTTCTGAAAAGAGCGGGGCGGTGCCATTTGAATAATGTAATGGAAGATTAAAATTCACCCTGTCGTTGAATTTGTTGGTGAATAAACAAATTTGTATTTTTCCATAACTTTTTCTGTCATTTATGATGCCCAACAAAATTGCCAAAGACATGAAAATGTGGCGTTTGAAGTTAATATTAACTGTCAAATTTCATTTTGATCTCTTAAAAAATTAAGGGCAAAACAGGTATGCGAGCGATATAGTTCTGAAAATTAAGTGAATCATTTTTAACATATCATTCAATATTTGTTTATAGCTCCAATCGATGATTGTGTAGAGCTTGAATCAACCATATAAAAATGTATTATTCAAAATTATCTTTGCAAATATGGTGGGGTTTGGTCGTATAGGCAACCCAAAATTTGGAGAATCAGTCCATATGGAATGAAACATGTATGCATGAATATAAATGTCCATATTCCAGACCCATTTGGTTAACTGCTGACTATTCAGCCCACCTACAGCATAATCACAATAATAATATACTGTGTATGCCTATCCTTCACAGGTATCGTACTGAATATAATTTTTTTGAAATGCTCGTGTAGTCCATGTTTCCACCAATGGAAGATGCTGCCCTTTTTTGCTCTGCTTCCTCCGATTCAGTTGTGATTTGTACTGTTTTTCAAACCGAGTATTTCTTTGCTTTTTTTAATTTTTTTTAATTCTGCCTGCTTTTTTTTAATGAATGTTTCATACGAGTTAACGTCTATATCCCACTTTCATCTTCAACTATCAACTATTAATTGTATTAAATTTTTTATCCTGTCTTCTTGATATTCTAGGTGCTTTCAATACGTGATATATTCATCTTTAGCATCAGTAGTGATTTTTTCTTCTTACTATCGAACTTTCAGATCATGAATCCATAAAGTAGGTAGCTATTATAGTGTCAGTGTCTAGCATAATTGTGTATGGTAAAATTAGACATCTCCTAAGTAAAGACAGCATGAGGACAGATTAGTATGGGCGGTAGGTGTGGCTGAAGCCCGCAGTACAGAGATTCTTGGAAGCGCCGCTTGAGCTTGCTGGTGCTCCGCAGGGGCGAGGACGTAGACCCTAACTAGCTAAAACTTCCTATATTTTGTCCAAGGGTACCAAGGGCGGAGGAAAGGGGCTTCTCCTCGTCAATAAATACGAATTTGGAAATTATCTCTTGATCGAAATGCAGTGTATTTATTGAATAATTGAACAAACATGAAAAGGAACATCTTTGATCATTATCATTATTTATTTTAATTTTTCCTTACTTTTTTGACAGTGAACTTCTAGGAATTTACATTTCAAATCTCATTCCTAAACTTTTTCTAAGCAAAAATGGTATACTTCAAGTAAGTATCCCTTTTTGCTAAGAAAAGGTGTAGGAATGAGATTTGAATATGAAAAATCTCAAACGTTCACTGTCAAAGAAGTTAGGGCAAGTTCAAAAAAATAATAATAGCGTATGCAGCGTCCTCTGTTTAATACGTCTCTTTGAGAAAGATTGAACTTTTTGGCAAGATTTTTGCAAAAAAACATGTAACGTACGAACATTGGTATTCTGCAAGAATTCATTATAGACGATTTATATTTTCAATTACGTTATGAAGCTTGTTCAATGAAAAAGCATTTTTCAGTTTTTTGCTCTGCTCACATTGCGGAAGTTGAATATCTGTTTATGATGTGGTTCGTACAATGCCATAATAGTCTACGAACAGCACGTTCGTCCATAAGGAAATCGATAAATATTATGGATAATACCGGTCCCAGTATAGACCCTTGTTGTACCCGTATCAATATGAGACAGGAAACGCATTATGACTTTTCGTTGACTTTCTCGAAGCATTTTCTGTAGATGAAGCCAACGAATTGCTTTGAATACATTTCAAAACGTATCCACACAGCGAACAAAAAATAGTGTTGAATTATGGAAGATGATCCTAAGAGGCCAGAAAAGAGTCCATTGAATTCTTTTGCCATCTAGAATGATATGAAAAATATTTAAAAAGAATCTGATGAGCCCAAGGAATACAGGTATCTGGCCAGTGCCATGTCCTTGAAAAACATCATGATAAAGACAATCATATGAGATAGTTGATGAGTTCAGTTTATGGATCTTCAGTGCTCTCGCATACTTTCAGGGATGAGCTTCTTAGTTGTTAAAACGCCAAAATGTAATAGTTACTAATAGTATCAATATACTACCAGTATTGAGGTTCTCAATAGGCTCCGTCACGGTCTTCACAGACGCTAAGTATTCTTCCAGTTCAATCATTCTTGAAGTATCGCATTACTTCAACCCTTCAAGCATTGTTACCCCAATAAAAATGTAATCAAAAATTATTTCAGAGCCGCATTATGGAACAACCCCTTTGAATGTTCCTCAGCTATTGATAATCACAATAATGTCATCATCATTACCTGTACCTCATCTGACACCCGTGTGAAACTCCTGCGCTTCGTCCCTCCCTCTTTGCGGTAGTGAATATCATAACCAGCTATTGTTACGTTTAATATCGTATTTATTTTTTAATGGCCCGTTGTCGGGTGACAATGGAGGAGGGACCTTCAGTAATTAAAAATTTCCATGTCTATGGCGAACGGTAAGTCTTTGGTTTACATACAGTGTTGAATGCTCGTTGATTGTGCTGATAACAGAGAAAGAGAGAGAGAGAGAAATATAGTGTATTGTCTAAAAAAACGTTCTTATTGACAAACGTTAAACATTCAAAAATTATGTGTGTGTATACAATGGTCAATATTGTGTTATACAAAAAGAATAGTATCAAACATTTTTCAAATATGAACACAAACTAAGATATGCACATATATTATTATAGAATGTGTTTCAGCTGAAACTTGTCCACCCTCCTCATGTCCGAAGTCGTAGAAAAAGCTGAAAATCACTCAAACCTGTGAAAGGATCCAGCACATTTACTTCGTAAAATGACTTTCGGCTTATTTTACTAAAGGGAGTTGAAAATTCGATTTTTGCTATTTTGGGTATCATTCATCGGTTTGATTTTCCTGCTGAAAGAGCATAGATTTGATGGGTTCATTTCTAAGAAAGTTCAACTTCGAATTAGAGCACAAAATGCAAATCCCTAAGATAAAAAAAATCAGAACGATATGTGCATTTGACTACGTAATGAGGATGCAAGAATCTAAAAAATACTAACATTTGAGCGAAATTAGCAGGGGTCCTTTGAATGCCAGGAGAAACTCTTCCACCAAATACGTCATCATTGTACGTTCATCTCCCTTAGATCATCAAGACGATTGGGCTGTATGATATACACTTTTCATTTGAAATGTTCACAAAAAAAAGCACAACAGTGATAGATCGGGAGATCTAGTAGGCCATTACATTGGTCCTCGCCTTTCAATCCATATCCCTGGGAAATTGACATCTAAAAATAAAAAATGTGGGGGAGATCCATCTGTAAGCTGACATTCAAGTAGAATATCATTATCTTCAAGTAATTCTGATACGTCAAAATACGTTTGTCCGTTAGGGTTACCATCATAAAAATATGGACTCACAATAAGATCTCCCAGAATCCCAGCACGAACATTCAATTTCTGGAAAGTTTTGAATGAGTTCCTCTATATCAATGAGAATTTACGTCACTCCAGTATCAACACTTGTGCCAGTTCACATGTCCATTCAAATAAAACGAAGATTTTCACTAGAGCATTCAGGCACGCTGCAAGATGGTGCAAAAAAATTGAATTGCAATTATGCCACACCCCAGAAGGGCCAACCCGACAACTTTTAAAATGACGGTATAATAATTTTTTGTTTTTTTTCCAAATTTCCAATTTTCCTCCGTTACTAATGAGTTTTTCTCATTGGAGCAACCAGATTGCTGTATGAGTTTTTTCATGTTATATGCAAAACACTAAAAACACAATTTTTTTGTATTTATATGTTTATAACAAATTAATAAATGACAGTTGCGTGTCCAAAAAACAATGCCCTATTGATTTTCCACTATTACTTCCTAACATCTCGTTGAATTCTGGCGATTAGTAGTGTTATCTGTAATTCTATTTTTGCCAGCATGTAGGCCATCTAGCAAGATCTTCAAAAATCTATGAGCGAGGTGTAGAGCAAATCTTTCAGAATTCATCTTCCTAATCACTAATCACCTAATTTGATGGGGCTTCCAACCATTAAAAACTTGTAGACTGTTTTTAAAATGTATTAGTGAGACCCTTATCTAATATGCAGAAGATATCACGGATGGGAAAGATTGAATGAAAACCAACAAATTTGAATATTCACAGACCGTGAAGTAGACAGTATTTAAAATTGATTTTAGGCAACCCTTATTCCACTACATACATAACAATTATACCAACTACCCCATGAAGCTTGATTTGTGTATCCAAATACTTCTTCACAGCATTTAATATAGGGTTCAGCTCTGCTTCCCAAGTAGGTAGGAGATGCTCTAAAAAAATTACCAGTATCTATATTTACCTCACAACAGAAACGGAGATTTTCTCCCAACGGTTTAGAAACTATTTTTATTGGCAAAAATGCACAAAACTGGATAATCAAGGTCCTCTTCCGCATCAGATAATGGGTCGTTAACTCATCAAATAAATAAATGTCTCAAAAAGAAATTGGAAAATTTACCTATTACCTAGTGCAGAACTAAAAGTTTCATTATAAAGAAAACATTCCATTCAACATACAAAAGATCACAATTGATTTGAAAGATTCAAATTTCAGTTTCCTTCGATGTTAGTTTCCATTTTCCGGAAATTTGTAAAAGAACAATTTCAACAATAAACAAAATCGAAGTTGAAGAATGAAACAAAACCGATTCTGTGTTGGCTGGTACGGCTGTGGATAACCCTTTGTCCTCCCATTCTGTCCACGGGTAGTAACGAAATAGAAGCGAACTAAAAAGAATTTCTTTGAAGTTGTTGCACTATTCGATAATAAAAAATTGAAAGTTCAGGTCTTTAATTATTTTTCAAATTATACATTTTTTTCGAAAAAATTCGCATGAGTCAGAGAAAAAGGAATAATTACATTTTTAGATTTTCTGGTGATGAGTAGTCAATGTGGAGGGCAAAAATACTACATGGGAAACATGTAAACACTTACATGAATATCCCTAACCGTTCACATCACTGTGGCCAACACAACGTGCTGGTTTGAATTCTGTGATTCATCGTCTGTTGACTATTCCTCTTACACTGGAAAGGTTAGAAAAAGAAATGGCCACAGTAAAAATAGGAAAGAACAGTAATAACGGTTTCTCGATATTATGAGAAAAAAAATTACTTTAGTCAAGAATAAATTAAATTTGATTTTTCATAATAAATTAAACCACGATGAATTAATACATCTTGGTCCTTAATACCACTATACTGAGAACTTCGATTAGATTTTCAAGGAACTAGATAGATATAAGACTGGTATTCAAAGCAAGTCAGACACTACAGAGCCTTTTGGGCTACCCAATGGACTAAGTTGAACTTATGAATTTGAATGTAGGGACTGTGATGCAATATATCAGCGATAGAGAAGATGATCTATAAAAATAAGATATAAAATACACTTAGCGCATGTAAGATATGGCAGAACGGCAAAAAACAGCAGTCGCTTATCATTAAACTTTTCTTAACAAAACCATTCCGTGGACTTTGTGGTTCCATGAACGATTACTGCGATATGAGAACCAATTAAAACGGTGCTTCGATAGTTAACAGTTCCTTCCTTTTGAGCCGGTAATACCACGTCCTCATGGGCAACCACGCATGCAAACAACCGTGGTGTTACCAAGCAATTTGATCTTGTTGATTCCGACAGAATTACTATCGATAGTATTGCGAGCACTCGTGGTATTACCCCCAAAATAACGATTCTAAAAATTATTTATAGCTTCCCTTTACATCAAAAAACTTTGTCTTTAAAAACTATTGTAATAAAATCTTGACAAAGAAAAATAATGAGGATAACGATTTACAATCACAGAATGATTTTCAATTGTTATAGAAAAAATCAAAATAACGTATACTTTGTAAAATTTCGAAGAATTACCGTTTTGCAGAGCTGAAACTGATATACTTGATGAAGTTTGTACAAGCATCGACAACTATAATTATTTCTATTCAGCCAAACGAGAAATCTATCGGATTATAATGGAATATTTTACTACTTTTTTGTTAGACTCCCGAATTTGTGTTGAATCAACTATCGATGGTAAAACGTCAAATATCTTAGTGGTGGCAAGATTTCAAGTGTTTCCACATTTTTGTTGAAGCCTTAAGAAGAACCAAACCAAATCACATATTTCACTATTTTCCTAGATGGATGGTTAACGAATCTGACACACTCCACTGAAATCCCACGTATGGAAGATTACAAGATTCATTTCTCTCGATAGTTTATGACGGTTCCACTTATGGTTTTTGCATCAGCCTATCCTAATAATGACAAATGACCTGTCTCCTCTGATATTCCAAGAAGTGTGTCATGACAGAACTTTTCTGAATCATCATTCTTCAAACCACCTGTACAAGAAAACGTCTCACGAGGATAGAAATTCGCCAAGAAAGTGCCAAAAAATCAATTCTGAACAATTGAAAATAACACCTATGGCTTTTTTGTTCGCATACAAAATAGTTTCTCATATCTCGGAGGTATTGGATTGCCTTTCATGCTTTTGTGGCGCTAAACAGTAATTCAGAAAGTTCAAATTTATGAGAAGGCGTTACGTTAGACATATTTTAACATAATTTTAATAGCTCTCGAAAGTCGGAGCTGTATTTAAGATCACAGGGGCGGAATTAGATCAACGAAAGAGCTGATGTGGATGAGAGGGATGAGAATTTGATTATGTTTTTCAGTTTCCTTACAGTTTATTAAAGATTAGGTAACTTTAAGAAAAATATTCCGTTTTATGAAGAAATGAAAGAAGTACATACTTACTTAGAACAGACTTGAATAAAATGATTGATTTTGAAATAAAAAATGAACACAAAATAGATTTTGTTGTTTTTATTCCGCTGATAAGATTCAAATAAAGGTCGCTGAGATTATCTGTGTCCTTTCTGGAATTTACTGGGTCGTATTTGAGTATATTATTCATTTCTTGAACACTTCGTTTTCGCAGAATATGAAATCCGATAATTTTCGTATTTGTAGAATCAAATTTGTGTTGGTCAACTTTGGTATGTTGTTCTAAAGAAGTTGCATGTGATTTTTTAAATACCTTGTACGGATTGCATTATGTAAGAGATATTAAAAAACACGTATCAAACTTCATTGAGTTTTTATTTCGCCTAATCAGGACGCTTCACCTGAGCACATTTGTTTCTTAACAGACGTCAGGGTATACTAATAAATGTATGTTATTAACATACATGTATACTCCGGAGAGTACAAAATATTCAATTTTTCAAGGAGATTCTTTGAATTAATGAAGTGGTGAAAGAGTTACTACGTGGTATTTAACAAGTTCGGAAATTGATTCAACTGATGCTTCTATTTGTTCAGAAAATGTTTTTTTTTGTTATGAGATTTTTTCCAATATCTCTCATTTTTCTAAGTTATGTAGATTTTTTTATGTCAATGTTAATTTTTCTAAATGATTATGATTAAATGTCATCGTGATTTTTGGAAAAACACATTTAAAGGGCCTTTTAAGATGATAGCAAATCCTCGTTTTCTGTATAGATGTGAGTTACGTTTTGAGGTGACTGAATAAAAACATCGTAAAATGAAATGCCTTGCCGACATTAATGCAATGTTAGTTTGCCAATATAATAAAAAATCTCCCTTGAAAATATTTTTGTTATGAACTATGGTGAGTTATCATTGAGAAAATCATTCTATGGCAACTATAAGTAATGGAGAAAACGTATAGCATAAACTGCCAACTACTGAAATTATTTTGATTTTTCTTTACTTATTTCAAAAATAAAAATCATGTAAGATATTAGCGAGTTCGGTCCTGTTATTGTAACATAATATATGAGAACGTCTAATGGGCTCATATAATAACCAACCATTTAGGTCGATTTTCACTGAAATGGGTATTAAACATAGAATATGGTCTCTTAAAAGCCTTTATTAACGATTATTTTTACAGCTTTAATTCTGAGTTTTGGATTTTTAATGGGTTTCAAAACAACAATTCAACAAGATCATTTTTTAAGTATATATTATGTTCAAAGTATTGGTTTACCTTTTTTATCTTCCCTGAAGAAATTAATTGCTTTTTTTTTAACTATATAGTAAAGCTGCCAATGTTTTTTACACCGAGAAATCGACTTGCAATATGCCGGCTCGTCTCTAGAGCCGCGTGGGTTAAAATAAATAAAATTGCTGCCTGGTGAGTGAAGAATATAGAAGCACAACTCTTTATTGAAGGTTAACACAAATACACTGTACACAAACAACTCTTGGTACAATTTATCAAGATAGAAACTACTTTGCATAAGTAGTTAAATAGAATTCAGAGCAGACACTACTACTACTACAACCTCTTCAGTCCAAAGTCAATGGCCTACTGCCAAGCCGGGCGGGTTTGCACACGCGCACTAGTTACCGTTTCCCGCGCCCCCTCTATCCACGTATAACGTCTCATCACATAGCACAGAGGCGGCGTGCTTCATTACCCCCCTTTTAAATTCGAAAAAATGTCTCATTTTGAGGATTTAAAATATAAAAATTATTGAGTAGCAAATTATCCTACCTTAATCATAACAATCTTTTAAAATAGCTTAACTATTTTATAACATTCAGAATCATCTTAAAATAAGAGCAGGCAATGAAATATATGATTTTGAGTTATAAACTTACTTATTACATTCAGAATAATTTAAGTAAAAACAAGTTTTATACGAAATAAGGTTTCTAAGATTAGAACTTAACTAAGTAAGTGTGTTATGATATTCAGAATCATATTTATTCTAGAGCAGGCATTTTAATATACGGTTTCAAATTATAAACATTTTGAATGCTTGATTGCCCATTCTCGTCTACTATTTCATATGAATTATTACCCTTAACGGCAACAACACTAGCAGGCCCTGAATATAAAAGGAAAAACTTTTTAATTTCCTTCAATTCACTACAGGATTTAGGATGGGTACGTACCAAAACCTTGTCTCCTACCTTAAAAATGCATTTTACTATATTTTTATTATCGTGCTTCTTTTGACGTTTTTCTGCCTTACTAGTTAAATTACGATGGGCCAATTCTATCAAATATTTTCGATCTAAATCCGGATATTTGGGAGATGGAAATTCAACCCCACGGATAAAAACATTTTCGTGTGGTTTGGAAAAGTGTAAAATATCAGGTGATGAATTCGTTCCGCTATGAATTACTCGATTGAGCCATTCTTGAACCTCGTTGACAACAGTGGCCCATTTAGTATGCTTATGATGACAAAGACTACGTAGTAGCCGTCCTATCTCTCGATTTACTCTTTCGGTTTGATTACCTTGCGGAAAATAAACAGAAGTACGTTTAATTCTTATATCATGATCTCCAAGTGTTTTCACCCACAACTCACTACTAAATTGGGTACCATTGTCCGACAAGATACATTGTGGTTTTCCCATAACAGGGAAACACTTTTTTATCAAGCAATTCAAAATGGCGGGAGCAGTTGCCCTTCTCAACGGAAAAAGCATAACATACTTGCTAAAAGCATCTATGCATACTAATAATTGGCTCATACCCCCCCTCGATGTAGGTAATGGACCAATCAAATCCAAGCATAACACTTCATTAATATTACTGGGTATAAGGCTACCCATTTTGCCTTGGCAATGTTTAGAAATTTTTGCTTTTTGGCACAACTCGCAAGATGATATTATTAATCGACATATTCTACGCATCTTGGGCCAAAAATAATCCAGTGCAAGCTTTTTAAAACATTTTTCGGCTCCGAAGTGACCTTGGTCACAGTGTTCTTGAAGGACTAAGTCCCTAACCTGGTTTTTAGGTACACAAATCTTATAGTTTGGACTTGGTTTCGAGCCACATCGGAACAAAATCGATTTATATAGACAATACCACTTTTCCACTTGCGACATCGTTTTATTATTACTCAGTTTACGTATAATTTTAATACAAAATGGATCAGAATTCTGATCTGATTCTAATTGTTGCATATTCAATAAAACTTTTTGATAAAGTTCAGATGTTTCTAATCGAAATATAGAAATTACGGGGTTTTCGGGAATTTCTATTTTATCAGAGGATACTTTGTCTGGATACCTAGACAGCGTGTCTGCCAAAGAATTATCCGATGCTTTACAATAAACAATGTCGAAATCGTATTCTTGCAAATAAAGAATCCACCTAGTTAAACGTGCTGACAGCAACCTACAAGATTTAATGAAAGATAAGGCTTTATGGTCAGTAATAATCGTTAGGTTCCGTCCCAACACAAATACTCTCCATTTTTTCAAAGCAAATATTATAGCAGCAGCCTCTTTTTCGGTGACTGTATAATGTAGCTCAGCACCCTGCATTATTCTACTTCCATAAGCTATTATATTTTTATTTCCAGTCGCATCATCCAACTGAAAAAGATATGCAGCCATAGCATAGCCGCTTGAATCGGTTTGAATATAAAACCGCTTATTCATATCAGGATGCTTGAGCATCGAGACCTTCAAAAATAAATCTTTAATTTGATTAAATGCTTCGTTCTCTGCAACCCCCCACTTCCAAGATTGATTTTTCTTTAAAAGACGCGTTAATACGGCAGTATAATTCGCAAAATTTGCACAAAATCTAGCATCATAATTAACAACACCAAGAAATGCCTTTAACTGTCTAACATTTATAGGCCTTGGGAAATTCCGAATAGCGGTTACACGATCCGGATCCATTCGGATACCTTCCGCTGAAATTATGTGCCCAATATAACTTACTTCTTTACAAGCAAACCGCGATTTTTTTAATTTAATTGTAACACCCGCCTGTTTAAATTTCTCGAAAATTATTTCAAGATGTTTTAAATGTATATCGGGCGTTGGAGAAAATATCAATAAATCATCCACATAAGATATTGCAAACTCTTTTACGATAGGTCCTAATATTTTATTTAACGCACGTATGAAACTAGCAACTGAGGTTGAGAGCCCGAACGGAAGTACTTGGAAAACATAAGTACTACCTTCGTACATAAACCCAGTATACTTTTGATGATCCTTACATATTGGAATTTGCCAATAAGAGGCACTTAAATCGACTGTGGTTAAAATCTGATTTTTAGAAAAATTATAAATCATTTCCAATGGGTTTGGAGGCATTACATGATCTTTGGCCATCCGGGAGTTTAAAAATCTCGCATCCAAACATACCCGTATTGATTTGTCCTTTTTCTGAACGAGTACCAATGGACTTACATATTCAGTTCGACTTTCTCGAATCACACCTAATTTTATCATTTCGTCAAGTTGACGGCGTACCTCTTTTTTGTGACATAAAGGAATTGGATATGATTTAAAGAAAAAGGGACTTTTGTCGTATAAAACAATCTCATGTTCATAACAATGAATCAATCCTGGTTGATCTGAAAATATGGAGCGAAAGCGTAACAACAAGCTAAGTAAACGTAAACGATCTTCCGGGTCAATTGATTCTGCTTTAAGAGCCACCCCTTTTATGTCGGCTTCACAGTAAATTTCCAGACCTCCACTAGCATCCACTAAATTTTCATCATCTATGATTTCTGTGACTGAAATCCTTGTATTCATGTTAGGTTCACCTATGAAAGGGAAATTATATTGGATATTATCAAAAACACCCTTTAAACAATTATTGGAAAAATCTATTATTAATTGACTATCTCGAATCCAGTCACAACCTAATAACATTTGTCGAGCCAGACCCGGAATCACCAAAAATGGGTATTCAAAATTACGACCCCCCAATTCAAATGACAAGAACACTTGTTCACAGACTTTTGTTGATTTATTACCCAATGCCCCCATTAACGTTACGCACTTGGCGGGGATCTTTGGGATTTGCGGATGAATTACATTTAATTCCGCCAAAAACGCTTGACTAATGCCAGTCACCTGACTACCAGAGTCGATTAAGCATTTAATTTCAGTTTTATTTTCCACTTTGATTTTAACTGTGGGCAAAACTGCAATCGATTGCAATTCTGGATTTGATTCTTCTAACATTTCTGAAAAATCTTTATTAAATATTGCCGATACACCCTGTCTATTTCTTTCATCATTATCCGCTTCTGAATTCATTTGACCTGTCCTACCTCGTTCTGGTTGTCTGTTCTCGGTTCTGCCCCAATTACCACGATTTCCTCGACTATCTAATTGATAATTTCTACGACCTCTCCAGGAAGCTTGTTCCTGACTCATTATTCCTTCCTCAACAACATCAATTTTTCTCAAATGTGATTCTATATCATCAATTGTTCGATAACCTGAATTTATTATACCCCGACGCACCTCGGTTGAAAAATGATTAATACACATTTTAATCAATTCATCTTCAGGAATAGGATTAGATAAATATCTGGCTTCTTTAACAATTTTCAAAAAATGATCCGCCTGTGAACCTCTTTCATAGGTTCCAAATTTTATTTTATTAAACGCATCTCTTTCTCGTTCAATTCCCCAATACCTTTCTAGAAATTTATTTGTAAAATCAGTGAAATTTTTGAAAGTTTTTATTTCAGCCCAATCTGAAGCACTACCTTTCAAACAATTTTTTGAATAGAGCGTTTGTTTTTCATTTGGTATTCCTGCTTCATCCAATAAAGTTTTCAATTTTTCTATAAATGCCACGGGATGTAAATTACCATTCGGAGTAAAATGCAAATTTTGACCCCCCAAATCCTTCCAGACAGAAATATAATTTTTATTGGAAATATTCGGTGTATTATCAACACCACTGTTCTGTTTTCCACTTATATTCGTCCCACTACTGCCGCTCTCGAGGGTATTTTTATCCTGTCCTACCATAACATGTGCCAAATTTGTAACACTAGAGTTAATATCTAACATATTTTTTTCCATAATATTCGATAAACGAAACATTACACTTGACAGATTATCCGCAATATTGGCATTTAAAGCTTTTCCAAAATCTTCAAATGATTTCATGAAATATTGAGCTACTTCCTGAACATCATCATTATTTACATTTTCAGGTTGTTCCGGATTTATTTCATTATTTGATTTATTCTCTACTCCTGCATCTCCTGCTTCCTTAGCTTTACTTTTTCTAGGCATTTTGATAATTTATTTTCCAACTAAGAACTGAAATAATTAACAGTTAACGTGAAATTAAAAAATTAAACAAAGTTCAATCCAATATCCACAGGTTTTTGGAATGTTTGTAAGTATCCACTACTCGTCGTTTCAATATTTCACAGTCAACATCAGCCGCAACCATCCGCAATAAAATGAAATGATCTCACCCAGTTCTCCACGTCATCGTAGTCCGTTGTACAGCGGCGAAACCACGTTCGCTCCTTCTCGCTGAAGGTGCTCGACAGCGCGCAGCGGTTCCCCTGTCTCCTTGGCCACTTCACAATCTACACTGATAGTGCTGACTAGTCTCCTATAAGGGTTCACTTGCTCTTCGTATTCGCACAGAACACACCGTGGCTGGCAGCAATTCGTAGCCTCTCGGCAGGGCGCCAAATGCAATATGCCGGCTCGTCTCTAGAGCCGCGTGGGTTAAAATAAATAAAATTGCTGCCTGGTGAGTGAAGAATATAGAAGCACAACTCTTTATTGAAGGTTAACACAAATACACTGTACACAAACAACTCTTGGTACAATTTATCAAGATAGAAACTACTTTGCATAAGTAGTTAAATAGAATTCAGAGCAGACACTACTACTACTACAACCTCTTCAGTCCAAAGTCAATGGCCTACTGCCAAGCCGGGCGGGTTTGCACACGCGCACTAGTTACCGTTTCCCGCGCCCCCTCTATCCACGTATAACGTCTCATCACATAGCACAGAGGCGGCGTGCTTCAGACTCCATATCGAACATGGCGTACTAAAATTACTATTATTTCCATTATGCGTAAAAGAGGTTAGAAGATTGTTTTTTTAAATGGAACACCCTGTATATTATTCGATAAATTGAAAGAAGAATAAAAGTACTCTCCCATACCTCAACATCAATTCTTGTTGCTGACACCATTTTTTTAGTGTGAAGTAAAATAATATATGTTACGGTCATCGACTGAAGTGGCAAAGTTTCGAGACTTATGACAAAGAGAAACTGAAACACAACTCTGTACCTCAGAGGCAAAGTATCTTAAGAACAAAACTTGCATTTTACAAGAGAAGCATTTGTAAATTTTTATAAGGAATTATGTTAAGTCAATGTCTAACTATTTGAGATAATAGTTTCAAATTTGGAGATATTCAAGGAAATGAACGTGTCTTTCATATGAGATAATGACATTAAAAAAAAAAACTAGATTTTCTTTTAATGCGACTTAACATAATTAAGCTCAGAAAAAAAAAATTGTTAATTTCTCCAAGCTATAAGCTACGTTGTGACTTAACATATTTCTGAAGTGTCTAACTTTTCACTAGAATTGGGAAAAAATACTAAAAAAATTCAAATGGAAGATTATTTTATGTACATAAATTCAACATTCTCAACTTGATTTGGTCATATTTGGACTTTTGAATAGTTTGCATTTTTTTGCAATTTTTTCTCCATTTTTTATTTTTAATTATAATATGGTTGGACTACAATGAACGAGAGGAAGTTTGTAAGATGATGAATAGTTTCATCAACATCTGTACCAAAAATCGTTTGGCTTTGTATCTCGCATGTTTTGGTGAAAATCGAGATTTACTGGGCAATAATATATTGTGAAAGTACTGAAAATAACAAAATTGTAAATGAAATATCACATTTTTTTAATAAAAGCCGGAATATTGTCCATTATATTTTAAACATTTTGCAATGTGCTTTTTTATACATGACTCGTGGTTGCCTTTTCAATATTATGGGGATCCAGATCGTAAATATATCGCACTACTCACCGTCGCAGATCTTTGGAAGGCACTGGAGCACTGTACACCCTTCATTTCAAACCACCGTATGAAAAAACTCGAGCGGCGTAAGATCGGGAGATCTCGGTGGCCAATCCCACAGCCCTAAACATCCAAACCAACGATCGTCAGACATTTCATAAAGTTCTTTGGATACTTCCTGGTTGGAAAGAAACATTTTCGAGGAAATCGTTAATAGTCGTCCTTAGTATTTGGAGATATCTCTCAATATTTAGTGTGTCATTATACATAAAAGAGCCAATATTATTACATTACAAACATTTGGATGAAATTTTTCTTGAAAATCAATTTATTTTTTCACATGAGGATTATTATCAACTCAAAAATGCTTTTTATGAATGCTTTTTATTTCTATTAAAAATTCTCTATTCCTTGTAAATTGGGATTCGTCGCTCCAAATTATTTTTTTGACAAAAAATCCTGATCATTCTATGTATCTCTATGTTCTCTGCTTTTAGAGCTTGAACTTTGGTGAATTTGTATGTGCTACACCCAATTCTTGATATGCATTGAAATATACCAAAACGTTAACATTATGGTCTTCAGTTGAAGTAAGATATGTTGGTAATGTTGGAGACGCTTTTAAGTTTGCACCACAGTAAAATAAATTATTTTGTAATCTTAAAAAAATTTCTCTCGTTAACTGGTTTATCTCGTTATTTCAGGATACATCGGTTGAATTTTTGCAAGTTCTGGCAATGATTCGATGACATTGTCCGTGAATAACAAATTAAGAACTTCGATTGGATATTCAATATTTGCAATTATAATTGGAGATTTTTTCAAAGACCTTCAATAACTATTTATAAATCACTCAAAAAGTCTCCAACCTCCAATCAGCTTGATATTTCCAAGGCTACTTAAAATTGAATTGTTAATAAAACTTGATGATTTAGTAATAGGAGCACGATATGTCATTTTGAATGTATTTTTTTGTCTTTCAACTCATCAAATAATATAAAATGGGTTTCATGAGAAAAAATAATACAATTTTCACGACTTTTATACATAATGGAAATAATAGTTATAGTAAGCTCCGGTAAGTGTGAATTTGGGGCAAGTGTGGGTTTGCTCGCTATCTTCGCTAAACCGGGCGACAGCCCAATGCCATCTATTGACGAATAGCCTACACTCATAATGAATCCATAACAATTATATAAAATACAAAAGAGATCTTGTGAAATCCAAATATTTTCCCCAATTTTCTAACCTACAATTCATCAACCCGAACGAGTATAACGAGTTTATTTCAAGCTTTGAGTGTATTGTTAAAATCTAAGGTAAGAATCCATTTTATACACTTTTCTTCTGCCTAAACAATGAATCTGACTATAGATTGCCGTTTTTTCATGAAGTTGTTTTTTTACATTTTTCCATAGCATGTCACACTCACCCCGAAATTAAATGTTATTGGGGATAGTGTGACCTATCTGTCGGGGTAAGTGGGAATCTGGTTCATTTGGCCAATCTAAACAGTAATATTTTTTCAGCTATAGTACGAAATTATAAACGGAAATCTCAGTGAGCCAAACAATATACCTGGCCAGATGTGGAAGACACTGATACACTTGACAACTGTGCTTCCATCACCACTCGTCAGAAGATGGGGATCAATGAAATTCTCGTTCGATTTTTCAGATTTCTACCACTAAATTTTTCTTTTCAACAAATGATGACTCTCACGATTATTTTTTGTTTTTTTCCAATGGGGCATTTCAAATTCAATATTAAAAAGTTCCTAACTATGTTTCGAATAAAGATATCTGGAAACAAATAAATGGTGGTGAAAGTTCCTTTACTGTTTACTCTCACCTGCCCCAAAGAGAGATTTACGTGCATTAATAAATATCTTTAATTTTGGCCAGAATCACACTTGCCCCAAATTTCCGGGGAAGTGTGACCTATGGAGATGTATATCTGAATATATAAATAAAATTCATAGAATACGTTTTTGAACAGTTTTCTGTGGCGTATTACAAAGACTGAACTTCGAAGTAAATACCTGCAAAAGTTCATTGTTATATTAGTTTATGCACAGTTTATAGCTAAAAGAATCAGTTCGCTCACTTGGCGTCGGCACTTTGATATTTTTGTGCACGTTTGTGCACTGCGCAACCTGCAATCTTATCCCTAGCGCATACAGGCGCTTATAATTCATACAATGCTCAACATAAAAATGGATACACTGCTGGAACTAAAAATAGGTACCTAAACTGTGGATATTTTGACCGTGTTGAGGTCTGTTTTTTTATTGCAGATTATTGTTTTTTAACATCATTCAGTTGATAAAATGTATGCATTATGGGCTCCCTATTAAAAAATTGCTGAAAATCTAGAAGTTTTGAGGAAGATACCAAATTTTATGACAAAAACTTTAAAGGGCAACAAAGTTTTGTGGTTATTGTACTGACTTCTTTCAAAATTGGGTAGGAGTTTGTGATGGAAATATTACTTATTTTTTCGTTAATTTGAATATGTCGGAAAAGTTTTGCGATCAGTCTGTTCTAGCTGACGATGACGTATCGAAATTAAATATTCAGAAGCTAATTTTGAGAACATATATAAGTTAATGAATTTAAGCAAGATGAGAAATTCATTCCAATATCAGTGATTACCACACTCTAGTAATTGTAGTTTTATAGGAGAAAGTATTTCAATTTTCCATTCACAATTATTTCAACTTCTTCGAAACACTGAAGAAGATATCTACATTTTTTCAATGTCAGGATCTTGATCTTGAATAAAAACTACAGAGTCCTATTGAATGTGGTAAACCAAATGGTACTTTTACGGATCCAGAACGATAAACAAGCAGTTCGTAAATATTGGGTTAAATGCAATATTCGTAAACATTAAAAATAACTGAATGTAGATAAATGAGTTTTCATATACATAAACTAATTATGTTTTAAAGTAGCCAGTTTATGATTGTTTTTGTTATTACCTGTGGACTTTATTCTAATATAGAAATTTAACAGTTCAAGAAATACGAACACTCGTTAACAGTGACAATGAGTAATATTTTGAGAAGTCTTGACAAGGCTAACAGAAATAAATTTTTGAAGGACAATTTTTAATATTCTATCCAATACCTTCTTTGTGGCCAAATTTTCAAAAAGTTCACAAGAACCGTTTTCAAGGGCATGTATATATTACAAAAAAATAGTATCAAGCATTTTTAAGTTGCCAAATGAATCATTATTGGCATTTAGATAAGCCCTGTGAAAACTGTAAATTGTTTGAGTCAGCTTGTTCATGCCATATTTCGATTCTAATATGTTTTTAACTTGTGTTGTTTTTTAAAGAAACGAAATCATTCTTTATGTTATATTGAGGTTGATGTAGTCGTTTACTTCTACTTTTAGATAATTCAATTGACGTGGTTGTTGAATCAAAATCAAGGCAGTTTGTTCCTTCGGAATTATACAAATAGCTAATTGCAAACATTTTTTTAAATGTCATTTAAAATTGTATGGGTGCAGAATTTTCGCAATTTCCACTTCACTGACTGATTTTAAAAATTCTAAACAGGCCTGATTTATTCTTCTTGTATGAATTTTGTTTTTCCTCATAACATCCCACATTTGCAAATAGGCCGAGATTGACAATTCCCACCCAAAAATAAATTTCATCCCTTTGGTTATATTTTGTTTCGTTAGACAACAAAGTGATTCATAGAACGCCAACATATCTTTAAGAAATTGAATTTGTGTATCTGTCTCCATGAAAGTCCTATTGAATGATTATGCCTTGTGGACTTTTGATGAATTGAATAGATCAAAGAAATTATCAATTTTTTCTATGAATTCAACTGTCTTGAAGTCTGCTAATGGGAGTTTTTTGAAAGATAAACAAGCATTTGTTTCTGCAGAAACAGTGGCATATGTTGCTCTCATTTTCTGAAAATTGACTGGAAAAATAATGGTATTTCATGAAGTACTCAAATATGTTTGCAGTTTCCTACAGGAGCCCAGAAATCGTTTCAATGAAAAATAAATAAATAAATTTATATACTTCTGGAAACTGAATACTTTCAGTACACTTGACAACTATGTAAGTTTGTGTGCAAATCTATTGCGCAACCCGAATTTGTTTCCCCTGCGCTTATTATATCTTGTACACAAGATGGCGGCGAGTGAGCGAACTGATTCTTTTAGCTATAAACTGTGGTTTAGGTTCATCAGATGGACTAAATTCAATGCGAACTAATGAAAATCACGGTCACACTTACCCGAGCTTATATTTCAGTTTGTGTGGTCGGTGGATCAGCGGTCTAAGGCACAGGCCGTACGAAACTCCAGCATAGCGATAGTCGGTTCGAGTCTGATATAGGTACGAGAATTTTTCTCAACTACTTAAGTTAAATGAATTCAACATAAAACTTATTGTATTTGTATCAAAATTAGGCATGCCTCTGCAGTTTTTTTTCGATGTATTGAAAGTGTTTATCAAGGGACAAAACGCTATCAATCAACAAACTAAGATACAATATAAGGTGCTGGCACTTTAGGTTTCCATACTTGTAAACTGTTATGAGTGCTATTGCTTTCGTTTTGTTTAACAGAGTTTCAGCTTATTGATTTTCATATATTGGTCAATGTGAATCAGAGTTCTGTTTAGTTATAGCCTGTGAAAGATTGGAGTCACTACATGATAGCAATGTGTCATCGGCATATTCATTCATAAATTAACAATCAATAGGTAAGTAACTTCATATCATTTAAGTAGGGAATAAATAAAGAGTTAGGAGCCTATAACACTCTCCTGAGGGACCCCATGTTCAATTACCACTTCACTGAAGCACCTTTGTTTAAACTCAACAATTTACTTTCGATCTTTTTCAATATAATTCAACTCTTTCGTTCCTACATGGTACTCAAAAATCTATAGTTAATAATAATACTCCCTCATAAATATTCATAGAGTGTACCCAAAGGCATAGCCTGTGCGGGTAGAGGACGGCTATTATTATTTGCCGTGGCGCTCTGAGGCGACTTACTGATGTTTTGGTGGTGTTTTCACTTTTCAGTACCATATAGCACCCACAGCAACATATATCATAAATAGGTATTTTATGCCAAATTGTTTATTGCTCAGTGTCTGCTTTTGTGAACAGAATGCGGTTACATCGACATTATTAATTATTGGATGCACTGAATCCTATTGGAAGACGACAATGGACAGACCCGAAGAATTCCATCCTATCAATCGACATCGATTTCACCAAAGAACAGATAAATTACGCCCAACCAGCATCTCTGAACCCCGAAATAACAAATAGCAATCATCTACCTAACTAATATCATTATCAACTTGTACCCGGTCTAATCACCATACAAAACGACCAAACCACAAATTAATTATCATAAAACCTGTTATAACAACTAGCCAAGGAACGATTTTATTACCTTAAAGTTAAGCTTCTTATAGTTCTTTTAGCAGATGCCCCATAATTTGAACCTATTGTTTTAACAAGATAGCATGTAGTCCGCTGTTAATCTGGACTTGAGCAGGTAAGAGGGCAGTGACGTGTCTGAAGATTTGCGGAGTGGTTGAAAGGGATTCATTCTCAAATGAATTGCTAAGCTTCGTTGGTGTTTCAAAACATTTTTATTAATTGGAAATCTGTTTATAACCACATAGAATCATCCATACTTGGGTATTTTCATTATCAAGTGAGTCAATTTGAAAATCAGCTCCACTACAGCACGATTATTTTTCAGAATATAGAAAATTGCTATCAGTCGACTATTAAAAAAAAATCTATACACTATTTTGTCGCACCCATTGGGAGTACCACCAGCGAAGTGAGAAATACTCCAAAAGATATATGTTTTTCCATTTAGTATTCATCTGAAGTTTTTCAATGAAAAATAGTGGGTTTAAGAGGAAAAAATAGCACAATATATCTGTTCAGTTAATTGGGAACTAGGTCACTCTACGAAAACAATACAAAATGGTGTATAAGCAGAAATAAAAGAGAAACATTGTGAAAGCTCACATATAGGGGTGATACTCCATAAAATTAAAATGAAGCAAATAAAACAAACAGGAAAACTTTGATAGTATTCAAACTTCCTTCAAAAAAACTCGAAACGAATACTTTATATCTTTCTTGAAAGCATCTTCTGAGATTTAAATAATTAAACAAAAAGTAATAGCGTACATCCTTGTATAAATATGATTTTGTTTTATCGGTTTTGTTAGTCACAGGTTACTCGATGTGTTCAAATGTTATGGCAGAAGAAAGACGTTATGTAGTCTTATAGAGATTTTAAATGAACTTTGTTGAAAACCAATAGTGCGCCGGCGCCGTATTAAATCAGTCGTAATGAAATGCTGTTTTTCTAACCTGATGAGCCATTAGGTTGCCATTTCAAAAAATTGAGTATTACTTTCAAGATAAAATATTACATAGCAGATGAACTTGTTCCAAAACAAGTAAATCTGAATTGATAGCTATTTATGTACCAAGTGCGTTATATAGATCCTAACGCACGGAGTGTAACATTCACCCGAGGGCCTTTGGCACGAGGGATGACTGTTGCCCGATGGGCGTTAGGATTTAGTAACGCTCATGGTGCATGCACGAAAAAATTATCTTTAACGACGTTGTTTACTTCATAAATTTTTTATTTTTCACGAAAAAATATCTTAAACGACGTTGTGGTCGGCAACTGAGCACAAGTGAGCTTCTATGCGATTGCCATAGAAAATGATGCTGCATTTTTGTAATAATTGACAAGCTCGTTAGTGGAGTGAACTAAAAACGGTTGTGTTCATAATGGTTATGGAGATCTCACAGAATGTAACGCTCAAAGCTGAAAAAGCGTTAGGAAATTTACTGCCTGTGAAATCCAAATATTTATACGAGAAGGAGTATGATCATTTTTGGAAATGGAAAGATGAAAACGGATGCAACGGTGCAAATAGTCTATGGACCAAATACTTACAGCTGAAATCTACATTGATTGTTAAAAAAAAAACATTAATATATCAACATTCAGTCAACTGATGGTCTTTCTGAAAGTTAATTGAAAAAGATACATTCCTAAAAAATCAAAGGTGTTGGAAGGTGGACAATTATTACTTTTCATAAGAAAAGCTCCAGATGATACTTTTCTGCAACATAAAGTTAATCTGGTAATGCGGGCGTATTTCGAGGCTTAAGACATGATGAAATGGTCAAGATGACAATTGATGACATTGAAGACATAGGAGCCGTTTTACTAATCAAGGTACCAGAAACCAAGATCTGCACCTCAAAAAGATTCACCATTGTTGAAGAAAGCGAAATAGGAGCTTTGAACCTAGTTAAAAATTACATTGCACTTCGACCAAAAGGATGTAAACAACGGTGTTTTTTTAACCTACAGAAATAATAAATGCATTGAGTTACCTGTAGGTAAAACTACTATAGGAAGTGTTCTTTCTATCATAGCGAAATGCCTTAATTTGGAAAACCCGAAAGGATACACCGAACATTGTCTCCGCCGAACGTCGTCAACGCTTCTTGTTCAAGGTGGTGCTTCCTTTGAAACACTAAAATAACATAGAAAATGGAAGAGTAGTATGGTAGCAGAGAACTATATTGAAGAAAGTATCTCCTCGAAAATCAAAATTGCTACAATGATAGCCCATTCCGTTTCCGAAAAAGAAAATGTTAACGTTCCGAATGAAACCGAATGCACATGGAGGAGTTCATCATCGGTCAACTCACAGAACTTCAAACTTGGTACTAATTTTTCAGAAATATTTGAAAATTGTAATTTCTGTTTGAGAAAAAAATAATTAGTACAGTACAGTTATAAATAAAATAATTAATTTATTGAACTACAGAAAAAAACATTTAGCGGGCGTTATGATTCATAATGCCCTCCATAACGCCCCGGGCTTTATGGGTCTGTTAATAGCAACCGTTGCCCAGGTAACATGAAGCAGTAATGGACAAGTGAAAAATAAAAATTTTAACGGAACCACAGTCCTCAAGACTGAAAAATCTAAATAAAAATAATCGGCTACAAAAAGTTACAAGTGATACATATAGTTGCATTCGGAATGTCAGATGGAGACGAGAGAAATGTAAATATACCGGTTGTCCCATTTAAAAAATTGAATGTTTATATCACTGCCGGTATTATCTTCGAATACAAAAAAAAATTCAGGGGCCTGCCGTCTTCCACGGACTACTGGTATATAGAATAAGGATAGAACAGGTATGATATAAAATTTTCAGCTCCTGAAGTTGCTTAATTTTTTTGGCTAAACGCGCGAAAATTGAAAAATTATGTGGTTTTGGTGTTTGGGTAGTTCCTATTTCTTGAATTGAATTTATGCACACTAAATGTTCCAGATATTCATTTATTGGATCAGAAAATGCGGAACATCTGCCATTCCCAGCCTTTTTTTGAGAGTTATTATTATAAAAAAAGTTTAGGTTAAGAAATACTTTTGATTTTCTATTGATTGGCTAGGAATGGATATTTGTTAATCAATTTCGTTCATTTCATGATATTTCCAAGAGTTTCTTTGATCCTAAAACTGTTTGTCATGCCACTGAGTGTCGCTATTCAAAAAACTAGCTTCCAGATGTCAAAAGAATGCCAAAATCCATCTATATGCGATTACTTTAATCTGTTATACGACAATAATTAAAATGAGATTTTCCTGGGATTACAAATTCTCAGATTTCTTCAGAAAGGATTTACGAATCAAAGAAATCCCCTCCAACTGGTTGATAACCAATACTATTATTGCTTATACCCAACCACAATAATGGAATTAGGCAGGCAAGTATGGAAAGTACTATTTGTACATTCAACAAAAACGTCAAAATATCGATAACAAATTATGATCAGCTGGAATAGTTAAGAAATGTTTCTGTTTGTATTAAAAAAAAAGAAACGTTTACGCGACTTGAAGCACATTTCGGTTGATTAATTTTGTTCCAATTTGGTTGCACACTGCTTTGGAGAAAATGATACAAAAAAATCTTGCCTATTACTACATTAATATTTCTAAACAAGTTCGAAAACAATGTGCCAGAAAGGTATCAACAAAGTGAAATGAATACGGGCTACCCTTCTCTCTTAGCGTTTCCACCAAGTGGAAAAATAAAGGGAAATATCTGTCAGAAAACCCTGGCTAATACCACGACGGACATTAAACTACATCTGACAGATCTTTGTGCAACGTTCTTCCAAGAATACCTAATTGCAAGTGCTTATCTTGTAATTAAACAGAAGATTGTCCTTCATTTGGCTGGGAATGACCACCTGCAGACATGCATGTTTCGAGGTTTATTGTCACTGATGAGAGGCCCACAATGAAAATATAAATGAACAGCGTAACATATAATCTTATCATTTGGAATATTTTTCACAAGATGTATGAGATCATTCGCAAATACGTTTAAAAGTAGAAGCCCTGAGACTGATCCCAGTAGAACTCTTTTTGTGATACTGCAAGAAGGACTGTTAGTGCCATAGAGTGGAACAACCTAATTCCTATTAGGGAGGTATGATTGAAAAAAAACTTATTGAAAGTCCTAGATAAGTTTATGAACAATCCACTTACATGATTTCCTTTGTCTTACCTTCACACGAGGTCATTTTGAAAAGTATTCAGTGCAGTTCTGTAACCATGTTAGTACGAAATCCATGTTCTATTAAGAATTAATACAGCAAATTTTTTATGGTAATTTCAATGATTTTGGAAAAACTACAAAGTGAGCTAGAAGCTCTATAATTTTTTGTAGACAGGCATTACCTCTGCTAATATGAGATAGTTTGGAAAAGTACCCATTTCAGAAGACTTATTTATCAAAAATACCAGTGGAGCACGTAAGTAACGACATCAAAATTGCATATTTCTGCAGCACTGTCAACATGAATTTATGTTTACTAAAGCATATTTGGATTTGATCGACAATTATAAAACAATAAAGCCGTTTTTCAATCTGATGAGCTTTTTTTCATTTCCATTTTCTTAGTTCACAGTATCAATTCTCGAAGTTTTGGAAATACCTCTTTCAGTTTTAACCAAAAGAAGTGTTAGCGTGCTTGGAAATTCTCGTCGAGGGTCTTCACCTTCACAAAATTTTGATATACGTGGACATGCACCTTAAGACAGTGTCCTCGTTCATCCGAGAGCATAGACAAAGACAGATGTTCCGAGTGGATTAACTTGTCCTTTTTGGTCGTTAATGTGGTATTTAGGATGGTGATTTATGACTGAGTTTAACATTTCCTTTGTGGCCTTAAATACTTATAATAAATATAGATTATGGGAAGGTGTAGGTTAGAGATGAACGTCGAATTATAATACAAAGAAAAATAGACATTCAATTATGGATAGATCATAAAAATTATCATGAAATCTTTGTTACGAACTCCAGTGGTGATATTATTTTTTGTTGTGACGAACCTGAGTTGCTTCTAGATCTGAACATTTTTCAAACGTCTTATTGTTCTCAAATGGGAGTGTTAAAATAAGTGGTAGAAAATCACATCGAAAATATTTCCTATATGTTTTTGGTATATTTATAGTGTATTTTGTTAATAATGAATTCTATCCCTTATAAGTAAATAGATAGATAGCTCATAGTATTAGAAAAAAATTAAAAAATATATTTTTATCACAACACATGATTTCTAGTGTATGCAAAATAATAAATAGTAGACAATACAGATTTTTCAATCGTTTGATAAATAAGCAGAAAAACTCTTCAGGAGTTTGTCTGCGATCAGTTTACACATTATAGATAAATCGAGTTACATCATTGGTGTAGTTCACAGAATATATAGTGGAGGAAAAGCACATGTCATCAAGAATTCCAAATCATGATTCAGACCAAAATTCACTTTTATTCAGTATGTTTCTATTCACATGTGAATAACAATAAATTATAAAACGATAGCCAAGATAATAATTAGAGCAAGAATAGAAAAGGTTGTGAATGTAATTGTTGAAAATACAGACAATATCTACTTAAAACAATTTTTTTCAACAACTGACCATAAAGTTCACCTTTATGTGTAGTTTGTTTGCCGACATTGTGTATTTATTCAATATCACAAAACTATTTCAATACTTCATGGAAGAGCGCGCGGAAAAAGTTAATTTCATTACAGAGTTAATGCTAGGCAACAGAAAATTGAATGTGAAAATACATTCGAATGAAAACGAGATTTTGTAAGTGTGAACGTATTAATGCTCTGAAGCCACCACCACAAGCGTATAAATATCAAATACAAATATTGCACAAAAAATATTGTAGTGAAATGTTTTCTCATGATAAGAAGTTGTGCGTCAATATTTCCTTAGTCGTAAAGAAAGTACCTAGTACATTACTCACTTGTTACATAAATAACTATGAGCACATAATGAAATAATATTTTTGAAACTTCAAAAATGATCGAGTATTGAATTAATTTGAATGAATCAGAAATAAATTAACTAAACATAAGTATTTATTGAAGAGGTAAAAACTTTGACTAAAAAAATAAAATAACATGAAAATACTAAACAGAACTGTTTAGTAATCCTACTGATGAAGTTAACTTGGTTAACGAAATATGCATCTAGGAATAAAATTACAAGTGTGGTGAAGAGGAAAACTTCTTTTGTTCTTTGTTCTCACAAGTACCACTATTACTACAGAAAAATTTATACCGCATAAATCATCTTCTGTAACGTACATTTTCATCATTTAGCCAAAACAATTTCTATAAACGTTTCCGATTCCATGGCGGAAATTCTTATCTTGTATTCACTGCAGATTTCATGGCATGTCTATCAGAAAACAACTGTATGATTCACGTATAAGTACTCCTAAATTTGAATGAACAACTTTCCAAGAGCTCTTTGAAAAAATATCAGGGCTTTGCCTGTCTTAAAGGAGAGACTAACTGCAGGATGATTTGGAATTGTCATTATTCACCGGTGCAGTATATAGTGTGTCCCAATCTAATTTAGCCAGGAACACATTTAACTCTAATTTTCAGAAGAAATACCGTTGCTCGAAAGATAAAAATTTGGTGACAGCAGGATGGAGCACCTGCCCACAACGCACATATGGTTACTAACTTCCTTTAAAACAGGTTTGGTAATAATTTCACAGCCAATGCTTCTCCTCTGATAAGGTGTCCTGCACGTTCACCTGATCTTTCCCCCTTAGATTTTTTCTTGTAGGGAACCTTATATGATATGGTATATCTAAGTAAACCCCAAGAATTAGAGGACCTGAAGAATAACATTCAAAATGCTTGTCGCAGAATAACGCCCCAAATGATAATAGCTACATGATGTACTTGTTGAAATAATATAATCGGTTCGATTCTGTTTCTCAGTATCAAGTTTGTTATCAAAGCAAGCAAGCTTCGATATCAAATTTGCTACTGAGAAACAGAATTGACCCGAATATGTAAACTTTTTTTCTTTTCTATAGCAGATTTTCAACTTAACCGAATTTTCATGATTTAAAACTTAAATATCAATTCTCTCAGCTATTTATCAACCGATTTTGAATAGTAGTCCAATATCCACAGACAAATTTGTGCCAAAACTGAAGGATGACTTGTAACACTATGAAACTTGGCACTTTTTGACATCATGTTTAGTTGAAAAAAATTGTTTACCAAATAATTTTGACTTCAATCAAAATTAAAAAAAATAGAGTTTTCTCGGAAAGAAAAAAGGCTATCGTAAAACAGTTTCGATAGAATAAATGAAATTGCAAAGTAGACTTGTGATACTTTTAGGAGGCTGGGTTAGGTTAGGTTAGGTTCGGTGAGGTTAATTCTTCATATTTGAAGCAAATCCGTCTTTTCGAGCTCTGGAAACAGTGTTAATTGTCCTAAAATTGCGATTAGGATAGCCGCCATTGTAGACAAAAGGTGAGAATATTTTTTGAGATTATGGATAAGCCTCACATCTCATTCATGAATAAATATAATGAGAATTATAAGATTGGCCAGTGTCGGTGATATTTTCCAAAAACCGCTACTAAATATACATGGGCTCTTCATAACTGCTTTCGAAATTTCATTCTAACAAGTAGTTGCCACTTTTTTAATAGTTTCGTTTGGTGCTTTAGAAACTGTCCTGAGCGGTCGACTTGATTCTTGTATACATCTTTGGACACAGATCAAACAGCAATGCGGGAATAAAAGCATTCTGAACTGTTCCTGAGTTTGGATTCCATTGGAGAATATGAACCAATTCGAGGGTCAGGGCTATGGAATTTTTCATTGCCATACTTGAACTTCTTAGAGCTTGAAGCCCTGAGTGTGTATATCTGTCAAAATTTTTCATTTACTTTGACGTCCGCCAGTTCATCAATATTTCTGTATGAGAACCCCCGTTCTCTGCTCACAGAAATCAATTTTTCCAGCCCTGCTGGAGTGAAAAGACACTAATCTTGGCAAAATCTATCTGTATTACAAATAAAACTAATTCCTCGGTTTTGTAACATCCTACAATTGCATTTTTTCAACATTCAACCATTTAAATCTATCTCTATGTTCCCTCTTATCCGACCGACATTTATTTCTATAACATTCTCTCAAACAATTCCTAAAAACAGATTTGTTGGCACACAGCTAATATACTTGCGTTTACTTCAGAAAAGATGAGTGCATGAAAATATATAAGATATCATTATTTTTACTTCATATACCCCTGGGGAGAAAATATTCGTATGACTTAGTTATCAACTCAAATAATTCCTTCAGGAAAAACTTCTACATAACAAATTAAAATGGGATTTTTGGGAGGGAGAAAATTGTGGTATATGAACTTGACAACACTCTTGTTCTTTGCCAGAATAATTCAATACCCTGACACATTTCCACCCATCAACTTTTTGTAAAAGATAAGCAATAATAATTTCATAGGTACCACAGCATTCAATACAACTCCAATCCACTCTAAGAATTTTTGATGTCTTGTCTGCTCTAAATTTCTACATCCTTCGTAAAAAACGCAGTTGGATAATGTAACGTGGTAAAAACAACCACTTAGGTACTCAGAGGCCCACATGTTATATTTGCATGAAAAAGTAGAAGTCTTCACGACCAAAGTACACTTTCATTATTAACTTGTTGATCATTTTAAGCAAAGTTATGACACATTTAACGTTTGGCACCGCCGGAACTTACAGCGGCAGGCTAACACGAGCCTGAAATTTGATGTCGGCGTTCAAGCACGTTTTCTGAAAATACTTTATAGGGAATTACTCATGATCATTCTGCTAGAGAATTGAATGATCTTCAACCCTATTCAAACCATTTTTTCCAAGAGGAAACCAAAAAAACAAACAATTATTTTAGGTTCCTCCCCCGGAATTTTGGTAAACAATTTTTTTTCTTATTTGACATGGTATCAACTACTAGCATGCCAAATTTGGTGGTGTTACAACTGATCCTCGTCTCAAAACTGAAAAAGTAGACTGTACTATACAGTGTGACCAACATTTTACAGTAGGAGTGAATATTTGAGGGTAGCTGCTCGCAATGAAATGAAATTGCGCTGTAATTTCGAAGTATCCTCACAGCTGAAAATTATAAATTTTGTTTCAACTGAATATCTCGGCTAGATTAGGAACTATAACCTGGCTAAATCCATTTAGGACACCATGTTCACCATCACGATTGTCATGTGGGGCCTCCGTATCTACCATCCACCATCTTGGAA
This sequence comes from Chrysolina americana, assembly GCA_958502065.1. Classification (NCBI taxonomy): domain Eukaryota; kingdom Metazoa; phylum Arthropoda; class Insecta; order Coleoptera; family Chrysomelidae; genus Chrysolina; species Chrysolina americana. The sequence continues at coordinate 12,727,677 of OY293419.1, read as the reverse complement.
TTAGACTAGAAGTAATTACCCCACTCAATATTTTTAGTTCTCTTATTTCTTGAAGAGTTGATCATTGTTTTCACCGATGCTCATGTGTCACACCAAGGAAGGAAAATAACGTTGAAAAAATATACATTTGCTATCATTAGGCACTTCTTCAAAAATAGCTTTATAGACGTGTTTCCGTTTCACTTTCGCACCTTTAATGGGACTGTTTTGTGATTTCCGACAATTTCATGGTGTGTTGATGTGGCATTTCGAAAAAAATAAGATCTTATCTGTCCATTGCTTTCGTGAACAGGATGGAGAATAGAATTGTACAACTCGGATACTCCCAAACACACTCATTAAATATGAATTATGTTCTGTGTCGACTAATAACCCAACAGAAACATTTTAAGTTACTTATCACATTATTCATTGGAATTAATAAGATATTTGAATCTATTAGGAATAAAGAAACGATTAAAATGCTAATTCGGAATTAAACCGTCTTGTTGTTTACTATCTGAACCAGGTAAATTTTCTAATGAATGGTTCACCTGTTGTTTGCGTCCACGAGTTTCACATTTCCCGAGCATATGAACATTTTTCACAGAGATACTTGATTAATCGATGTACGTCATATTATGAAGGTAACATCTACTCTACCATTTTCGTTACGTAAGAATTCAAGAACCACCTGTAGAGATATTCTGTTTGGTTATCTAGTCACTGCGGAACAGATGTAACTAAACATTTCCATCATTTGAAGTCGATCACATCAGTCATCAGCAAAAAGCAGGCTATTCAAGAAAGAAATTCGTAAAGCAAATAAAGGACTTCGATGAGGTTCTATGGAGAGGTTAGAAATAAAAGAATACCGTCAAGATTCATAAGTAAAATACATGGATGTCGATGGATGCTTACTTTCTCGTACATCAAAAGGAATGTGGGAGCTAGAGCTGGATCTGTACAATACCCGTAAAGAATGTACGACGTCATCGCTCTAGAATGGGTATTAGTACTCCGAGAATGGACGAGAGCCATCTGAATACACGCAACCGAACTTGAATGATCGAGGAGTCTTGAAAGAAGAATCGGGAATCGTATCAAGAGAAGACAGAGTAGAGAACTATTCATCGATATAAAAGTAAACAGGATTGCATTGCAATGTCCGTGTCATTAAATAATTCTTATTAAAATTATTCAGGTAGACAGACTCAAATGCATTTTTATTTATTCAAAATATAATGGAAGATTTAAATATTTTGTTTTAGACTCCCATTGTCAGAGTCAAAATATGGGAAAAATTATTTTCCTTCAAAACAATTTCATGCAAACTGAAACATTGTCAGCGATTGAATCCATTTGCCGTTCGACACAGAAATTCTAGTGCTCAATCTAATTAGAAACAGGTGCATGGACCTAATAAAATTTAAGTAAATAGTAATTTTTTTCATGTCAGGGATACGATGCTCTCAAAGGGGACATGAAATATTGCAGAATCCTTGATAGGTTAGTACACCTATTGAGCAAGGTTATACTACCAGCTTTCGAGGAGAGCTGTCCTGAAAAAACAGTGCAACAGAATAACAAAACAGTCTGGTGAAATGAACACTTGAAAAATCTCGGAAAGAAAGTACGTAGGCTAATTAATACCTACATGGAAAACCAACTAATACTGGGCTGAATATAGGTCTTCACTTACACAGTACAACAAAGAAATTAGAAAAACGAAAGGGTAATCTTGGAGAGATAATGGAACCCACAAAGTGCTGGTGAAGGAGGCTACTGTGAATTGGGTAGATTTCCTGAAAAAAGACGATGATACCTACACAACAGGAAAGTATAGTGATGCTAATCGATGCACACTTTTCGGCAACAACAATTCCGAACGACCCAGTAGCGTAGTGAACAGTCTGCAAAGCGTGTCGAAAATTCCTCGGACTGGAAACTAGTTCAGAGATAACAACGCCAAATAGAATGAGGGGGCCTATAAATAAATTTCAACTATACAAATCTCCAGCAGACCAAGACTAAGACGAAGACTGATCAGTCTTGGTCTCGAAAAATAAATGTAGTCTTGGTCTTGGTATTGGTATTATTATTAATTGTTTAACAGTTCATATGCTTCTGATAGGTATTTCGTATTTCTCAGTCTTCAACAATTGTCAATTTGTACGGGTAAAGTAAGCGAAATAAAAATTTTTCATTTCACCATCTTAATATAATTTTTGAGAAATCTTAAATAAATATAAATCAGACCTACACAGCACACATGCCGACGACCGACAGACCAAAAAAACGATTCAAAACAGTTGGAATGTTACTTAAGTTTTTATAGACCATTTTACAATGGATTATTGAGCAGTAAGATGCGGTTGCGGCAGAGTGGTAGAATCGAAATCCCGAGGAATTTGCAATACTTATTAACCACTGCGACCTTACAACATTCACCTACTTGTGGTAAACTGTATAACTGCAATATAGATTTTGAAAAATGTATTTTCGATTTTGAATGAACAAAATTTAAGTACCTATCATATAAAGAATAAATAATTGAAATAAAATACCATAACATTTTCCATCAAAATTTTCCTAATATCGAGTAGATTTAAGTTCACAATTTTCCTTCCGAGACCAAGACCAACACTAATACTCTTGGAGAAGAGTCTTGATCTTGGTCTTCGTCTCGTAAGTCAAGTCTTACTCTTGCGAAGATTTATTAAGTATTGATCAGAAAATTCCTGGAGGACAAAGAGAGAGCCATGGCGTCATTTGTTAACATTGAGGGTCTTTTCAACAATGCATCTACAAGGTCAATCACCAGAGCTCTAGGAAACAAAGAGGTTTTACCCCTCCTAACTTGGTGGATAAACACCTGCTTGGAGAAAAGGGTAATTATTTCCTCTCTTGGCTAGAGCAGGCAGGGGCAGTTCGCAAGGAAGGGAGTTATTGCCCCTCCTAGGGCTATTTTAGTAGACAAATTATTGAAGAGGGTAGCATCCAAAGGTAGGCCGATGATCTTGCGATCATTGCAAAAAGCAAATTTGCAGGAACAGTCATGGAGCATACACAAACTGTTTATCAATTAACAAGTGGTGTCAAGACAAACAACTAACTCTACACCCTCCTAAAACTACGATAGTAGAAATTCCATTTCCTCAAGAGGCAAAATTCTTGGAAGTAATTTTTTACCACAAGTTGACATGGTATCAACACCTACAGAAAATAATCCAGAAAAACACGATAGCCCTCAACCTATGATAATGTGCGGGAAAAACTAGGGACCACAACCAAAATAGAACAGGGTCATCAGAACAATAATAAGGCTGAGACAATCCAAAAGCTATGAGGTCAACCCCATCAGCCGCTTTAGAAGAATTGCGGAATCTACTGTCACTTCATGTCTGCATAATATGCAGACTGCAAGGTAATATGTTCAACGAGCTATACAAAGAGATGGAAATCGACCCCATAATGGCAATGTAATCGGATGAGATGCTTCCCAAGTATCAGACAGAGAGAGAGGCATGAGAAGGAGAACCTTCAATTAATGAATTAATGGCCTACTATACTGCCGTCCTAAGCAAAAGTGCAGTATCTACTAAAATTAGGAATATTGAGATATTGGATTATGAAGGTTTAAAAACCTATAAATTTTGCCTTTTATCAAACATAAATGAAGTATACTCTGTTTAAATAGCCAAAGTTGACGAATTATTTTGCCGCATCTACGAAAGTTCAATTATTTCCTACGTAAGAAGGTCGGATCTACAGAATTCTGAAGACAATAGCAGATGCAGATACTGCACTTTTGCTTAGGACGGCAGTATAGAAACGGCTAAAAAACCGAGGAAGATGTAGGAGCATGAATATACAGTGTGTTTCACTTCTCATGGAAACACCCCCGTATCTTCCGTGATTTTCAAAGTAAAACTATCGATATCCAGGATCGATAGATAGACTAGGAATTGCACAAAAAGTATCATCCTACCTGATATACACTGCACGCCAATAGTGATGGAACCACCTATTTTTTCATAAATTTATATTAAGGGGCAAAATTGGCACAACATTCCCATCAGATTTGTGCTAAGTATCCCCAAATTATTACTAATACACCTCTCTCTTAAAAAATGTTCAGTCCCGAAAAATTCTAATTCGTTTCACTTCTCATGGAAACGGCACCGTATCTTCCGTAGTTTTCAACGAAGAAACATGAAATTTTCAGCATAGATATATAGATACATTAGAAATTAACTTACTGCACGCGAAGTGAAATATATTAGAATTTTTCACAACTGTATTGTTTTCAAGAGGCAGGTGTATTAGTAGTAATTTGGGGATCCTAAACACGAATCCGAAGGAATTTCGGGACAATTTTTCCCCCTAATATACCTTTCAGGAAAAATTGGCGGTTTCATCGCTGCTGGCGTGCAGTGTATATCAAGTAGGATTACCCCTTTCGTGCAGAGTTTATCTCTAGTGTATCTATCGATCCTGGAAATTTCATGATTTTTCGTCAAAAATTACAGAAGATACGAGGGTGTTTCCATTAGTAGTGAAACACACTGTATATTTTTGAGCCAAACACAAGACAATCAATCTCCATGAAAATATACTGCGACAGCCAAGCCAGCTATAAGAGCAATCAGGTCCATGCAGATCAATTCCAAACTCGTTTGGGATTGTTTGAAATCCCTACCAGAGTTATGCAGACAAAACAGACTCTCCTGCCTGAGTATCAGGTCACACATCAGCCTGAGAAGGTACTACATGATTATGTTGGTCTATAACCTCTCTGTGGTATGGCGAAAAAGCTGACAAAAAACAAATAACAGTTCTTGGTTGAGAAAGCAGTTTCGAAAATGGTAGAACAAGGGCAGAAAAAGAGACAGGGCGAACAGACAGGCCGAACCAGAATCGTGGTTCAAGACAGGGAACTTCAACATAACATGAGGGCACATTACGTAGATCTGCAAAAGTCGCAATGGGGAAGCTCCTAGAAGAACACAAGCCACTTATGATTATCAGAATTTTTGAAGTATTTTCATCCTACTGGAATAATTCAAGGGTGTAACCAGATTCCTACAATGAGAAAATACCCTATTTAGATACTACTGACCTATAACACACGGGAATTGTCTGTCAACAAAGATCACCTGCTGACCTGCTTGCACATGTCGAACCTCTGAAGAAACCAAGAGAAGAAATCTCTGAGGCATTTGGCACCAAGCAAAACTACTAACATATGCTGATGACCTTGTCATTAGGACGAGGGCTCAGATCCACACATACCCCTATAAACTTCCCTTAAACCAATCAACATCAACAAGTATTTTCATCCTACTGGAATAATTCAAGGGTGTAACCGGATTCCTACAATGAGAAAATACCCTATTTAGATACTACTGACCTACCACTAGTATTTATGATTTGGTGGTAATGGAAAATAATCATCGAGCTCGTGGAATACCTATAACACACGGGAATTGTCTGTCAACAAAGATCACCTACTGACCTGCTTGCACATGTCGAACCTCTGAAGAAACCAAGAGAAGAAATCTCTGAGGCATTTGGCACCAAGCAAAACTAACAACATATGCTGATGACATTGTCATTAGGGCGAGGACTCAGATCCACACATACCCCTATAAACTTCCCATCAACCCCATCAACATGAACCAATATGATGATATCATACACCGCTCCCTGGATTAGGTCTGTAAGGAGGTTGTCTACAACGAGGTTTTACAATGGTAAGGACAGTACTGTCCCTGTGTGCAGTCTCTTATCTTCATACTTTTTCCGAATGTCTATATCACCCTTCATCTGAGCATGTTGGAGCAACGTTTTTTCTTTGAGGGATAATGTCATAGACGCATATGATGTGTTATCAAACGTCCCTTTTTCGTCAAGAAACGCTGAATCATTGAAAACTGTTTTGTTATTCCCAATATTCCTACGAATTAGCTTTTTCATCGTTTTATGGTCTGAAGGCATTTCTCCAGCTTTAATATGAAAACCACCTTGGACATTGGCTAGGTATATGTACCTGTAGACCAGGCTCGCCTAGAACAGCTTGACTAGGAATGGAATCAGAACGTCTGCTCCTTGCTTCAGTAGTACAGGTTGGATTCCGTCTGGCTCTGTTGTGAATGGACTAAAGTTGTTATAGCCCATTCTATCTTCTTGTAGATGATTACCTTTTTCGCTCTATCCTGGATTTCCTTTTTGGTGAAGGGAACACACTGTGGGTTCTCATTGTTCCGTCAATAATCCCATTTTTATTCTCTTGGTCATCATTCTCTTCCCCTGCTTATGTCTTGAGAAATGGGTACCGACAAATTGGAAAAATAGAGAACTTTATTTTACTGCCATCGTGAACAACTCGAAAGGTTCCAGTTTCAAGTGTAACATTATTGTTATGGCCAGTGTAAACAAATCGAAAGTCCAATTACAATCTATTAATCCCAACGAGCCCATTATACAAATTCTCCCACTTTAAAATACCTAAAAGCGGGTCCATAAACAAGCGAGCGTCGGGAGTGCGAGAAGTGTAACGTTCATTTGTTCGTGTCGAAACAGAACACAACACAACTAAACAAAAAACACCTTAAACATCGGAACATCGCCTTTCGTCGTCCATGAATCATTGGCATTCCTGTAGATACCCATCTCCTTCCATATCTTCCGCGCCCGTATCTCTGTCTTCTTCCCGCGAGGTTATAAATTATCTCTAACCAATACGACTGGTTGAATTATTGTTTTTTTACCTCATTAAATACATTTTCGAACTCAATAGGTGTTTTCGAAAAGGGAAAAAGGTAGAAAAAGGCGACGGTATTTATTTTGTGCCGATGAATATATTTGGAATATATCAAGTTGTTTGTTGTAATAAAGGTATTAATAAATTAGGAAGCTGTCATGCAGCTAAATGTTGATTTTGGGGATCGTTAACACGCTCTTTAAGTAGAACCAATCGAGGATGTTTTTTCTTTATTGGCGGAAACACTTTATGAGCTATTGTGAATTCGTCGACCGATACGTGTTGGTTCTTTTCATCTTTCTGAGTAGTTATTATATTGGTATTTTTGTTTTCAGGAATTCCTTAACAGCAATGGGGCATTCTCTTCGAATTGGGTTATTACATACGGAAGCGTGAAAGGGCTACGGATTATTTCTTTATTCGATCCGCCATATTTTCGACTTTTATCTCGGAATTTCGATTATCTCAAAATCATGGTTATTATGTCTTAATTTCTAGTTTTATCTAAGAATTTTTACTTTTATCTTTTATCACGACATTTTCACATTTATCTCGAAATTTTTACTTTCATTAAGAAATTTAGACTCATCTCGAAATTTTGGGTTTTATCTCAAAATTTTTACTATTACTTTAGACTCATCTCGAAATTTAGAATTTTATCTCAAAATTATGGTTACTGGGATAAAATTTGGGGTATAATCTATATAAAATTCTACTTTTATCTAGAAATTTTGATTTTAATGAAGAAATTTTCACTTCTTTCTTACTATAGTTTCGAAATTTCGATTTTTATTCCAAAATTTTCACATTTACATCGAATTTTTTTAATTTTTCAAAAAATTTCGACTTTAATCTTGAAATTTCGCCTTTTATCTCAAAATTTCTTCTTCTATATAGAAATTTCGACTTTAGTCTCGAAATTGTGACTTTTATTTCCAAATTTCCATTCCTTTTTCAAAATTATGGCAACTATGCTGAAATTTCAAGTTTTATCTAAAAATTCTCACTTTTGTTTAGAAATTTCGACTTTCATCTAGAATTTCTGTCTTTTTTCTCGAAAAACGATTTTTTTCGTAATTTCAACTTTTATCTTGAAATTTTAATTTTCATCTCGAAATTTTTACATTTATTTGGATATTTCGACTTTTAACTCAAAATTTCGAGTTTTATCTCAAAATTTCTGCTTTCATCTAGAAATATCGACTTTTATCACTGAACTTTTGACTTTTTTCTCGAAATTGTGACTTTTTTCTTGAAATTTCCACTTCAATCCCGAAATTTCGAGAATTATCTCTAAATTTCGATTTTTAATCTCGAAATTTCGATTTTTTTCTCGAAATTTTTACATTTTCATCGAATTTTTTTAATTTTTCTCAAAATTTCCACTTTTGTCTAGAAATTTCGACTTAAATCTAGAAATTCTGACTTTTTCATCGAAATTCCAATTTTTCCGTAATTTCAACTCAAAATTGACAATGTCATAAATTATTGTAACTGTCAAGTACTGTTCGAATATTTTTTGAAATGCCGTTTTCGCATCAAGACAAATGTGATATGTTAGAATAATACTGGTTTGCCAGAAAAATAGGGTAAGAGCACTCCAATACTGCAGCAATTCGTTCCCCGATCGTGAATTACCTAATCGGCTTTTTTTTATGTGCTTCATAGTCGATTCAGGAACAATGAAAAAGTTTTTGAGAAGAGGAGAACTAAAAAATGTTTTGTAATATCTGAAGATACAGAAATTGACGTTTCATCCTACTTTGAGGTATATTCAAATAATTCCATCAGAGATTTATCTAGAGAAATAGCTGTTCCACTGTCTGGTATTCAACGAATTCTGAAGAAACATAATATTTCTTCTTATAAGTTAAGACCAGTGCAAACACTATAACCTGGTGATCTTGAGAGACGATTGGGGTTTTGTCGGTGGTTTATGAATAAATGCAGACAAGATCCAAACTTCTATAGAAATATTATATGAAGCGATGAGGCTAATTATCGATCCATTTTTCCACCATGGTTCTTCGAACGGACCCCGTTACATTGATTTAATAACAAGAGTGTTGGAAGAGTTCTTCAATGATCTTGATCTGGAGACTCGTCAGATGATTCATTTTCAGCAGGACGGAGCACCAGCACATAATGTCAGTGGCGCAAAAAGAAAGCTGCGAGGCTGTTTAGGAAACAGATGGATTGCTAATGGTCCTGTTAAGTGGCCCCCTCGTTCACCAGACATGACACCTCTAGATTATTATTTTTGGGTATTTATGAAAAATGAGGTCTACAAAATGAAACATAATAATGTAGATAAACTGAAAAATTTCATTGGAAGAAATATCATTTTATGAAATATTCTATAAACGCGACTGTCAATTTTTTTTTGCTTTCGGCATCGAGAAGGCCATTGAAAATGCTACTAGTTTGCTCATTCAACCGAATTCGTAGCATCAATAATAACGGAGTTGGGAATGGTGCCGACTTAATTTGGAACACCTTGTATACATATATACATAATAAAAGCTTCAAAAGAATGAAATAAAACAATCAAATAATCTTCAACTTCGAAGATTCGTAGATTTTTTGGGGGGATTTCTGAAAAATGAGATGTACAAAATGAAACATAATAATGTAGATGAACTGAAAAATTATATTGAAACTATAATTAATAGAATTGATGGCCGAACTGTGTTGAATGCCACACGTAGTGTCAATAGAAGGTCCCAAATATGTGTTCAACAAGAAAGCGTTGTTTTTGAACATTTACTCGATATTGATTATATTATATTGTTATAAATGTTTCCTATTGATTACGAAAAAAAGTCAAATGAGATTTTTTGTTGAGAATGTTATTACGAATCGAAATGCATGAAAAAATATAGGGTGTTCCATTGAAAGAAATATCATTTTATTAAATATTCTAAAAACGCGATTGTCAATTTTTGTTTTGTTTTCGGCATCGAGAAGGCCATTGAAAATGAAAATTTAACCGAATTCGTAGCATCAATAATAACGGAGTTGGCAATGGTGCCGACTTAATTTGGAACATTGTGTGTTTGGAGTATTGAATGTCTTCAGGGTAAGTGCGACAAAAAATAATCATATTGTAGGTAGGTGATATTGGTGAAGGTAAGTTTATTGGGCTCCTTGAAATAAAAAAGTGATTTAACGTACGCCGTTGTCTTCTGAACACGAATTCGAAAAATCGAGGGAGTCTCAATCAATTTTTGAGTTATGCTCATTTGAATCTTGGAAATTTACTATTTTCAAAAAAGATTTTTTTGATTATAAGTCACACAAAATGCCTCCTTCTTTTTGTCGACACGTTTTATTTAGACGCCAATCAACCCAATTACTACTACCAAAAACAATCGTTTCACACAAAAATGTTACCATCTTATAATTGCAAACATAACCTCCTGTTTTTCATTAACTAGTAAAAACTAATAGACTAGAAAGAGCTTATGAGTTCACTTAAATTCCAGAAACAAATTTTGTTATAACATCCTATTCAATGAATCGACCGACTTATTGTAAGTCGCGGTTTTTTAATGTTATCATTCGTTTTGTACAATTTCCAACCGAATGAACGATAATATTCAATTTATTACAAAGCACTTGTAGTTTTGTGTCCGTGAGGAATGTTGCACAAATGGGCTAAAGTTGTTTTCTTTCAGATATTTGCCTAATATTTTTACACTTAGTTATTGGTTATCAACCAATGACTTATTATTGAAACATTCTCTAAAAGGCATAATGTGAATCATTTTTTTTGTAAAAATATATTTGCCGTGGGAGAACAATTAAAAAAATGGATTTCGATGCCAACCATTATTCTCATTCATTCAATCAACGTGACATTGTTGTATTCACCTAAACATACAAGTTGTTTTTATAGAGAAGAATTATATTTTTAACAAATGAGCATAGAACTGAAATTGTGTTATTTTTGAAATGCCGAATTGTCGTTATCTACGGAAAATGTCATCGATTGAGCCACAAATGAAAATTTTGGAAAAATGGAAATGACTACTTACACTATTTCTTTAATGACGATATTCATTGTGATGTTTTATGAGACTGGAAAATCATGTTTTACCATCACAGACAAAAATTAGAGTCTTTGCCCAATCTACAAATAAATCCAATACTTTGTTGTATGAATTGATAAGGGTGTGATGGATTTTTTTTCGCTTCACAAAATAATAATAATTTTCACTAATGTATTCGAAATAAGCGAACACCGTTTCCATTCCCAACGTGGGTGAACAATAAGTCTGTTCCTCACCGAAAATTTCAATATTAAATTTGATCAGATTACAGAGAAACAAACACATTAAGCCAACATGAATCATTTCATTAACATAATCCAAATAAGAACCTTGCCTTGACGATATGACCAAGGTAAAGTACTTGTAATACGATTATGATTAGGAGATGTTCACTGATCCTTTGAACATCTTAACAATAGAATTTAAGATGTCAGGGAGACATTCTCAGGATTGGTGAAACTGTACGGTGGGTGTTCGAAGATTTAGAAAAACGCAATGTGTGCAATCAATATTCCATTCTTTTTGAACTACCGATAAAATTATATTGGAAATATTCTGGTTGAAAACCACTTTTCAAATAGATTATTTGTTGTTAATGAAATTCAAGAAATAAAAACTAACCAAAACACCAAAAACAACGTAAATTTCACTTGACGCTCTATATAACTTTTTTTGAAAAATGAAGAGCGCAGAAGTTTATTCATAGTCTTTCTATCACGTATAAATGTGTTTGAAATTGTTCGAACCAAAAATGAGAGCAAATTATAGTTTAAATCTGACTAGGAAATAATGAAGTGACTTGATCGTATTCATATTGGAAAAATATGAAGTCTGATTACAAATTCGAAAATATGATTGGCATATTTCAGTGTTTCTGGAAAAGTTGTACAATATAGTATTTTCGAAGTCAGTTGAATATGTTTACTTTTGTTCATTTTTTCTCATCTTCTACCTCTCATTTGAAAAGTAACAAGTTGTGAAATTTTAAGTAAATGAAATAATATCCGCTCCTGGTCCGTGTATGAGAACAAAGCGAAAAATTGTATTATATTGATATCAGTTGTTTCCAATCATTCAACAGACTTTGAAAAGACTCGAGATTTTTATCCATGTTTCCTTTCCAGAACTCCATTATATATTTCATACCAAAATATCATTGGCTCTTTCTTCTTCAGGAAGGAGTTTTTTCTTCAGGGGTTATGTTGTTGATTTCTTCCGGTATCCTAACTTTTGATTCTGCAGTTCTGTCTGAATTGTTGAAATATATATTTGTTCTTAAATAACCCCATAGAGATTTCCTCACCTGTTTTGCTGAACACCAAGAGAAAGTTGTTTAGGACACTAAAATATTATTCACAAAGCCCATATAAATAAGGTAATATAAGGTTTATCTAAATTATTCGATGAACTTTTTACAGCCTTCATCGAAAAGACTTTTTTCTCATGTTGATTATCCAAATGCAATGGATAGATCAATTTCGTATCAACAAGACATTGCTCCACCGCATGGTCTCCTAGATACCCTGATTTGACATATCTCGAAAACTTTTTATGAAATTATTTTAAATCAAATGATATATTTCATCAGGCAAGACAAAATTGTAGATTTAAAATTAGGATGACAAAATTTCTACGAGAATCCCGAGATCGCTTTTTGTCAAGGAGGATATATTGCCTTCAACAGTGAATTTTGACCTGCCTCATATAGTTCGTATTCCGAAGAGAGACGATTGGGTCCTTCAAGAAGAGTAACTACTGGGAGCAGATTACTCTTGGTTCTCAGATGGTTTAAAAACGCCCTCAAGATTGGTGCAGGTGTATACTGTCATATACCTAGAACAGAAATATCAACCTGTCTGAGATAATATATGCGACAGTATTCCAGGCGGAAATTCACGCCATCGATCTATGTGTAGAGAGACTGGAAGAAACCATCCTCACACAAAGATCAATCAAAATTTTCTCGGACGGTCAAGCGGTTTTGTGAGCACTTTACTCGTATCGATGAACGTCTAAGCTGGTGTCAAACTGCCAGAAAAGATTCTCCTCAATAGGAAGACTCAACAGTCTGTCTCTGGTCTGGATTCCTGGCCACTCCGGTAAGGAGGGCAATTAAACGGCAGACCTTCTTGCAAGAGAAGGTGCCACGAGTATGTTCATTGAACCTGCCATTGGCATCTCACCAAGTTTTGCGAAATATACACTGAACACCTGGACAGCATGAAAAGTATTAAACTTCTGGCAAAACCTACCAGGATTGGTTCATTCCAAGGCATTCATACATTCCTTGAAGGATTTGACCAAAAACTTTAGCAGGTATGACCTGCGATGTCTAACAGGCTTGTTTTGAAGATGATGAAACAGTAGGGCACATACTTTGTGCTTGCCCAGCAGGGGACCGAATCAGGTTCTCGATATTTGGTAGAGTTTCATTCTCTCCCTCGGATATAAAAGATAGTCCACCAAGTAAACTAATCGGTTTCGTTAAGAAGCTGGTTTTATTTGATGAAATGTGGATTGGTTTGAGCCATAATAGACACTTGCGGGTCGCAGTGGAGGGCCAAGTAGACCTGCTCATTTTGAACCTAACCTAAAATTCGATGAAAAATACTTCCTAAATATTATGTTACATTATTTCCTTCATTCTACGTAAAGTATCACAATTTTGCATTTTCAAAATGAATTTTCTCAGTTAGGATTGCATAAAATTTGAAAAATTCAATCTTGATGAACAGAGAATGAAAATTTATTTCGAACAAGGTGCTTCATGACCCACATGTTTATTGAATTTTTCAAAGGGGGTTGTCATAACTCAGAGGAGGTGCAAGAAGAGAGTAATATTTCCATACTGTAGATTGTCAAATTGAGAATAAAAATCAGCCTATTCCAGGTTTTTCTTTTGAAACAATACATAATTATGCCGAAAATTTTTTGCTCAAGTAGAAATCCAATGAAATCAATTAATTTGAGGTCATTTGATTTTATACTGAAAACAAATCCCATAGTCTGTTTTCACTCTATCACGTTGCTACGGATACATTTTGATTTATTCGGATTTTGAAGTTTCATAAATATTTAATACTTCAAAATCTCACGGTTTGGTTGTAATACTGACGAGAATATTGATGAAATTATACAATTAAATATACCAAAAAATACTGTTCACAGTAAAAAATTTGCATGGACTTTTGTAATGATGGAAAATATCAATTAGATAGTAATCGGACGGTGGAAGAATTGGCGTCGATTTCAAAGAAGAAAAGATGGTACAGAGTTTAAAGAAGCTACGGTCAAAACCATGTGGAACCTAACAAGTCAGCTGGTATAAGAAAAATATTATAGAGAAACGAAAGTTATTATTGACCCATTCAAAAGTGTTTTATTTCAACAAGCGCGAGCTGCCCGCGATTCTTTACGACGAAAACTGCAATCGGATCACTGTAAAAGAAAACAAAGTTCTGCCGCATTAAGTTTAGTAGAGATAAATTTATGGAATGAAAACATCCCTGAAGGGCTGCAACGAAAATTATATCACAGCTGCGGTAGAATTAGCTTGGTGAGGTAGGGAAGCTGCTACTTTCTTGACTGACTATTTTCGTATCGAATCAAACAACGACGGTTCTGTAAGAAATCGAGTTGAATATAATCCTGCATTCAGCAAGACGTGTCAAGGTGATTCAAGAACGTGTACTGAAAGCAAATTTTCAGTAGAAAACAACAACAGCAACATTTGTCCTGTCAGATTATTTAAAAAATGTATATCAAAAAGAAGCCCAAATATTAAAACCACACATTATTCTTAGAACAAATCGTCACTGAAAAGCCGAAAATGACCACTGGTATCATAATATATTGGAAGAAATATGATTCAAAATTGGACAAAATCGTCTGCCGAAGCGATTGGCTTGGACACAAAGGAAAAAAATTACTAATCACTCCAATAGATCAACCGCGGTCACTCGATTGGCCAAAAGTGGTGTACAAGAGCAAGTGCTTATAAAAATTACGGGTCATAGCAATGCCATCTCAATAAAACCCTACTTGAAAATTGACGAAGAACATCATAATAAAATTATCAACAGCATGCCTAGTGAAAATACATCTTCATCAGTTATAATAATAATAATAATACTGCCTCATAAACAATCATAGAGTGTACTCAAAAGCATAGCCTGTGTAACTTACTGATGATTTCGGTGATGTATTCACTTTTCGAAAACTCGGGAATCTACAAGCACCACAGTTATGGAAACTAACACGTCTGGCTCTTCATTTAACTTTTCTATATATTTTTTTGTTAATTGCACCTTCAAATAAATTGTTTTTGCTCTGTATTTTTTTATAATTAGCAAATATTCTAAATGTTCTTTTGTTAAGTGCACCTTCAAATAAATTGTTTTTGCTCTGTATTTTTTCTAGAATTAGCAAAAAACTTTCTCTGAATAACCCTCGAACATTGATAAATGCTCAAAAATTTTTCACAACTTTCTCAAGCTTGTTGCTTATAGACAACGGACCTCCGCCAACGGCGTCGGTCTGTTTCCAATCAACAAGCTTTCGAAATCCTTTATAAAATGTTTTCGAACAATTATGTCCTTGGATTATTACTACTGAAAATAAATCAATTCCATACCTATGGACCGCAGTGTATACATATTTGTACAATATTATAGTTTCACTTGGGAATTCGAAGTGAAAATATGACAGTTTTACTCCGTGATAACATCTTCACGGTGGATTACTCTCTCAGGATTATCCATTGAATTCAATCGACGATAATAATAGTATTGTTCGCCTCTACCTGAGAGACTCATAGTAGCAAAATATAAATATTGATCCAATTCTCCAAACACTTATCCAATACTTCCAAACATACACTTTATAAAACGAGTTAAATCAATTGGAAAAAGCATAAATAGACCTATAATGTAGTCTATAAACCATTAAAATACTCATTCAGTTTTTCAAAACTCCTTCAGGATTATCCTCTGACGAATCTTCGAAGTGGGTGGCCATGGAAGCGTCAAAAAATAAAATTCAAACGGATTGTCGCACCTGGACCAATTCAGAAAATCGGTCTTGCGGAAGATTCAATTATTTTTCTTGTTATAATATCGGTTGAAATTTGCTCGGGGTACTTTTCAGACGTTTAAAGTCAAGTGCTTTTTCTAGCCTTTCGGCTAGATTTGGTAAATATTTATTTAAGTGCTTCAAGTGAGTCTTTTGTTAATAACATTCGGTTATTCAAGCCGATTTGTAAAGATTAGAGTAGCACTTCAGATGAAGATTGCTCTACTGAGTTACACGATGGATAATACAGGGCATTAGGAATACAATTTAGTCAGTTCACTCGGTTACCTGAGAAAATCAAAAGGCATACCAATACATCGTTTTCAATATACACTGCTCAACAAAATGAAACAGCGTGAATGTCATGTGGAGTGATTTTATTTAGGAATCAACATTCCTAAAAAAAGTTTTATGATACTCTTAGATCAAGGGCCCTAATTCAGTCCATGTCGTTCTGATTGTATGATTGCGTTGTTTGTTAAAACTTCTGATAGGAGACTTCCCAGTCATGCGCTGTCTCCGGAGTCCCGATACATCCGGAGGGCACGCTGGTGTGTCATTATCCTCAGTAAACACTCTTTGATCGCCGGGTTCCACAAGGCAGCTGTGCGAATGCACGATGAGTTCATGCGATATTGTATCAAATGCCCTGCGATAATCGATCCAGACCATAAGAAGGTTACGTTTATACTGTACATAGTCCTGCGTGATGCATCTGTCGATCGGAAGGTTCTCCTTGCAGCCTGCGACCCCCTTCTTCGACCCTCTTCGCATATATATATATATACGTTCATACCCGGGTCAACTGCGAAGAGTATTCTCATGTATAAGATGTGGGTAGACATCTTATAACATGCGTTCAAGCATGTTATCGGTCTGTTGTTCTCCGGATCAGACAAATCTCTGTTTATGGGGATTAGTACGGTTCGCCAATCGACAGACCAATCCGGAATCTGTTGCTCCCCATCTAGCCATGAGTTGAAAACTCTTTCTAGATGGTGGTGGGTAGATGGAATAGTTAGTTAGCCCACCAGGGCCTGGAACAGCAAAGTTCGTCGAGACTTTGAGGACCCATCGAACTTCTTCCGAAGTTATCGGATTGCGCAGTTCATTAAGCTCAGGCTGACGAAGCCTCCTGCAGAAAGCTTCGAACTGTGGTAGAGCTGGAGTATCTACGTTGAGTGGTTGTGAAAATTCGTAGATGTTCTTCCAGAAGGTTTCCAGCATCTACCAGCAGGCGTATCGTATCAAGAGAGTGCTAGATTCAGTGTGTGGTGAGATCGTCTTAATTTTGCGGCAAATCGCCGAATTGCGGGTTTGAAGGGCCTATTGGCCGCCATGTAGGTACACTGGATACGAGACGCGTGTTGTCTCGCCGACTTGATATTAGCTTCCATCTTGTGAATGCGTCGTTCATGCCTTCCTATTAGAGGGGTAGTAGCCCTTCTCTCCGATTGGGATAGATTCTGGCGTCATATATGGCAGAGTTGATCTGCAAGATGTCAGCCTCTTCTGACAGGACATCGTGAATTTCTGCATCCACCCATGCCATTGTTGTGGCTTCAGTGGCTTGGTGGTATGATGCGGGCTTCCTTCACAGCCAGACCGACTCGTGGCATATCTGTCACTTCGTTAACTGGCTGGGGAAGGACTCTGATATAGCCTCGATGAAATACATAGTCCCTAAGATGTTGTGCGGAAAAGGCATCATACTCTGGGTGTATCTTACACCACAGAGCGGAGGAGACTTTATTATTATAGTTGGTTGGATTAGGATTTTCGTCATTTTTTAAACTAGCAGTGACAAACGCCTTCTTCCAGGCCCGTAGTAGTTGAGATATTAGGAAAGAAACAAACATAATAGTTGAGGAAGGAAAGCAGTGTCAGCAAATTTCCGAAGTGAATGTTACCTAGTTCAGACTATAACCCAGTTGTTCTGCTAGATTATAAGGTGGTAAATTGTTCATCTTTGGGTTCGATGGTGAAGGAGCTAGTATGAACATGGTAAAACTAGCAATAAGTATCTCTACAATAAATTTTCAGCCGCGAATTGAAGTGCACGTAGGATATTGTTTTGCTCTTAAGAAACAATATCGTAACAAAATGGATTTGGTTCTTATGAATCCAGTAAGTTACAGCCAATGAATGTGAAAATCATGTTTTCTCTTGTAGGGTATTGTTGCTTTGCAATTAAGGAACAACATAGTGATTGAATTGACCAGTTTTACTTTTTCTTGAACCAATGTGCAATCTTCATTTTTTCCCATGTTGTGATAACAAGAAATTTTCCGGTTGGTCTGAAATAAAACCAAGTAGTTGATTCCTCATTTCTATAGGATTCATTATGCAATTTTCTATTAGTACGAACCTTTGATCTTTATTAAAGTAGGCGATGGTATATTCTCAAGAATAATCTCTCATGATTCATGGGCAAAGTAGTTATTGGGTTCAAGGATCACGTGCCCCTAGCACTTGGATGAGAATCAAGCTGATATAATTGCATCATTCCACCTTATATTTTTCGCAAACAGGAATACAAACAGGAAGAATCCAGAAACTGTATTTACAGGTATACAAAATATGTTATGTCATCATTGAATACAGTAGAAAAGTTATAAACAAAAGATTGAACATATTATCAATTAGAAGATGGTACAAATTGTTCCTTAAGTTTATTCACAAGGGTAGTTAAAAAGAGTCAGAAAATAAATCAATAACCATTATATTTGAGATGGAGCCATAACTTTTCAAGCATCGATGTAAAGGGTTAGGTTGGGTTAGGTTTGAACGTGATTTGGCCCATATCAGGCCCTCCACTGCGGCCAATGGCCTATTGTGGCTCACCCTATGGTTATGTTTCTCCCAGTTTATTCAATATATTAGCCGTTTCATCCTCCTCCATTCATAGACGACACTTTGCATCTTGTGCAAGTCCGAATTTATGCATGTGGTGCTTGAGTTTGCAGCGGCCAGTCAGCAAACCTACTGTAACTCGGAGATGTACTCTATTGAGTTCTAGCAGTTTGTCGGAGTCCTGTTTTTTCCTTGTGCGAGCAATATATGCTTTGGAATGGGCAGGCCCGGTAGACTTCGCCAATACTCGAGTCTTCTATTGTCTGCCCAGGATGTTATAACATTCTTGGCAGAGCTATGTGCAATACCGATTACCGGTTCTAGCCCAGTGAACGTTATTTCGGCCCCCCCTTCTGCTAGGGCGTCCGCTATTTCGTTCCCTTCTAGGCCCGTGTGACCTGGTATCCAGACTGGGTTAACATTGGTGCGTTGTGCCAGTCGGTTAAAGGTTTCTCTGCAGTTCTATACTGCTCTGGATTTGAAGCAGTTGGATTTAAGCGCTTTCAGTATTTTTATTGATTTTTGTGTTTGGTGTCGATTTTCTAGCTCCCTTGCACACATTTCAATGGCATGTACCTCTGCCTGGAATACTGTAGCTAATTTACCCAAATTGAATGAGCGATTCACTACAGGGTTCATCTCGTATATTCCGGCTCCGACGCCTTCCAGAGTCAGGTCAGTTTCATTCCGAACCCAGTCTTCTCTTTCAGGGAAGACCACAGTGTAGGGCGTGTGAAGGTTGATAGTTTTGGGCATGATGTCTGAGGGCATTCCTAGAATGTTGTGAGCTATTATGACCTCCAGCATGCTGCTGCTTCCCATGACCACTGCCTGCGGTAGACTAATGGCCGCTTGGTGGAGTCTGTATGTTGCCCATCTTGCTTCTCTCTCCAGGAAGATGTAAGAAGTAATCCGAGAACTTCCATTGCTGACGTTGGCGTGGAGCGAATTGCCCCAGTAATCGCCAGACACGCTTGTCTCTGTAGTTCGTTAAGTTTAGCCTGGGCCCTTGCACCACCAGACTACAGAGCCATACGTGATTATTGGTCGTATGACGATCTCGTACAGCCAGTATACTTGTTCTGGTGACATACCCTATGTTTTACCACATATTCTGAGGCATTTCCATAATGATAGGCTAGCTTTTTCAGCTTTTTATCTAGGGTTATTCCCAGATATTTTGCACCATTGATGGAAGGAGGTATTAAATATTCCAGCTTCCTTTCTCTGGTGAACGGTACTATCACCAATTTGTGAGGGGTTAATGGACATTTCCTCCCTCTCGCCCCATATATGTCTAATATATCCTGAAGGGCGTAGGAGATCGTCTCTTCGGACCAGATTGTCAGCATATGCTTGCAGATCGACCTCCCATAGCGAGAGACTGGCCAGCAGATCATCTACCAGCAGTGACCATAGCAGAGGGGAGAGAACCCCTCCCTCAGGGCAGCCCCTGGCTGGTTTGAAGCTAACACTTTCCCCCTGTAGAGAGGTCATTATAGTTCTGTTATGAAGCATAGTTCTCATCCAATCACATAGTATTGGTTCAATTCCTCTAGAGACAGTGGCCTCATATAGGGAGTGAGGTAGTGCATTCTTAAATGCTCCCTCTATGTCAAGGAATGCGGTTACTGCTACTTCCTGGTGTTCCAGGGCGTTGCTTGTTCCTGAGACAAGGTTTTTGAGGGCAAATTCTGTTGATTTCCCAGCCTGGTAAGCATACTGTTGAACATTGAATGGGTGCTTTGTTAATACACCACACCTCATGTGCCCGTCCAGTATTTTGTCCATGCTTTTCAACAGAAAGGATGTCAGACTAATAGGTCTGAGCGATTTTAGTGTAGGTCATTCCGACCCACCTTAGCAATATAGATCACCCTAGTAGCGGTCCAGTTAGATGGAATGGTTCCAAACTAGACTGGCTCTGAAGAGTCTTATATCCATAGGAACAATATGTTCCAGTACTACTCACGTGCGACATGAAAAGAGTACGCAAAGTATCATAGTTTCTGGAAGGATAAGTTGCTCTTAAGATGAAACCTACCATTTTGTTGGCTTCTTCGAGATATAAGAAATGTGTTTGTTGCAAGTCATTTTAGAATCGAAAATAACTCCCAAGTCCTTCACTTCACTATAGGTATAGATAATTTGATCCAGTAGGGTATAGTTATGGGTTATCAAGTTAGAATTTCCACTGAAAGTCCTCTGATGGTATTTGTTTAGGTTTAGGTACAGAGTTTTAATTGGACAGTACTCTAAAAATCGGTTAAGGTCTTCTTGACTGGGCAAACAATACACAAGCAAATTCGAGAATTCGAAGCATTCAGATTTGTCATTTATATAAATGATGATTAGTAGGGGTCCTAGATGCGAACCTTGATGTACACCCGACGTTATGTTGACTGATCTTGAGATGTAGTTACCAATACAAACAACCTGTTCACGATAACTTGAAGCACAAATGAATTTTACTATAGAGCTTATCGTTATTAGGCATATGTGGTGATGTACTCCACGAGTTAATAGCGACAGGTACCCATTCATATATTCTCGTACCTGTTGAAATATTCATTCAACACAAATACCAATAATTCAGAGGAACTATTGGCCCAAAGCGAAGACAGGACGTCTGGATGCATTAACTTTTTCTTCAGGTAACATGTAAAATATGACAGTTATGACCGAATACATTTATTTACGGCCGTATGAGCTGGTTGCTTAAAATATTTTCAACAAAATTACTTGGAATTAGCGGTTGATGCACGTACAAATGTATAAATGGAAATCGCTACACGTATTTGGTTAATAATCATGATGAATGGGCAATATTGTCGAATGATAGTATGAGATAAAAACTATATCTGACTGAAATAGCTGAATAAAAGCATTTTATTACAGAGACAATCAGATAACAGTGCAGTAGTTTTTTAAAAAGGGTAAAGAGGTATAAAATATGTATTGTTTCAATGAAAATACTCCATGATTTGCTTATTTTTCACATTGCAGTTTCTGCTTTTGCTGATCATTGAATCTTTTTCCAGATAATAACATACATTATCGAAAGTGATGTTTAGAATAAGACGAATGATAGGTGTTCTGGATCAGTACTGCCATGGAATCAAATAACTAAAGGATTCTTGGCTAATGGTTTAATCAACACTGATTCTTTTCATTGAAATGGAACGATGTTGTCATTTAGTAGGGATTTCGTATTCTTATACTTGTGTACTATAGTTATTTGGGTATGAAATATCCCCATGCTTTTGTTCAACTTCATTCATTCTTTGGAAGTATACTCAATCAACTGCAGCTTTATCTAGAAAAAATTAAAGTCTCGGCTCAACGATCTCCACAATTCCGGAGACGTTTGATGAACCATTGATTTGTACAAAAAAAAATTGACAAGTCCCATATGTTCATGTTGAAACTTATTTCCATATTCTATAACTATTTGTCAACATGGAAATTTTATTCCTTGCAATCGTTTCAGACTGATATGCCCAAGGCTTCCGTGACAAATTTTAAAACTGTCACTGGAAGTAGTACCAATATCAAAACTGATTATTTTCTTTTATGATGTTCATATCTTTGTTGGTAAATATGCCTTTCGCAAAAAGTAGTTCCATAACTGGCACTCACACAGTCAAGGGATCGGACGCATTTCTGCCGGCCTCGGAGAAATAGCAGAAGATACCTGGAAAATCTCTCGAGGAAGCTACTTCCAATGATCGTCTGTTCGCGATGAAGAATCGTATCCTGCTCGAGGTGGCGATGGATCTAGACAAGGAAAGTAGAAAAAATCCCCCAAGCCAAGGTGTAAGAAATCCTTACCGAAGACTGAATGATAGCAGTAGATGCTATTCCAAACTGAGCGTCTGGGACACCAGGTCGAATCCCAGAGTATCCTAGACCTTACTACGGCATGCAGGACTCCGTCGTAGTGGATAAACATTTCCCTAGCTACTCGTGGGAACATTTATGGACCTGACTATTGAAAAAACTACCCAATAGGTGAAGATGACTACCCCGAACCCAGAGCAAAAGGCGGAGACGTCTGGTGCCAAGGCCAAAGGGCAAGCACCAAAAATCAAAAATAATATTAAAGTATCTGCCTTAGAGGAACTAGAGCTACTATCAGACGAGGAGGTTAAAACATCCCATCAAGGTAGATCCTCTAAATTGAGGTTGAGAAAGCACCTGGAAAGAGGCCTTGACTACCTATCGGCCGAAACTTCTTGAAAAACAAAGATCCAGTACCGTTCTCGAGATTGGGATCTGAGGCAGATAGGACGCCAAAAGCGGCCAGAACAGGACGGAAAAATGCAACCCAAGTCACAAAAACGGTAAAACGGTTATTAAAATTGTTATTCTGCAGTAGAATACTTTTATTCTCGAATGAAATTATGAGGCATGTTTATATTTTTTGAAGTTATACTGGAATTTATGAATTCCCGACACACATTAAATAGATTTTATGCTTGAATAATTTTTCTTCGATGATTTGAAATGACAAGAGGACCATTCAGAATAAATAACGTCATGATGCGTGTTGAATCAACATTATATATTACAACACACGTACATTGAAACAATACAGCATAAAGGCTACTGTTTGTATATTTAATTTTTAGAAACATAATTTGAAGCACACTTCAGAATGTATGTCAGGAATACAAACAGATTTTGATTTTAATTAATTTATTGTTTGATGAGGTGCATTATGAATACAAAGTATTCGAAACTGATGTGTCCAAAAGTACTAAATGGAGTTACTACGACATGCAAATTCATCAAACAGACTTATATATGAAACTTTACATAATTATGGAAACACCCCTCCCTTCCCTCCCCCACCGTAACTTCCGTAATTTTTGCCGTAGAAATCTGAATATTTTAGAATCTTCAGCTACACCAATAATATACAGAAATTATATCAAGGGACCAGTTCAAGTGATATAAACAGCACGTCAGTCGCGATGGAACCACTGACATTACCAAAAAATCATAGTCGAAAATGTTCCCGGATTCGTTTACTAACCATTTCACTACTACTCCAGTGAGTTCCAGAAAAAAATTCATTTCTAGGAAATCAAAATTTTTCTATTTTCATAATTCTCCATAATTTTTGACGTAAAACTGTGGAATTTACAGAATTGATAGATACAACAAAATAAAGAATTCTGCATTAAAAATGAAACGAGGGATTTTCCATGAGAAGTCAGACGAATTTGAAGTTTTTTGAAGAATACCGTCAGTAGTTTCATCAAGATTGACTTGGTAAATTCAGTATTCTTATCCCTTTGAGGTTATTTTGGAGACTGAAGAATAATCCATCCCAGGGTTCGTTCTTTCAATAACAAGGCTGTGAATTTTTTTTTACATGTGAACTATAGAATCAGAAGGTGAAAAAAACAACTCTCAATTTTTCTGGGGTTGCATCTCCCGAAAATACAAAAAGACGAAATGACCACCGAAAACTATTTCATTTCAAATAATGGAAAATAATCCCTTGATTACCTAACACTTTCACCGGATCATTAACCGATTCATGGTGCAGTCGTATCTGAATATATTTGTACTAAATCATTTCAAAAGGCTAATACTCGTTCATATAGATAGACCCTGAAGATGTTTCACTAAATACACACATTACAATGGCGTTGATTTTTTAATTTATTTCTGGACGCTAACAACATTCGGGGCGTTGAAAATACCATTATTTATGGGTGTTTCCTAACGAAATATTTTCAATTTGAAATTAAGCGAAGACTTCTTTAATAAACCATGTATTTTCTTGACATGATTGAAATGGGTGTTAATATTTCATTGTTCGTGTTTTAGAATATAGCTCTAATGGATAATGTTTGATGTTTCTTTTAAGAAATAGCATTAATACTGAAGGCCATTTTTTGAAAAGACCCCTGTTTTATATTTCAAAAAGTAATGCGACAATGGTACCAAAACATGATTTGTCTTTTTTTCCTCACATTTATTGTTTAAAGACATATCACTCCGAGCATACGAGTTCCGAAATTGAAACAGACTAAAAAAATTGTTTAATTTTCTCGCGCCCAAGTGTCTACGTCAGGTAAGTTCGTTCTGGTTTGAAGAGATTGAAATATTTATGTGCTCAATTCCTTTTGAGCCCAAATGTCTAGTGAAGTCACTTCGATCTGGTTAGAATAGACTTGAAAAAATAACTTCCTGCAAAACGTATTTGTTTGATTTTCTCTCGCCTGAATGTCTATTTAAGGTAAGTTTTTCCTGGTTGGAACAAACTAGAAAATCACTCATGGCAAAATTTTATAGTTCAATGTTCTTGCTTTCAAAGGTCTACGTAAGGTAAGTTCGAATTGGTTAGAACAGACTATGAAAATTACTTCTGTCAAAATGTATGCGTTAAATTTCTTTGTGTTCAAGTGTTTGCGTGAGGTTTAGTCTAAACAACAAGTGCTTTTTAGGTTAAAATTTTTTCGCCTTCTCCAAAAATCATTATTGAGGTTTCATTCAATTCTGAATGGCATGTAGATAGTTTTTGAGGAAATACTAAGGCCGCTCGCAAAAATTGCAATAGTTATAAACAATTAAGTGACAAAAAAAGGGATTTGATTTTTCGTCAATATCTCAAAAAATATTCAAGATAGGTAATTCAAATTTGAAAGAGATTCAAAAAGAGGAGGAAATTTTCGAAAAAAAGTCCTAACTCGCGGAACTTTAGGACCAATATTTATAATTTTCCCAGAGAGTCGAAAATACGCCCGAAAACGGGTACTCCGGCTTGCCCAAGCCACCTCCTCTTTGGACCTTTAATGAATGAATTTTATTTACACTATTAAATACGAAAATTAAAAACTGAAAAAATTCAGGTGCCTGCCGGATAGATCACTGAACAATAATCCGTGGTCAAAACATTTTTATCGTGATTTTTCAATAAATTATCCATTAATGCATTAACACTTGTTTGTAGCACGAACATTAAAATTGCAAGTGCGGAAATTGTTAAAAATTTTTGCTTTCGTGGGGCTATTTTTCAAAGGTCTTAGAATAGTTTACTGTTGGAAAAATAAAAAAATTGTTAATTTTCGTTTTGTTATTAACAATTTACCAAGTTGAAAAATTATAAAGCTTTTATTAAACATTGACAATTATTTTTGTTTTAATATTATTATCGATTCATTTTTGTATGATCTGAAGCTACTTAAAAATTATTTTCAATAATTTTTATCTCCTATTGTTAAAAAAATTGTATGAAATAAAATTTATAAGCTAATATTGTTGATAACTATACGTTAGATAAAAAGTTACATAAGTTGTATGGTGATGGTTATATTAGTTCATGAGATATTTAGACATAAAAGTAGAAAAACAACTTTTCTGAATCATTAATGTTATCAACAAATGGTATAAATTACTTAAATAATTGAGTCAAAGCTTAAAATTTTGGCTTAATTTGTTATTTAATTAACAAAGAATAAATAAGTCTTAGATTTTTTCTTTGTATCTCAATTAGTTAAGAAGTTATAATAAAACTAAACATACAAAACCAGGTCAGCATGGTGAAATTAAAGATAACAGAAAATTGAAAATAATCATGGTTGTTTTTTTAAGTAGAAAAATAAAAAAATACAGAGAGATAATTCATTTGTTTATAACAAATTGTTTATTAAATAAACAATGACAATTTAAATAATAATCGATTTTTTTTTATATCAAAGTCCAAGATAAATGATGATTCAAAACTGAATGGTTCCTTGATTTTCCTAATAAGTGTTAAAAAAATTGTTATTTAACAAATTCATTTTTCAGCAATAAAATTTTTTTTTTATAAAGGTTTTTTTCAGAAAATCATAATTATCATCAAAGATTATGTTATAAAAAAAAAATTTATTATATCATAAACGACTCGTTTGTTTATGACAGTAAACTATTCTAAGACCTTTGAAAAATAGCTCCATGAAAGAAAAAAATTCTCAGATTAATAGTTTAACAAATACCGCACACCGAATCCAAATTTTTTGGATTTCTATTCAATATATTGGATTTATTTTCTAATACATTGGATTTATGTTAAATTTTATGGATTTCTTTTCAATTCATAGTATTTCTTTCTAATATAATGGATATTTTGAATACTCAGGTGTTATCCGAAATACACCAAGTATTTCGGAATGTGCATAATAGGGGAAAGTGGGAATCTTCAAATATTGCATTAATTAACTATGTATATTATTAATAGTACTGAATTTTGCGGAACCCTATTCCTTTTTTAATTCGAACACGGTTCACAATAGCAAACAATACAAGTCTCATATTTTGTATAGATTACAGTTTAGAATCTAGAGTATCATTCAAGATTAGACAACAATGTAGTGGCGTATTATTTTTGCCCGGCCATCCTGAAATTTAACAGTTGTGCCCGCATTCCAAGTCTTAAGGTCTTACTTTTTGGTACTAGGGCTGAAACGACATTAATTTCAAGCCCAGGGCCAAAAAGTATTACCACTATGAGTTCTTAAGTGATTGCATTCACTGATTACCGGTTCAACGTCTAATGAGGATCATTTTGTATAATTTTTGAAACCTAGGTACCCTTTCCAATATACTTTTAAACAAAGTGTTTGCCAAAGTTCCCCACATCCTATTTCGTCCATAATGAATAGATCGTATCAGTATTCTATCAAAAGCCATTCGTGAAATTATGGCCTAGGAACTGAAAATATAGGGAAAATTTCGATAGTAGCATCACTTCTTATGAACATCCAATATATTGACTGTAGATGTCACAAGTTACTTTTCGAAAATGAGCTGAATATATTAAATTATTTTCGAAATATTGAAAAGGGATCCAATATATTGGATTTATATTCAATACATTCTATTTATATTCAATATATTTTATAATGAACTGGTCGATTACTTACTCCGCCATATTATTTCAACTATGATTTGGTTAAGTTTTCAATAGCAACAGTTCTTAGCCCGTATATTCTCTTTCAATATTAGTAGTGACAGTGGTTGCTCTAGTTGCAACATGTACCTATATTGCTGTTGTTGTTTATTCACAAATATGCCTACACAATGAAATAATAATAATGATAATAATAATACTCCCTCATAAACACTCGTTGAGTGTAGCCAAAGGCATAGCCTATGCGGGTAGAGGACGGCTATTATTATTATTTGCCGTGGCGCTCCGGGGCGACTTACTGATGTTTTAGGTGATGCATTCACTTTTCAGCTGTAGGAAAACCCGGAAAACCTACAGCACCACCTCGGGTGGTCGGTGTGCACTCCAAGCTAGCACTAGACGAGATTGGCATCTAGACAACTCACAATACACTTGCTTTTCAACAAGGCATGCGGCCGCCTATCGAATCCGATATAAAGTAGTTGAGAAAAATTCTCGTACCTACATCGGATTCGAACCGACTATCGCTATGCTGGAGTTTCGAACGGCCTGTGCATTAGACCGCTGATCCACCGACCACCAAATGGAATAATACAATACAATACATAATGATACATTGGTTCAATAAGAGGATAAAATTATAAAATATCATGTGAATAAAAACAATAATACAATATTTACAATAAGCAGAACAATAATACTATATGAAACACTTGTTTCGAGTACAAAAGGAAGACATTGACAATTATTTATAAATATAAAAATTATGATATGTAATTAGTACAATGGGTAACAGTATAATTATATAAGTAAGTATAAGTATATAATTAACTGTGAAATAGGTAAGCACCATTAATGCTAGTCTTATAAGCAATACGATAGGGTAGAGGGGTACTTCAATTTCAAGAAAGTTAGAAAAGTTTGGGCGGGTTTGCGTTTTGATATACATTTTCAACTTTTTTCTGAAAATATGGATGTTGGTATCTTTCAGTTCCTTTGGTATAAAGTTATATAATTATGGGGCAACGACTTTATGAGACTTGTGCCCTAGTGGTTTTTTCATAAAGGGAACTACATAGTTGCCTTTTTGTCTTGTTTCGTACTTGTGAAAAACACTCTGCTTTTTTATTTTATTTTGATGGTAATGACAAATTACAGTTTGTGCAAACAGTTGTCTAACGTCTCAAACACCTGATTCTTCGTAAAGGCTATCCGTTTTTTGAAAAAATTCTTTTTAGAAATCTTTTTTGTACTACTTCAAGAGAGTTGATATATGTGTCTTTGACGAACATCCCCAGGCAGAAATTCCATATCGGATATGGCTTTCTACAAGCGAATGATATAATATTTTTAGTTGTCTAGGGGGTAAGATCTTCTTCAATACTCTAAACCTGAATAACGTACAGTTTAGCTTTTTAATAATGAAGTTTATCTGTATATATACCAAAAAGGTTAATTGTAATGTAAAATATGCAAATAACGATGGAAAAATTTGATTATGATATGAATTGGTGAGCAATGCTATTCCTTCAAAAAGAATGAGTTTGTAACAATCAATTCACATTGTTATTCGGCAGTTGTCTATAACATTTGTACGGAATGATTGGGATAGTAGTTTTGACACATAGTAAAGGACGAACACAACTGAAACTGATTATTATTCTCAGAGTAAGAGATACACCTTCAAATTTTAACGAAACGTGTTTAGTAAAACTAATTT
The DNA here is from genome assembly GCA_958502065.1 of Chrysolina americana. NCBI lineage: Eukaryota > Metazoa > Arthropoda > Insecta > Coleoptera > Chrysomelidae > Chrysolina > Chrysolina americana. The sequence goes on along the minus strand of OY293419.1, from coordinate 12,698,329 downwards.
ATGTGTCTTTCTGGGTAAAGCGTAATAAATTCAGAACCGACGCATTTAATATATGTAGTGATTGTGTACTTAGGGCAGTGATAAAGCTGTCAGGAAAGTTGAAAGAAGCATATTAAAATCCTCGCATAAATCATAAACGTACGAGTTCTGATATGTGTAATTTTTTATGTAAATTTCATCGATACAAATGACAGCTAAGAGGAACGTTAATCTAATTAAGACGAGTTTTTCCTCTAGATATGTATAATAAATATCGTGTACGTCTCTCAGGGCTAACGAGCACTTCGAGGCAGAATACCAGCAATTTATGTGCAACCGGAGCAATTTGAGTTCAATGTTGCTACTTTTCGAAGCAATTGCAAAAACAAGACCAGAGATAATGCCCCGATTATCGGCCGTAAAAACAGAGGTTGATTGAATTCCGGGGCCGTACGAATTAAATGCGCGGGGTAGATGCAAGGAACCGATCAACACAGGGGCGGGTATTGCAAAAGTCAAAATGTACAACTGAAATAATAGCAACATCACGATGAGCTGATAATAAAATTTCTGATTGTTTAAGACATTCAATAATTTTAAATGTGTTACTAATGTGATCTTACTTCTGTACTCCAAAAATCATTCTGATACATGAAATTTGAATCTTTCAATCAGTGTCGGATTGTACCACCAGGGAACCGGGAAATTTCCCGGTGGGCCCTCATGGAGGAGGCCCTAAAAGTGCCCCCAATTTAATTTCTAACCTTTGGCATTTGTTGTCAATCTTTTTGAAAGAGGAGAATTCTATTTCTTAGTTTTATTATACTTTTAGTAGTAACAAGTAATCATTGTCAAGGAATAATAGAAAAAGTTCGAATATCAAATTCAGAGTGGGCCTTTGAGTATCTAACAGTTTGAGAAGTGCTTTGTGCTCTCTAACGAGAATTACTCTTTGAAAGTGTTTAGTAATATCAAGCATTTTATAAATGAAACTGTTTGAGTGCTGGAAATTTTGAAGCAATTCTGCGAACGCAAATTGATTCAGAATGACCAATTTAGTATACCAAAATATTCTAAAAATCGAAAAAATCCAATAATCGTGAAAAAAATCGGCAGGTTCACCCGAAATCCGCACTATTTACGCGAAACATCATGCAAATTCCGAAACTATATGGTTTGTTAATGCTCAGATCAAGGGACCTCGTCAAAAATATCATGAATAGATGTAGAAAAAAAATATGGAGGGAAATTACTCCTTCCCCCCTCGAAATGAACTTTACAGATCTGGAACGGTTGGATATATAATCAATATTTCGAAAACTGTTGAGTGTAAGGCATTCGTATTCAAAGTTAGCTTTATTTTCGATGCCGAATCGAATGAAAATATAAAACCGGAACTGTCTACTGACAAAACAATTTATTTTCATCATAATATTGTAAAATTGATCTTGTCATCAATAAGGTTTTCAAATTTTCAAATTCTCTCTGATGGATATTATTCCACTCCCACAAAATATCTTTTTTCATTGAATTTCTCAAATTGGACGTGATTTAAGATAAATTTGGAACAAATTTGGCAATATAGGTCACCATTCCTAAAAATCTGCTCAATTCTTTAGAGTTTTTCGGGACCTCTATTTGTTTTATTGCTTCAATTTTGTCATCATCAACTTTTATACCCTTATCTGTCAAAATATGCCCTACATACTTCACCTCATTAACTCTGAATTCACATTTATTTTTATTGAACCTGACACCCATTTCCTTTGCTCTTAGAAAGACTTCATCTACCAAAAGGTGTTGCAAATGTTGTTAATTCAGAAGCTTCTCTTGTTAACACTATCTGCCAAAACCCTTTGTTGGCATCAAGGGTTGAAAATATTTTTGCACCACACTTATCTCGGGTTATTTCTTCAAAATTAGGTATTTCGTAATGTTCTCTTAATAATGCATTATTAAGGTTTTGTCCAAACAAATACGAATGCTATTGTCTGGTTTTTTAACTATTACTATTGGACTTACAAATTCTGTTGGTTTCTTTATACTTGTGATAATATTATCAGACAACATTCTATCTAGCTCATCTTTGAGCTTATTCATAAGCTGAAACGGTACTTTTCGACAAGGCACAACTTTTGGTTGATGATCACGTCTTAAATGAAAATTTACTGGACTACTAGAAATTTCACCAATACCTTCAAATAATGCTGCATTATCATTGAATATGTGAGTATTATTTTGAATTTGGAAAATATTTCGTCGAATGAGATCTAGCTGCACACTTTGCATGCCTAAAACTGGAGGTGAATTCTTTTTGGTTCTCAGAACAATAAAATCGAGAAAATAATTCTTACCATTGAAAACAACCCGTGAATTACAGGAACCAACAACATCTAACGTCTGACCACCATAATTTGTGATATTCAAATTGACTGTTGTCAATGACCCAATTTTCAAATCATTCCAAATATTTTCTGGTATGACATTGACATGAGCACCTGTGTCTAACTTAAATTTTACGTTCATTTCACGATCTGGAATATACAGTGTTTCAAACCAAATCATATTTTGAATTTTCTATCAAAAATATCTGGAGTAATCCTAAGTGATACTGTTTACACTGGACTGTCTATTTCTACAAAATTGAGCAAAATGACCAAACCCAAACCACCTTCTACATTGTCTGCCAATAGCTGGACATTTACTGCGATGATGTTTAAATCCACATCTACTACAAGATGACTGATACGAATTTTCGTAGCCTAATCTTCCAGAATTCATTCGTTCGTTTCTTGTTGCTTTAGTGACTCGATTGGATCCAGCTTGTTGAGCAGATGACGTACTAGCACTCTCTCGTTCACAGTTTCCACTTCTGTTGGTATAGAAACGCCTCTTATAATCAAACTGCATATAATTTTTCTGCAAATTTTCTAGTACCGGCTTTCCTGAACCATACCTGCTAGTTTCACTGTTGATGGTGGATTGGTTTGCTTCATGTACTCCACTAACTTCATGACTTTTCATTTTATCAGTCATTTCTCTAAAATATTTATCTGTTTGTTCCGCTTTTATCAGTCTATCTCAAAAAATTATCAAACGACTCGCCGAAGAGTTGATTTCTTGATTTGAATTCATGAGTTTCCACACAAGTATTGGATTTAGGCAGAAAATAACCATCTAATTGTACGATTATCTTATCTGGATCTGCCTTTTCTTCCGCTGTCAGATCCAATGTTTCCAAAACCCTATAAGCTTCTTCTCCCAGACAATGCAATAAAACTGCTGCTTGTATTTCCTTAGGTTTTTCTTTACCTCCTGTTGCTACTAAATAGAGACTAAAATTGTTCTTGAACTTTCGCCAGTTGGAACCTAAGTCGCCATACATGCTCATTGAGCTTGGTTGTTTTAAAAATTCCATTACTTCGGTGTTATTCTCTATAATTCTTACGATACGATTCCGATATTGGTATACGTAGCTTTTTTTCAAGACTGCGCCATGTTGTATATTAGTAAATAATATTTCAATTAGATGTTATAAAAATGTATTTTGTATCTGACCTATTATTTAACAACTTGACAATTCCCTAAGTTACAAATGAGTTTGTATACAGAATGATAACGTGACAGGCTCCAAAGAACATTTTACCACATTGCTGCCTATGAATTGACCTGAAGAGGTCAAGAAGCATTTTAAAATGGATTAAAATAGAGACATCAAACAACAACGGACAAGAGACTGGAAGAACTGAAATAATCCTGTGTTTTCGGAAACAAGACAAGGGGAAATCAAAGATTGGCCGACAGTAAATGGCTGCTTGCAAACACTTAAGAAGGAAATATTTTATTCAAACAAATTATGAAAGAACGGTGAATCCATATCATAATGTGAAAAGTTCTTTTCAACACAATCCTTTCTAGCAAAAAACGAATTATGAAGGATGGTATGAAAATGATCCAATCGGAATGAATGAGCTATTCGAATGGACCAAATTTTCGACGAAAAATATTGGGCTTGATTTCAAGCGAGTGAAAATTACCAACCATCTTCAGCTGGACCAAGAATTCCATTCGTACTGCCACCACAACTGTTACTACTGAAAATAAAAGCATGCAGCTATAAGCAAAAAGCAAGGTTCTGAAAATCAATTTAAATAAAACACTTGCGTTTTAAAAAACTGTCCTTCCCCTAATGAAATGATTTTCCGGAAGCCTTGGTTTTCATTATCAGTAAAAGTAAGATGTTGAGAACGTCGAATTCCGAGATAATTGGAAAATCATCAATAACAAATTTCATCGACGTTTCAAGATTTCGGGGTATAGTTCTATTTTTCTCATTCTTGATATCAAAGGAATTCACTATTGACTGTATCATAACTGTTCTTTCAATACTAAATTATTTTCTTGTGAGACATGGTGCCATTATATCTTCACAATTGTTAAAATTATTTACAACGATTTGAAAGAAAAAATTCTGCCCTTCTGCAAAATTTATTTTGAGACGTTGAAATTCCTAAAAAGTTATGTCAAGAAACAAATATCTTACACAAAAACAAACTTTCAATCAAGACATTATCTCCCTTTACCCTAACAGCTCCGGCACTGATCAAAGTTCTACGAAGAAGCAAACACAGTGTTCTTGTGTATTTATGTTCGTTAATGATAGCCTGCCCACGGTTTGATATATTGGACAAGTTGACTTTCTAGTTTATGCCCAACACTGAATATACCATTGTTAGCAGAACACTTTACAGGCCCCTAGCCACGATTCCATCTCTTATTCATTAATAATTACCGGTCAAATTGATATTTATATTTTGCCCGACTACCCCACTGATATCTCCCACCTCCATCTTAATAACAATTATAAATCTCACAAATGTAAAGATCCCATACAGCGTTTTGGCTTTATTTAATGCTGCTATACGTTACCCTTTATTTATTCAGATTACTGTTCATAGTGCTTTTGGAGAGGCTGGTCTTTTTGCACAGGCTAAGCAATTGTATAATGCATGAGGAGTGCCTGGTGATGAATAAGACGAAGGACAAAACGTACCCTTTTAGATTCGCGTTGAGGTTAGATAACCTCAAACATTAATGGCTGATTAACCATTGATATTTATTATAACATGAACTTCTTTAAATATCCTTTAGTATTCTTGATGGGACCAAAATACTTTCTGGTAACTTTCTGTGCTTGGACCACAGGAGGTGATTGACGTTAAATTGGCAACGAGAGATATTTCAGGTGACCTAATGAACTAAGACATATCGATGTCAGACCACCGAAACGTATTATTCACGCAAAGGGTGTTCCTTAACACCCAAACACTAAGGCAACTAAATGGGACACCTTTTTGAAAGGTCTCTCAGGCACATACGGGTTCAAGCAGAGATTCTCTCGGAAGAACAACTCGATCAGGAGGTGAAAAAACTAGGGAACACAACGACCAAGGCATTTGAAGAGGCATGTCCTTTGAGAGCGGCCCCAAAACGCCGGGTTTGCTGGTGGAAACAGTCGTTGAAGGGCCTGAGAACAGTGATCAGAAAGACCCATAACGAAGCCATCAAGGAGGACAACGAGGAAGCGTGAGAAAACTACGAAACCACGAGAAGGAAGTTTAAGAAGGATGTGACAAACAGTAAAAGGGCAAGCTGGAAGAATATCAACTCCCTGACGGATTCCGCCAGAGACAGAACCCAGAATCCTGAGCAACGACACAGAAGGTTCCATAACAACCTTGAAGAAACCAGATTGGACATGGACAGCATCCTACAGAGATTCGTTAAGATATCTGCAGAAGGTACACTTCCCGGGCGGTGTTGAAGACGACCTCTACGAACTTTGCCAACACAGCAGGTCCCTCATGGAGATAGGAACCGGCGGAGAGGGTTGTTTCACCCGATGCCATAGCCTGGGTAGTGAATGAGTTCAATCCATATAAGGCAGCAGACATAATTTTCTAGTAATGCTACAAAGAGGTTTGGAATTTCTTACCCCAATCTTGAGGAGGATATTCCGAGTCAGCATAGCGATAGAATATGTCCCAAAAGCCTGTGAGAGTAGTCTCTATTCCTTAAGCGGGGAAAAGAGACTACATAATAGACCCAATAGTCTGACACCGTTCCCGCTGGAAACGTTCGTGGGTTTCTGATGGAAGGAATGAGCCCATTCCATAGAAATCAGCATGCATACAGAAAGGGAAGGTCAACTGAATCGGCCCTCCACACTGTAGTACGAACGAAGGTTCAAAAAGGTAATGTTAGGAGTGTTTTTCGATATGGAAGGCGCTTTTGACAAGGCGAAGACAGCGACTATACAGGTATCACTAATGATCAGAGGAACGCCTCTCTCGACAATCAGCTGGTTTGTACCGTCGCGAACGAGAAGTGAGGTCGATGTATCTTGGGGTGACCTCAGACTGATGGCCAAGGTGGGAGAAGGTTGCCCTCAGGGAAGCTGCCTGTCTCCCCATCTACGGTGCCCAGTCATGGACAAACTCCTGGGTAAACTCGTAGATGAATATTTCGAGGCACAATGAAACGTGGACGATGGAGTTGCCTTAGTCAGCGGACGATTCATCGGAGTCGTCTGCGACCGTATGCAAACAGCCTGAAGAAAAATTGCAGTGAAGCAGAGCTCTCAGTGAATCCGACGAAAACAGAGGTAATCCCGTTCACCAAACGAAGGAATAAAGGTGGGTTCACGACACCTACCATGTTTGGCAAAGAGCTGGAGCTAGTCCAGCAGGTCAAATACCTGGTGAACCTGGTGGTCCTGGACTCCAAACTTTCATGGACGAGGCATATAGATAGGATTATTCAAAAGTCGGTAGCAATCACATAGCAACTGAGGAAAATTGTAGGGAGTAATTGGGGCACTAACCCAGAGATTATGCACTGGCTGTACACGGCTGTCGTAGGACCAAATATCCAATATGGGTCAGCCGTGTGGTGGCCAGGCGCATAGAACATCACAAAATAAGCCGAAGACTTAGCAGAGTCCAGACGTTGGCCTGTTTGGTAATAACGGGTGCAATGAGAATGACTCTAACCGTAGTGTTGGAGGTACTGCTGAGGCTGCACCCGCTTTCGGTATGGATTAATAATAATGTTAGTAATAATAAGAATTGAAACCGGACTACATAATTTCGCAACAGTTATATTCAGACCATCATTTCTATAAGCATTTGTTTTGATGCCATCAATTTGGTTGATTACGGTAACTACATCAGTTAGTTGACCATTGAGTTGACTGAGTTGACAAGTAATATTTTTCAAATTATTTTTATAAAAATTCAAAACTTCATTTTCGGCCGTGTTGCTGTTGCAATTATAAAAAAATCTATTGATATTTTCAGCAGATTGAAGTCAAGAGGAACATGTTCTGCAGATGAGTCAATGTTGGTGTTCTCTAGGTTAAAGAGTTAAAATGTTTTGATGCAATCTAATTCATTCCAAGAGAATTCATGTAAAGAAGCAAACAGCTCAATGAGTTTGAAATAAGAGTATATTCATCAATTAGAAATAATCATTCTTCTCAGAGTATTCTGTTCAAGAGTTTGTATATAATTGATTGAATAAGATAACCTTTTTATCTTTGCACTATTTCTTTCTATCTTGACACATTTCATCAGTATAAATAACTATTTTTTGAAATATACCTCATTTGCTTCATCTATGGCATATTTTACTATACATATGTATGTACATAGACAGAATTGGAGTATGGTTTCGGTGGAATTCATGTTTCATAGAGAATTTTTGATATGAAGAGAAACATAAAACAAGTTCGGTATGACAGAGTTTTACGACGGCGTAGAACGGACATGCAATATTTTTTTTTTTTTAATTTCGAGTTACAACTCGAAATTAAGCTAATTTCGAGTTACAACTCGGAATTAAGCTAATTTCGAGTTATAATTCGAAATTAACACTAATTTCGAGTTATAACTCAAATTAAGCTTATAAGTTAAAACACTAGAACCTGGAGAGACGATTGGGGATTTGTCGGTGGTTTATGAATAAATGCAGACAAGATCCAAACTTCTATAGAAATATTATATGGAGCGATGAGGCTAATTTTTAAAATCGTGGGATGTATAATAGAAAGAATTTTCATTATTGAAGTAGACATAATCCATTTCTAGTCCATCCCCACAATCCGCAAAGATGATTAGTATTAATGTTTGGTGCGGTCTATTTAGAGGCAGAATTATCGGTTCATTTTTCTACCATGGTTCTTTGAACGGACCCCGTTTCATTAATTCATTAACAAGAGTGTTGAAACAGTTTTTCGATGATCTTGATCTGGAGGCTCGTCAGATGATCTATTTTCAGCAGGATGGAGCACCAGCACATAATGTCAGTGGCGTAAAAACAATGCTGCGAGGCTGCTTTGGAAATAGATGGATTGCTACAAATAGTCCTGTCCTAGTCACGAGACATGACACCTCTAGATTTTAATTTTTGGGGATTTCTGATAAATGACGTGTACAAAATGAAACATAATAATGTAGATGAACTGAAAAATTATATTGAAACTTTAATTAATAGAATTGGTGGCCGAACTGTGTTGAATGCCACATGTAGTGTCAATAAAAGGTCTCAAATATGTGTTCAACAAGAAGGCGGTGTTTTTGAAAATTTACTTGATATTTCATAGCGCTTTATCAAATCCGTTTGTTATAAATGTTTCCTATTGATAAAACTGTCTTATTTTCACCTTTACGAAAAAAAGTCAATTGAGATTTGTTGTTGAGAATCTTATTACGAATCGAGATGCATGAAGAAATATAGGGTGTTCCATTGAAAGAAATATTATTTTAGGAAATATTCTGAAAACACGACTGTCATTTTTTTTTTGTTTTCGGCATCGAAAAGGCCATTAAAAATGCTACTAGTTTGCCTATTTAACCGAATTCGGAGCATCAATAATAACGGAGTTGGAACACCCTGTACATTAGGTATAGTGAGATATTCCAAAACATGCCTATTCCAAAGCTTTCAGATTCTGTCAGTCAATTCCTGAATTTCCGACTCGAATCTTATAAATTATCAGATTTGTCGACAAACACTTTACTTCACGATCGTATCACGTTGTCCTATCCATCTGTTCTCAAATATCTCATATACAGTGTGACACACTTGATAAAGCCATCCATATTTTTTAGTCATTTTTGGAAGCAGTGATTTGATTTTTGGTACAAAAGACGTACACCTTCATGGGCCGCACTTTTCGCAAAATTCAGACCGAGAGACAGCCTTTAGAGCAAACACTACCTTGTTAAATGGGGAATCGGTTTTACGCCGACAGTTTTTGTTTACGATTTTTTTTATTGGCAAATGACTCAATGTTTTTGTGTAAATTCGAGAACTTTAGTGGTTTTTGGTTATGATTATTTTTAAAACAGAAAATTGGAATGACATAATGAAGTAAATAAATTAGAGATAACCGAATTCTTATGGGACCACCAAGCCCATACAAAAAATATCTCTTTAATGAAATCAATAGTTTTTGCAAAAAAATAATCGTACGATCGTGAAATTTATACCTGATTACCGCTGAATTTTATTTAAATTTTCATATTTAAGTTTGATTTTCAATTAATGGTTTTGAATAAGACGATACGAAAACAATAACTTCGTCATAAATTCGTCATGAAATAAGAATGAAAAACCTAATATTCATTTTGAAAAAATTGAAATTTAGATTATTAGTTGTTACTAGGAAGCCACAGAGTTGATACATCGGTCAAAATTAAATGATAATGATTGAAAAACTATTTGATTAATTATTTTTTGACAATTCTTGCAACCAATCGAAACCATCAATTCAAAGCATTCATGTATGTTCAGGGCAATCACATCATTATTATAGTGGGAATTTTCTACCTTGAAAATTGCCGCGGGAATTTTTTGTGTTATTTTGATTTTATTGTATGACAACTGATACTTTTGATTTGACGTCTGTCATCAGTTTGCATGAAAAGTGAAAAATTATTTGAAAACGGTTTAGTACATCATCATTCGCCTAAGGGACAGAGAGAAAGCAATAACTTTCAATCCAACAGAATAAAACAATGTTGTGAAATCCTCCAGCCAAGGACAAAACATCCATAATAATTGTATATTTCATGCTGAGAACTTCAAATTCCATACTTCATTCTGTTTAAAGTGATTCATGTGAATTGTTGAAATTAAAATGATGTATAGACAATGGGTCTATGATTGGGGTATCAAAAAATAATCTATTGAATACCACACGAGAGTTAGATAAAGTAGAAAATGATTCTCCAGATTTTTTCTCAAACTTGTTGCCATTTGGCTATAGCCACTCGAGCCCTTCGGGCTCTCGTGTCTATTGCCTGGAAACAAGTTTTCGAATTATCTGTCAAATTATTTTCATTTTATTCCTACTCTTTTGTGATATTACAACTGAGAATATTGTGATCTATGTTTTCGCGATGTCTATAGAGGGTGTTTCATAACGTATACGAATTTTTTCAACCATAGATGCACTTCTAATCAATACATCAATTTCCTGAAAGAAATGTGATGAATGTCCATTTTGTCAGAATTTTAAAATTTTGTTTACAGCAATCAACTCATTTAGCATTGCATATATGTGGTTAAACAATTTCGGATAAGTTGTTAAACATGTTCGTAGACTCTGGAAGTTACTCGCCTCTTTAACTATGGTATACAGGGTTTTGCAGCAAGGGCGCGGTCTTCCATATCTCCATTATGGTAATAGATAGATTGAAAATGATGGCACTCACACAGGGTGTTCAGTTTTTCCTGGGCGGGTCCCAACTTTGTTTTTTTAAATGGCAACTAGTATATTTTATCAGCTTTTCGGTTTCTACATGAAAAAAAAAGGTACCTTATATGGATCTTTTTTTCGAAAATAGTGACGGTTTTCGAGATTTTTAGCATGACAGCTTTTTTCCCCAAACTTCGTCACTCATACTATTTGAAATTATGAAGTTGTGCCAAGTCCTATTGAAATGAGTTTTTGATCAAGTCATGTACGTTGATGACGAGTTGTAACTCGAAATTGAGACACAAAAAAATATTACATATCTGTTCTACGCCGTCATAGGGTTTCAACTTCCATTGAGCTAATTACAGATTTCAAATAACGCAATTCACGGTGTCGGTAGCGAAAATGAAACGTTGACATCATCACTAACGGCCATTCTCCTTGCTCTCACATCATTGTCAACCAATGCACACACTTATCGAGTCCATTGTACCTCAAAGTAGCATAAAACCCACTTTAGTATAACAAAAAACTGAATTGTGATGAAGTCAGCTGGTGTGAATAAGTGAATAACGCAACAAAGCCGTCATCAGTCACTTATTTTCCCATTTGCACCGAAGGCACCAGCCGTGGCCGCCTTGATCTTTATTTGTTAACTACACGCTCATTATTCTTCGATTCTGCCCGATACTCGATACATTGAATATTGATATTTTTGTGCAGTTTCTCAGAAAATGGGTGAGATGTACTTGACGGGTGACAATAGCTCTTCATTCTAGCTTTCTAGTGAGCCATGGGACGTCCGGCATTTGCTACAAATTATCTTACCTGGACGTTGTATGGATATTAATTTCGTTTGAGGCTGTTAACTTTGACGAGTGTTTTATGTTTGGTTCTATTATTTAGTTCTGGTTTGGTTTGTTGGGCATTTCTCGTTTATGGCTTGGTGAGATCTTGAATAGTTTCGTTCTGAGAATGAAATAGAGATTCACGACTCTCATGTCATGCTGGCAATTTGATGTCAATGATGCAACAATACAAATGGACAACAAGTATTGTTTCAAGAGATACAACAATAGTATAATAATGATTGGTTTATTTATCCATCATATGACAGTTATGACTGTCATTATTAATGTCATTTTAGACGAGTTAACTATCAAATAACACACACAGTTTCAGTTGATACGTCTAGAAGAGTTCTTCGACCACGCCACTGAAGATTACTGTCGCAGTTGCAGTCGAAACGTCTGGAGATTTAAACCAAAAAAGACCACGGCAAAACCCGGAAAGCAACCAAAACAAGACAATAGTGTATTATAATCCATAACTCACTAGTGAGTGAGTAAAATATATTATAAAAATATGACATCATTTGGAGAAAACTAATAACTCTGTAAGCTACGGGAACTTTATAGTCACCAACACAATAATTTCCAGAAAACGTAAATATGTTAACTGTTAACTAAAAGGATTTGGCGGTTGCAAATTATCCGACCTATCCAATCCCTCCACAGAGGCACGTGTTATCGCAACAGTATTTCCATACGATGATCGACTTTATAACGCCATTGTATTCATGTCTTGTATCTTGTAGCTTGTTGGTCAACCTGTTCAACCATATCAAGATCATTCATTTCTTTGTTATTGGCAATATAATCATCATTATTTTTGGCGTGAAAATGGACAAAGTGAACTGAACCCACGCACGAATGTGCATATGGATTGAAGCCACAGGTGAATGTAAATTGTGAATGTTTGTGCCGGTCTGCCGCCAAAATCGTAGAGTGGACGCAAGGGTTATCCTAGGCTCCTACCCTACTAGTACAGCGATGATGGAAGGATTGTTGAGGGATTGGAACCTTCACGAATACATTACACGATTTCAAGGTAATATGTGATCTAGTCAGGAAGAGTGTTATGTTATTAATTCAGAATGAATGTTATGTTATTTAACAAGAGAGAATTTAATTTATCCTAATAAAGAGTTATTTGCAAACCTTTTTTTATTAACCTTGGAGGTCACTGCGGGACTATATAATATATATATATATATATATATATTCAAGTTACTGTGAGATATATATATATATGAAAACTAAAAGTTCGGGTTGAACCGCGTCTAGAATTTGTTGAAATTCGACGTTTCGGCTCCGATTTTGGAGCCATTTTCAAGAACTGAAAAAGAAAGAAAATTAATAAATGGTTGAAACGTAATTCTACGCTGAGATCTCAATCTGCCTACTGCTCAGGTATAATTACGTTAGGTTTTTGTGACTTGACGTCGGGGTCTCAATCTGCCTACTCCCCATGTCTCGTCACTGGTTCTCTCTAAGGTCTCAATCTGCCTACTCCTTCGAGAGAACTGAGGAATTGTGGGTTGAGGAACTGTATTTATAGTGGACGTGGCTGTAATGGCCGTGTGCAATGTATTGGCGCGAGGTGAACTATGGGCGGGAACTGAGTTGGCGCTAGATGAGCTGTGTGCGGGAACTTGGTTGGCGCTAAGTGAGCTGTGTGCGGGAACTGGGTTGGTGGGAAATGAGTTTATGCGTGCAATGAGAGGCTTCCAGGTATTGGGAAGTCTACGTCCGTCGTCGCGAGTGTTGAGGCAATTGGGGCGCTTCTCTATCTCAAGGGCTTCTCGGATGATCCTGGTTTGCAGAGTTTTCTCGGTGGAAATTGTTTTTGTGTTTTTGAAGTCTATTTTGTGACCTGTGTCTTCTCGATGTTTATAAAGTGCGGAAGTGGAAGATGCCTGACGCACAGCAAGTTCGTGTTCGTAGACTCTGGAAGTTACTCGTCTATTAGTCTGGCCAATATAAGTTCTCGGGCAGTCTGAACATGGTATTTCATATATACCTTGAGAATCGTTTGGTATTGTGTCCTTGGGAGATCTGAGGAATTTGGATATTTGGTTGTTGGCCGTGAATATTGTTTTTATCTCGTGTTTTCTCAAGATATTACTGATTTTGTCTGTCACACCTTTGATGTATGGTAGGAATGCTTTGTGTGGCTGAATACTCTCTATTGGATCATTTGTTTTTGGAGGACGGATCAGTTGATGGCGGATAGACTTGTCAATTAGCGAATTGTTGTAACCATTTTGAAGTAAGGCTGATTTCAGTTTGTCCAGCTCTTGTGGTCTATTCTGGTTGTCGGTAAGCTGAATTGATCTGTATATCAGGGAGTTCAATACGGAGTTTGTTTGTGCTGGATGGTGATGAGAGTTTGCGTGTAGGTATCGGTTGGTGTGGGTCTGTTTCCTGTGTACTGTGTGGGTGAAAGAGCTTTCCTGGACGTTCTCATCACGAAATCCAATAATATATATACTTGAATAGTAACACAAATTATATCACAGTCAAAGTGATCATTTTATTGTAAATAAATGAATTTCTATAGTGAACTTCATATAAGTAAATAAAAACAAATATTAGTTAATATTGAAGTAATATGTTTCTCTGAGTTAACAAATATTTTATATCAAACAACTGATTCATTTGAAATTTTCAAACAAATCATTTATTAGTAGTAAAATTACATTAGTTTGGCCATATTCAAAAGCATAATTTGTTAACATTTAAGAAAATTTCTTTACTGCTAACAAACTGTTCTCTCAGTGTAGGAACATAATTTTCATCGGTTTCCTCCATTTTCAATACGTTTTTTTTTTTCTTCAAAAAAGCTTCCCTTTTCTGCAGGGAAAACTGACAAGTGTCAAAATTTATTTAAACATTTGCTAACAATGAATCATGCCCGTGGCAACCAAACAAACAAACTGCTTTGACCAAAATGTGAAAAAGTCACTGTTAAGTCATTCTGACATTTATAGGGTACTCGGTCTAACGGCCTCGGGGTATAAATCTTTCTCGCGTGACTTATTTTCAACATAACACACTAGTTCCATAAATAACTATTATTTATATAACTATTAGTGAATAGGCCGATTTCTATCGTATCATCGATATCAAAATTATTTGAAAAAATCATAAAAACTTGCCTCCGTAAATATCTGGATAAAAATAATATACTGAATGACAAGCAGTACGGATTTCGGCAGGGTAGATACGCGGAAGATGCCATAATAGCTCTTATGGAAAAAATAAATAATAGTATGGATCAGATAAAAACTAAACTCTGCATTTTTGTCGACATAGCAAAGGCTTTTGATACAGTGTGTCATGAATCTTTGTTAGGAAAACTTGAGAAAATTGGCATACGAGGACTTGCCCTTGATCTCTTCCAAAGTTATGTTTGCGGAAGAAAACATTGATGGTATAATGAGTAAAGAGAGAACTGTGAGTTACGGTGTCCCTCAAGGTACAGTTCTAGGCCCAATTCTTTTTACCATATATATAAATGATTTACTGACTATGTCTCTCGATAACATCATCTCCTATGCAGATTTTTCGAAGGTGAAATATGGATGGAAGTAGAAAAAAAGCAAAAAATCTAATGAAAAGAATTAAGATATCGTTTGACTCGAACCTGACACTCTATCTGGAGAAAACTAAATTCCTTCCTTTCGTTTCATATAAATCCCACTTACCAAATTTCTCACAGATAACATTTGATGATGAGCATATTGAAGGAGCTACAGAAATATAGTATTTGGGCATTTATATCGATAGTTTCCTGAACTGGGATGTACATATAGAAAAAATTACGAAGAAAATTAGGAGTTTGATATATAAATTCAAAATATTACGAAGTTTCAGGCAAGTTGAATATCTCAAAACTGTTGACTTCTCATTGGTTGAATCTATTGTTTGTTATGGTATACTAGCTTGGGGTGGAGTAAGAAAAACTCATTTGAACATTCTCAATATCACACAAAAAAAGATTCTTAAGATCATTCTGAACAAAGATATGAAATACTCAAGTGAATTACTATATGATGAGACAACTATTTTGCAATAAAATGTTTTTGCACTTTTTCAGAAATAAAAATTTTCCTGAAACACTAAAACATCCGTACGAGACAAGATAAAAACTAAAAAAATAATGCAAACTAGATAAAACCAAAAAGGCTTCTGGACAAAGATTTTTCAAATATATCGGGCAGAAGTTATTCAACATGCTACCTGAACTATTGAAAGTACCTATGAGTTACTATGCTTTCAAAAATAGAATATTTAAATGGCTTATGGAAAACCGAATTCATATTAGCACATTGTAAGACGGCGAGGACTCATCATCCTGTTTTCCTCCTCCTTGGTGTTTTGGAATCAACTGCTATAGTCATTAGCCGTGTGTTCTGATAGTGCTGGAAGACGCCGACACATTAGAACCTTGTATTTTTTCTGCAATTTTTATTTTGTTATGCATCGATTCTTCAATTGTGATATCTTATCAGTGTTGTTTTTATTTTTATTGGGATTGTATTTTACCATTTCACTGAACCCGTGAACTCTTTTACTTTTACTTTTTTACCTTATTATATGTGTATGTATATATATTTGTTTATGCACTAGCGGGTGGTAAAGTACACTTTACCGCCCGGTTCACCTGGCGTAAAGTGGCACTTCACGGAAGACCTACCACGAAACAATGAATTCAGTTCAATAAAGAAATACTCATTTAACAACTTTTATTCATAATCTACTTTTTTGCTCCATAACTATGAAAATTAGAATTTTATATTAACTAGGCATTTGTTACAATTTTGAATATTGAGGGTGGGATATTAACTTTTCTCTTGAAAATAATTATTCCCTTTTGAAACATCCTCACCACTCATTTTAGATGTTGATGGTAGGTCCAAATAATTATTATTTGATATCGGTCCATCACCATCGCCAGCAATTTTTTTGGCAATATTCAATTTATTTGATTGTTCAATGTAGCTCTCTGCTACTGTAGTTGATTTCCAACCAGCGTGTCTTTTCATATTGGTGATACTTTCGCCTGAAACAATGACCCGTATATTCATCTGGGCCTGGTAGCTTCAAAAATGCTGCAATTTTTCTTGGAATTTGACCGAGGATATTCTTCCCAACAACTTGTTTTGTACATTTGTTGTTCTTATAGAATATAAAAAAACGCCCATGTTCAGTATTTGCGGGACGTAGACTAGCATATCTTCTATAAATATCCAAATAATTTACTGACTGATGTTCGGTACTGCAGATGGTAAATGTTCGTTGTATTTTAGTTTTTGACTCTCGAATTGTAATCAATAAAGCATAAGTTAGGTCTTGAATGTCATCAAGCTTAAGATTTGTTAATTCTTCTCTACGACAAGCACCATGTACCCCAAATATTAATGCAACCTATAAAAGAATCAATAAGTTTTTTAATTACTTAATAAATATAGGTAGGTATCACTTACCTTCATCATCAGATATACATTATCTGGAGCTTCATTTAGAAAATGTTCGATTTCATCCCTATTCAATATTTTGGATTTCTTCGGATTATATCCATCATTCATCCGTTTCAAAAATGCTATCAATTTTGGAAATTTGCTTATGTTTATATTATTATACAAATTCAAAGTAGACTTTAACATCGAATAGTATGACCACAAAGAAGATGGTTTTCGATTCTTGGACTTCTCAAAAAAATATCCCAGTAATATATCTTCTGTAATCACCTTCACATTATTTTAATTGCACCATTTTATGAACTCATTATACGTCTTTTCGTAAAGTTTCTTTGACTTTGTTGGTAGAAGTTCGAGTTTGGCACTCTCAGCCGATTCCAAAATTTCCATTGATATGTATATATTATGTTCTTCATCTGATGATTCCATAATTTTCGTGTTGAGTTCACTCACGCACTTTTTCAGATAAACATGAAGATGAACGTTTACCTTGTTTATTGAATTTGTTGCTAGACAACAACCAGCTTGCTTAACAACGTCATAATTAGGTGGGTATATACTGGGTATTTTGTGTACAATTTGAATAAATGAATCTATTTCAGTATACATAGATGATTATTGACACGATAATTGCTATATAAATATATATACAGTGTCCGCCAAAATCTTGGAACCATATGGAAAAATTTTTAATAAATGTTTTTTAAAAAATATCATTCTTCATAAAAGTTAGTTTCCCATGCTGTTCCAAGATTTTGGTGGACACAGTATAAACCGCTAGTGCATAAAATTTTGTATGTATCACGTGCGTAAAATGCGTTTATGGCCTTCGGCGTGTAATTATCCACGCCGCAGGCCATAAACGCCTACTTTACGCCCTTGATACATAAATAACTATTATATTTGCATGATGTCTAATTTTATATTCGCATGAAACTTTTATATTTAATGTTGTTCAGTTTCCTACATTTCAGCAGTAATATGTATTTTTTCAGTTATGTTTTATACATCATTTTTATATTTTAACGATATTCATAAATTTATATAATATGACCGCCCGTAGACAAGCTCCTGAGCTTAAACGGGATCCCTGTCATATTTATTTATATTCATACTTATCGTATAAATTGTATTTGAAAAAAACTGTAATCATGGATTATAGATAAATATATTCTATATTATTCAAAATTGGGATACAAACAGGTAAATACCCATACTAGCATCCACTTAGAGTAGTTACAGAAATATTCGGTGTCAAACAGTAACAAGGAAAAAAATTAATAAATTTTATACGTACTAAACCATTACTTATTCATTATGGAATATTGTTTTCACGGTTATTTTGAAGGTATTCATTGATATAGAGGAAACAACAAAAAACAATTTAACAAAACATCTATATTACTACAATATTTGTTAAAGGAATCATACATTCTAGTGATTGGGGAATTTTTGTCCACAGTTGTATTGAGACTCAGACTGGCAAGTAATTATCTATTTCTGGTGATCCTTCGAGGAACATATTAAGAAATTATTGATATTAAATTGGGTAAGTCGTAACAGTTTGTTATAATTTTATAAATAAAAACTAAATCGGTAATTAGCCTCCGTTGTTCCTGAAGCTGAATTTTGGAGTGAGGTCGAATTTTGCTTATACCAACAGTTACATAAATCTTCATTGTTTTGAAATAATAGAACCTTCCAAATGGGCAATAATAAATGAATTACGTGATCAAGAAAGACCATAAATAACAGAGGGGATAATACTGTTCGATTGTCAAAAAATTAACGGCCAATCTAGTTCAACAGGATCCTGCCATGCCTATTTTACATTGACACCCACAAACGTTCATGACATAAAACAAACCCTAATGAAAATAAAAACGATTAGTCCGCTGGATTGGATGGATTAACTATAGAAGACTCATACAAAATTCAGCTTGCTGTAAACAAATGCATAATAAATAGATTTGATTGGTGTCTCATTATCAAAGTCTTTACATATTCTACAGAAAAATCCAAAATGATTTTATTACATAATCCAAATGAGGACTGAAGACCATTTTTGTGTATTAGTTCCTAACGAATATTGAAAATTTATCGGTACCTACGTTGTTTCTACTGAAAGATATACAAACACATTTATTAAAGTTATGGTTCAGTTTGTTGTGGTTACAAATGTATTGTCCTTGAATTTTTGAGCAGTCCCTAATGGTCGTTACTTTTCTGAAAATTTTCAAGTCATCAGCATATAGAAGCATTTTTTCAAATCATTTATGACGACTGCAAACATTAACGGGTCCAAATCTGAACCCTGAAGGACTCCCGAGGCTACTACAAATGGAGCCGACCTGTATCCATTTACGATGGTAGTTTAACAAAGAAAGAATAGAACTATTGGTTGTGTGATAATAATAATAGTAATAAAATTAATTTCGTTTGTTAAAAAGGTACTGTTGAGCAATAGTTTGAGTTTGGTTTTGTCTACCATTGCCAGTTGACTTTGTGTAATGTTTTCACTCTTCGAATAGATCCCGAGCTGATCCGAAGATTCATTGAAATTTTTTATGGTCCAGAATGAATTGAGTTGTGGGTTGTCGCACGGGAGCAACAAAATAAATGCTGTTCCAAAATAAAACTTCAATATAAACATAGTTGTTTCGATGATTATTTCACTCGTATGGTTTTATCGATGATTATCAAAAATTCCTTTTCGTTTTTGAAAAAAAATATATTGCTTTAGGCAAATACAAGCATCATTATTTGTTTTTCAAATTTAAAGAATTTTGTATTTAGATAATAATGGTTGCCAAGGGCGAATCTTACGAGGGTAATAGGGCTATGCTGATGGCCAATGGGGGTTTACAGTATCGTAAAATATTAACTTTTTTTCACTTGACGCAATGGAGGGCAGTTCATAACATAGTCCTAACCATTTATTCACTCTAAATTTTGAAAATCTGATTTATTATTCAATATTGAATACGTGATTTCAGTATGCATAAATTCAAACGCTCCTCAGCTGTGATGACATTGTCTTCATGTAATCCGATTGGCTGAAGTTTGGGATTGCGCGAACAAAGCCTAGAGAGTGACTGAGGGACGCCGCAGTTGCCAAGTCTATGAAAAATCTACAAAGTGATTTCGTGTAATGACGAATTGAACTTAATTGATAGTAATTTATTAATGGCTATTCTCAAGTTACCGTGAACATGAAAATATTTGAAAATTAGGAAAGATCATATAGGTATGCTGTCATGTTCCAGTCGATCAGATACAACAAAACTTCGAACAGAGGGACAGGTAAGTATATATATACCAATGATGTTATTAAGAAAGTGAAATAGTATATTAAGGTAAATTATAATTTTTTGCGATATGCAAACGCTGTCAGGCACATTATAGTATCTGCAAGACCAACATCACGAATATCCCAGACGGCACCATATTGCATGAATATACTAGGCATATTCCACTGGAATATTAGCATATTCTAGGGATATGCCTTATCCTCCAAAACATGTGCTAGGCATATTCCATGGATATTCAAGGTCACCATGGAATATGTTCCAGGAATATGCCATAATCTTCCACTGCATATGCCAGGAATATTCCATAAAAAAAAAGCATGTGATATGCATATTCCAGGAATATCCTAAAACATATTCATGGCACATGCTAGATATATGTTTTCTTACCATAAAAATATGCCCGAAATATATTTTTGTATGCTTCTTGAAGATGAATGCAGAACATATCCAGGGTGTCTAGTTTATATATGGAATAAACTACCCTTGATATATTAAATATGAGGTCCAATGTTGAATAAGATTAAAAAATTAAATACAGAAAAAAGTATGTATTGCAAAAACGACAAAAACAACATACATATGTATTCTAATAACACACTCTCTTGGCAATTATCAAGACCTTTCGAAATTCAGTTCACTAACTCAAATTACTCAAATCGGTCTCATTTCCCTTTTCAGTTCTTCAGGATCATTCTTTGTTTTTCTTGATCCTAAAAAATCAATTAGAAGAAAATAAGCCTCATTGTACAATAATTTACTTACAGTGTCCTATTGCAACTCTCAGTAGCTTAGAGCAGGAAAATAGCATGTTTTTCTTCGACTTCTCAGTAAATTGCTATGCGAGTGGGATTTTCTTACATACCCCTATAAATACCATCAATATATTATCGAAAAGAATTGATGAATTATATTTATTTTGATAATTAAGCATATTGATATTTGCAACATTTTATAAAGGGGGAATACTTGAAAATGATAATATAATATGAAAATGAATAAATACATAATATTTCACATTAAAATATTGTAAAAACACTATGGTAAGGTTAATCTAAAATTCAATCAAATTGAAGTAATGACCAAGCCTCTAATTTTTATATACAAAATATCTCTTATTACATATAGGAATGCAGATTATGGAAATACCGAAAAAATATTAAATATTCGAGAACAGTTGGTCAACATTGAGAAAAAACTTTTTTTAAATATATGTTAAACTAAGTACATGGTACAAATTAAGTGATTCAAATTTACGTCATCTGAAATTCGCTGTGGTATATTTTTACCTTTTATCAGAGTAGCCATGTCTAGATTAAATAATTTTTTCCTTCCATTTCCTCCAACCTAGCTAAAGGTGCCTTGAAACATCATCGTCAACTAACTGAGGCATACATCTCCTAATACACTGATGCGTCCAACATGAAGAAGCTTTGTCATCTATAAATAAAATTATTACATGCACTAATAACAATTTAACAACAAGCACTATCAAAGTATTTGTGAAGGAAGTAAATAATACTATGTTTTTGTCAGTAAGTTTTCCATCCCACTCTATCAACTCTATTATGAAAGACTCTGCTGAGATATCGATATCTACTGATTTTGGATTTCCTTTCTTAGAATTTCTTATAGCCGTTATCATTACTGCATTTTGTGTGGTCCTTCCCTTAAAAATATTCAGAAGTCTCATAGGACTTTCAGTAGAATCTCTACAAAACAAAGGAAAGTTTAAGGAAAAAAATACATAAATATACTTTTTAGAGATTTACTTACTTTTACAAGATAAACATTTTTGTTTTGTTGCGGTGAAATAGATTCTTGAGTTCGACAGATCCGAGTTTACTTCCTTTTCTTAGTCCACTGATACTGATACAAACTGA
This sequence comes from Chrysolina americana, assembly GCA_958502065.1. Lineage (NCBI taxonomy): Eukaryota > Metazoa > Arthropoda > Insecta > Coleoptera > Chrysomelidae > Chrysolina > Chrysolina americana. The sequence continues at coordinate 12,676,072 of OY293419.1, read as the reverse complement.
GACGAGCTGGCTAGTTGCAAATTATTACCTGGGAAAATATATTATTCGTTATACTAACGAATAAGAACTAAAAACAGAAAAGATTTTGGAACTTTTGATAAGGAGATTCGGAGACGGAGAATGAGATAAATTCCGAATTATATTATATTATATTCATAAAATCAATTCTATTTAATGAATCGATTCTGAATGTCCGATGCCTATACTTTCTTAGTAACTGTATTTTCTGTTTTAAATCTAAAAACAAACAATTTGTGAACCACCGTTACCAAACTAGACAGTACACAAACAAAAATATGTTAGTACCGTTTAGAAAATACGATGGGAACCAAAGATTCGTTACAACCGTAGCACCAAAAATTTATAACATCCTACCAAATGAAATTAAATTGATAACCAAATATAAACACTTTGTTAATAAATGCAAATCCTTTATTCATCTAAATAGTGATCGCATATGTAAAATGCTGTGAAAAAGGTTATTTAATTAATTTTATTAACTTAACATTCATCAATTTAACATACTTTAGCTGTAAAACCAATGTATTTACTATTATAATCTATTTATCATTTACTTAGTTAATTTGACATACTCCAGTTATATTGCAGATGTATTCACTACTATAATTTCCATTTCCATTATTAGTATTAGTATTATTACCAAAAACTACTATTTCTTTCTCTATTTTAACTCATTTAATATATATTATTTTTGCACACACAGGTGTTAACTCACCTAGGTGCATTATTGTATTACCAATGTATAACATTCTTATTGTCGAATAAATTGAATTGAATTGAAAAAAAAAAAAATTGAATTGAATTGAAAAAAAAAATTGAAACATCAGAAATATTTCCCAGGGAAAACAACCAAAACCTATTCGTTTTTTTATGTATCTCAGGGCGAGATCGGTTTCCGGGCATGATTGTGTTTTCGGATTCAATTTCATTCTTCCATATCACATAGAAAGATAAATGGGAACGATTACTACGTGTGAAGATTGCATAAGGGCCTGAACTCCGATGGGATTTGAGGTTTTTAAAGACTGCTTAATGTGTTACTTTCGAGATCTGACGAGACACGTATTTCATCTGCATATAATTCCCTCTCAAATGCATGCTTATGGTAATAATGCCAAGAGAGTATCTCTCGTTGTTCTTTCAGCGTAAATATTTGAGTGTCTGAAATTCGGTACACCTCGTAGAAAAACTAAACAGAGTTATCCCATGTTAGTATGTATCTATATTAACATTGATATTAACTCTCAGAGCTCTCTAAATCATAGCAAATTTCAGCATCTTCTTTCTTCACCCCACGTGGGCTCGGATGTCCGATGGTGAAAGGAGGACGCACGGAGAGCTGCCTCCCCCTCCACCCTATCGCTGATCGAGTTTTCCCCCAAATCCCCGGACTTGACTCCACTAGATTTTTTTTATTGGGCTTCGTTAAGGAAATAGTCAGGCTTGCAGATTTATCACCCCAAACCAATTATCGAATGTTACGGTTATCATTAGAAAACGATACGATAAATGTATCGAATGGAGATTTGGTTGAATAGTCCAAAATTTAATGTGTACGCACTGTCATGTCGATATATTCTTTTGTAGTGGTTCATTTATGTTATTAATATTGGTAATTATATTATTTGATGTAAATATGTGCATTTCTATTCTTTGAAAACAAACTGCCTTGTACTACTAGACATAACTATATCGCACTTAGAGTTGTTATGTTCTGAAGGAGTATTTCAAACTATATTATTTACAAAATTGTGATTTAAAATACAACTATTCAAATTATTTTGATAGTGATATGAATATTTTACCCATGCTATATTTCTGTAAAAAAATAATATCATCGTGAAATTTCACAAATCCAGTGGCCTCGTCAAATTTTATTTAGAAAAATCACTAGTATGTTATTTGGATTTTTGACCTTGACAAAAATTCGAAGTACGGCTTGATATTTTTATTTTTATTTCGAATTCATGACACTCAACTAGAACTATTGATGCTCTATCTACTGAAAGAAAAAAAACTTCTGAATCGGATAATGAATAACAATTTTAGAGAGGTGGCCCGCTTTCAAAAATGGGTCACTCTGTATCTGCTGAAAGTGTAAGGGGGGAACCGATTGGTGAACCTGAAATTTCTTTATAACATATGTTATTGAATATTAAATATTTTTGTACCATAGTTTACAAACTCAGCTCAAACTCTTAAATATTCGTATATTAGCATTAGAAGGAGCTGACTAAACGAATTTTTTCAGTTTTTTATCACCAGCAGATACTCAAAACCTATAAAGCTCTCTTGAAGTATCCTTGATTCATGTAAACAGGATATCCTTATGACGATTTAAAAATATATCAACCAAAATAAACTGCTTCAGTTTTGAGTCAGGGAGAGGACAATTTTCCCCATTGCCTACCTACTGCCCCTTGATATGCGCATGCATAGCACAACTTTGACTCACCTCCTTGTAGGGTTGATAACTATTTTTGAAATTCACTCCTTTTGGACCTTTACCGAGAACTATCTGGAAAATGGGCCGAGTCTGCAGTTCGACTCTCCGATTATTATTCAAGACGTCATACTATATAAGTGGAACTGAAAGTTTTCGATGATGTAGGTGGGGCTCGTATGATGTTAATTTACCTGTAATACAATCACTTGCCGATATCGTTATAGATCATATTCGTTGTAAAATATCTTGCTAGTGAATAAATCAATTTTGAATTAACATAAAACGAAAATCGGTCATAGCTCATAAACACTACCAAATCCAATCTTTCAGCACAACGCAATCAAGTATTCCATCCACGTAGTTTGGTTCAGAATTAACACCTCTAGCCGTTGGTCCTTGCCAAGGCTCTTGTGCGGTCCGTATCAGTATGCAGTTGGTGGAAATAGTTAACAATGGTGGCAATAACAATAAATTAACCACCCTCGCTAAGTTGTTTACTGCTAACGTCACGTTATGAAAGATCTTTCCTGTGTCTTTTGGTATTCACGCGAGCGTGCGTACTTTTCTTCGATTCTCATGAGTTATTCATGCTCGATAGGTACTGTAATTTGTAACGTTTTATGGCTAACGATATGCCCATTTTTATTATTTCTAGATAATGACCTTATAGGGCGGAGGTGGGGTACTACACGCGTCTAGACGGAGATGGTTTATGACGCTAGGAACATCCTATTTTATTCCTGTCTTCCTTTATTTTTGAAGTGATGGTGTGTTGTCGAGCGGATTCTCAGTTGCGAGGCAATGATAACGATTATTTTGTTGACATGTCATAATCTGACAAAATCTGATGAAACTACTCCTTCGCCACAGATTTGAATTTATATTGATTCATCAAAAATAATAATATCATTCAACGATCGTGTAATGACGGCTATTACTCATGGAAGTTCGCCCATGTATCCGAATCTACCGCCAATGAACCTCAAGAAAATTCGAGTTTAGAACAATTTCAATTTGTTTGGATAAACAAGCACCAAGAAACTTGAAAGTGGAAATATTGATATGAATAATTATAAAAAAGTAAAACAATCATGTTGACTATTTCAAAATATATTCGAATAGCTGGCCGTTCACTTCCGAGCACTTCAAAATTCGGGTGTTGACTGCTTACGTTGTGGCAGATCTGATTTCATTGGGATCCAAATATTCAAATGTTCGGGTAATCCTTTCTGACAATTCATCTCTCGCACGTACGGGTGTATTGTAAACTTTTTCTTCAAACATTCCCCACAGATAAAAATCTAATGGATTAAGATAGGGTGATCTCGCCGGCCAATTCCATGGTCCCAAGCGGCCTTATCCAATGATCGTCAAAGTCTTTCCAGTTCTGCGCTCACTTCTCTTGTACAATGTGCAGGAGCTCCGTTTGGTTGGTACCAACAGTTTCGATATTCTTCGATTGGAAGATTATCGACGAAGATTTCTACAGTATTCTCCAAAATATTCAGGTAGGTTTTGGATGTTAATAGATGTTAATGATTCTTCTGCCTTTTGATAGGTTATGAAGATGTGTATTTTTCTATTTTACACTGTTACTTTCCGATGCCTATCAATAAAAGCGATTATTATTATTATTATATCATTTCTACAAATACAACTCTCTGTTGAGGGTATTAAGGCTTCATTGCTTGACTTTTGGTGGATTTATAATCATGCAAGATTCTCAGAACCGATGAATATTTTATACCCAAATCTTCATCAGCACTTCTTATCGATGACTCAGGAAATGCGTGAAAATATGCTAAGACATTGATATTTTTGTCTTCGGAAGTAACGGGTTTCTTAGTGCTTTTGAAGTTGATCCAAATGCATTGAAATTTTTCTGAAATCGTATAAATTTCTTTAGGTTCAATATAAATCAACTTTTAGTCACTTCTTCAAGAAAACGAAAAAACTGTATATTTTTACTACCCTGTATCGAAGTAACGGAGATTCGGCTGAAGTATGGGAAGCCTCTAGGTATCATCTAACTCCAAACCAAATTTCGATACCACAGTATTTCTCAAGTCAACGATATCAGCAAGACTTCCGAAGGAAAAAATTTAAATTAATTCTTATTTCAAAAATGGCAACAGATTAATATAGGGAAATATCAAGAAAAGTTGTCGGGCAATTGTTGAAAATTCCAAAAATAATATTATATGCAGTGTTTCATTTGAAAAATCAAAGTTGCTACTACTTTCTAATAAAAGTGGGAACATCGCATTTTCGAAAATATTAAAGTTGGGTAGATAAGGCTCTCTATTTAATTTTCAAAGTGATCTGTTGTCTGGTTCATCAGAAACGTCTAATGTGCCATCCACGGTGAAACAGCGTGTATATTATTGTCATATGACTATATATTCATCATTCAATTCAGACGATGTGAACTAAATGAATTTTAATTTTTTATATAGTAAGAAATTAATAAATGAGTCGTACTAAAACAACTGATGATAATAATAATAATGAGCAGGGGGCCAACTCTCATCCAAGGTCTTTGTGAGTTGCGAAACCACTTTTCCCGAGCAACTGGTGCAAAACCGGACTGGTAGCCAAGGTATTAGGGACCAACGACAAGCTAGTGGGGGTGACAATGATGAATAGACAAACGATGACAACCACGATAACAACGGACGCTTTGAGTGGACAGATAAGTTAAGGGACTGTCTTCTGCATTGCTATTCCAAGAGCCTCCGCACTTGTTATAGATAACCCACTTTGATCAGGTGAAAACCATCAGAAAGAATATCTATTAGTATCTGTAACCACAAAACGTAGATACTCCAGACCTAGCTTCCTAAAGGAGGTTTCGTTAGCGTGATCTGAATGAACTGCACCATGCGATAACTACGACAGATCTGCGACAGGCCTTCAAGGGTCAAGAACTTTGCTACTCCAGGTACTGATGGGCTGAATAACTATTGGTAGAAATCATTCACAAACACCTACCACCATTTGGAAAAAGTTTAAAACTCATGGCTATCTAGGTAACCGGAGTCCAGAGTCCCAACAGAGCAGTCTCTAGAAGGGACGTATTTCAGAAAGAGTCTCTCAGCCCTATTCTCTTCTACATCTCTCTATTGCCATTTCCCGTTGCACTACCGAAAACTCACGGATACAACTGCAGCAACCTCAACAACACGAGGCATAAGGTCACAGAACTATTACATCGATGACCTAAAAATAAATATCTCTGGAAAAAAGGTCCTTCGAAATGAAATTTGGGATCGACAAATATGCACAGTTCATCTCAAAAGAGTACGGAGAGGAGGCATCCCACATCATCTCGATGCCGGAAAGACGTATGCCACCTAGGGGGGAATAACGCCTCTCCCAGATTGTATATTGTAGGGGGGTCGTGCAGGCTGTGCAGCCTCACAAGCATCTCGACCTTTGAGACCTTTTGTGCGTGACTCTTTACCTAGTCAAGACCAGAGATTCTGAGAATGTGCGAATTTCATCAGTTTCCTAGGAGCTGAGTTCTTGATGTCGGGTGGCATTAGCAAAGCAGATGTTCTGCAGTTTCGGCGAAGTTCTCGCAGTAGCGGCAACTATCACTCCTCTCTTTTTGAGGCAAGACCTCAGAGGGCACTGCCCAGTGACTAAGCCCAACACCAATTTCAAGTCTTTTTATCCAATTCGAAAAGCTGTTTAGCTTTCCTTGGCGATAGGATCACTAGCCTTCTCGCTTGTCTTTGTCCTGGCACTTTATTTCAGGGAGATTTCATTCAAACGAATTCCCAGCGTCAAAACTCTTCTTTTAAGTTGGCTTTGGTGAGTCCTCAGAAGGATTCTGGGTCGGAAAGTGGCGTGTTTGCCCGTTCTTCAATGAGGCAGTCTGCTTCCTCATTGCCCGTGATGTAACTGTCACCTGGAACCCACATCAGGGTTAGTTGTTTTAGGATTTGTTTAGAGTCGCAAGTCAGCTTATACTCACAAGTGTATGACTTTCAGTGAGCTGTTAGTGCTACATAGCCCTTCGAGTGCTACTTTCAAGACATTCCTGGGCACAAATCTCTGTAGCACCTACTTCTGCTTGGAAGATGGTTGGGATCCTACCAAGGGGTTTTGAAAGCCTGAAATTTGACCTTGTAATGCTTATTCTTTCCAGTATCCCAAACTCTTAGCTCTATGGAAAAGTCTTCTAACTTTTGTTAGAAGTTTTGCTAATTCCTAATCCACCAGGTCACGTCTCTAGTGGTTGCCGTATGTTTTTCAGGACATATGAATTTGTATGCTTTTGATAAAGCATTTTGAAGTTGTCTCGAGATGTTCTTATCAAACATCCCAGTTGGTTAATTTTGGTACCCTGTATCGATCGAAGCGTGTTTCCGATGTCTCCAAGTCGAACATTATGTGCTTATAGTCCGACATTGAGGAGACATCAGAGACACGCCAGTTGTGAATATAATTATTCTGTAATAAATGGATTAGCAAAGGTTAGGTCAAGAACCTCTTCTCTGATCGCATTTGTGAAGGTGGGTTTTATTCCTCTATTGATAATGTCAATATTAGTGGCCGATAAGATATTCTAAAAAGTACTCACCCCGTGCATTGCTATCAGTGCTTCCCCATGTCAAGTGATGGGCAGGACAGAATGTAGTACCTGTTATCTTTTTTAAACCATCTGATGAGGCTTTGGACTTTCTCTTGAGGAGGGTGTGTTGGAGAGTCCTCAGAGAAGTAGACAGAGGCGATGACGAACTGCCTCTTGCCTGCTTCAGTTGGCACTTCCACAATGGCGGTTGCCAAATCTCCAGTACTGAACTCTGGAACAGAAATGAAGTTAATATTAGGTGCGAGCAATAAGGGTATTCGTGGTATTTCGTGAGAAGTTCAATAAAGAAAATACACAATTTGATGTTGAGTCCCTGTATTCCTCACTTACTGGCCACTGCAAACTGAAACACCACATGCATAAAATCGGACTTGCACAAGATGCAGAGTGCCGCCTATGCATGGAGGAGGATGAAACGGCTAAGCACATTTTATGTACATGCCCCGCAGCGGCCAGAACCAGATTTTCAACATTTCTCAATACAACAGTAAGGCCAGAGAACCTGGTAAGTTGTTCTCCCAACGTACTCCTCAATTTCGTTAAGAGATTGGATATACTGGGAGAAATATAACCATAGGGTGAGCCACAATAGGCCATTGGCCGCAGTGGAGGGCCTGATATGGGCCCACTCACGTTCAAACCTAACCCTTTATTTCTCCTTCATTTATCCAGGGCTGTTGTCCCTATGTGTAAACTGCCTTCAATAAACATCCCTCTAAGCACACTCGTGGCTGCCTTTGAATGTCGAAGGTTTATTTGAAGGCAGTTGAGCTTTTGTCGGTGGCTTGCTAATAAATTGGTGTGGCCGGCTTTACAGGGTGTTTCCTCACTACGGTTCCTAACTGCAGAGGGCGATTCGTTAAGTAATTTTAAGAAGAAGAGTTCCTATGAAAAGATGTCCGGAGTTGTTTCATTTCTGAGGGCGTTGAATTTAAAAATAAAAACAGTAATTATAAAATTGTTGTTTTTTACGTTATCCCCCTACGAACTTCAGCCCTCAGAAGTCGAAACTTGTGCGAGCTAAGGATTAACAAGATCTTACCTTTTAACGTGCGATTCCTAGCACGAGGAATATCTTAGAACCGATTTGGTTGAAATTCGGTTCATCTATTTGAATAAGGCGCTCATTCAGACCTAACTTGATTGAAATTATCAGCGCCAGTGGCGTCTCAGTGGGCATCACAGCCAACAATCAGCCCTATGCTGTATCACTTCCGTTAAAAATATCGTCACCGTTATTCGCCATTTCCGTTATTTTGCTATGATTGGTAATAGCAAAATAACGGAAATGGCGAATAACGGTGACGTTATTTTTAACGAAAGTGATACAGCATAGGGCTGAATATTCTAAAAAAATTACGCCACTGACTTTTTTTCATAGAAACTTTTCTTCTTAAAATGGCCTAACGAATTACCTCTGCAGTTAGGAACCGTAGTTGGGAAACACTCTGTATATACAACTAAGCCACTTAACTAAACACTTATTGAAAGAAGCTTTCAGTTTTTCATAATTCATATTCTTGAAAGAGGTAGTGGATTTTCTCAAGAGCTATCGTAGCAGAGGACAAATTTATGTATCGGCAATGAGTGTGAGTGAGAGATATATTCAACGTCATAGCTCTTAAGAAAATCCACTACCTCTACCTATAATCGTTATCGTTCATTGTTTCTTTAGAAGTGACTATAACTGTAATCTGTTTCTATTACTCAAGGTAATAAGTACTTTCGATATGTAAATTTTTTATCGTTTTCATGAATATGTGATCGATACAAGACAGTTTTTGATATGGTTGGTTTCGTGTTACCGAGTTCATTATTGATAGGAAATATGGTTACTTTCAAGTTTTATCTTTGTCATCTATATCGCCAACAAAAATACCAAAATTTTCTCAATAATTTTTGTATACTTTGAATCAACCACTGGGATTAACGGAGTTCTGTCATCAATTCTTGAACTTGGTGGTTACAAAGCATTTTAAGACGATACCTGACGTTCAAATACAAATAATATAACTCTTAATGTAAATACAAGTTGAGTCGATGAAAATTTTATTTCTAAACATATACTTTGCGTCAACACTGCCAGCTTTGTCAAAATAAGAAACAATCCCTTAGCGTGGTGAATTTCACTCCTGAATTTTTTCTGAACTGTAACGGTTCACATATTTTCAAAGGATATGTCTTGTAAATATGGCAGCCAGGCAAGGTAACATTGACTAAAAATTGTTGTTTCGTTCAGTCTTGCCATTTTCTTTCATGTATTTATTATTATCTTCCACATGAACGTGGTTGCAAGTGAATATTTTATTTTCATGTCATGTATTACCGGTAATTAACGTTAAATTATTCTGCGCAATGATGCGTCATATATCCAATTCCGAGTGGTATTTCTAGAAAATGATAACATTTGCATATTAGCATCAATTTAGCAACAAACTCGTAGAAGTGATTGATATTCAAAGCATTTACCGGATATTAAAACTTACATTACAAGGAACTATTAAACATTAACCATTATCGACGGGAGTGACTGATGGGGCAATCCTATACTAACAACTTTAGTACTTGACAGAAGCTTTGATACAGCTGCAATTTTGATTGTATTGTTTCACAAAATCAACATGTTTTTACTGACGCTTCTCTGTGGTTGAATATCTTTCCTAACCGTATTCGTATCTATTACCATTCAATCGAAATAACATAATTCCGATCACGGTTGAAAATACCCTTCTCCCCACACATATTCACGAAGTGGGAAATGAGTCAAATATCTGATAGAAATCAGCTATTTTCCCATACGGACATTGATATTTGTTGTTTTCTAACAGATGTTTGCGTCAATTTTCCACTTGGTGGAAACGTGTCGAGAGAATGGTTCCTCGATTCTGTCTAGTTTATTCGTTTTAGGCATAACAAAAACAACTACTTAACTATGTTGAGGTACAGACACCATACCATAGGAAAGAATATCATTACAATGAGTTTTCGGTGCACAATAAATAAAAAAAACGATGCAGTTATGTGGATTAGACAGCTGTAGTACGACATAAAGACTGATTCCCTATTTTATATTGAAAACAGTGGATACCAACATCAGACACGTTGAAATTTGGATGAAATGATATATCACCAGAATTGAAGAAGCAACGAAAATAAAAACAATCGATTTTCATTACATAGTTTTTGGTTTGGATTGAAATGGGCACGGTTGAAGTTTTTCAGATAGGTATGTTTTGAAGAAGTTGATAATTTAAAAAAACTGTGAACAATTAAGATTCATATTCAAATATTTTTGTGTATGTCAACACAAAGCGATGATAGATCGATTTACAGTTTGTCCACCTATAATGTCGCAGCATATGGAAACATTTTTTTACAATAAACATTATTCTTTCTAAAAAGTTCTGCATAATCTAAAACCTGAAATACAACCGTCAGATAAATAGTTATTTATGCAACAAGTGCAAAAAGTAAGTGTTTATTGCACTCGACGTGAAATTGACGTCGAGTACAATAAACATTTTTTGCACGAGTTGCATACAACATTTTTTCTACGTTCATGCAAAAAGCAAAAAATTATTTATTTAGGTGCAGCACTAGGTGAAGGAAAATGAAATACGCAATTTAAATAAATAATTATTACTATCGATTTCATCACCATCATCTAGTTTTCCATTAATATTACTCATTTTAAAACTTTCAGTTCGGTAATTGTCAGAATTGAATTTTGACTGACGTTTATATAACCACAGTTGCATTATAAAAATCAAAATCATAGCAGTGCGTATGTTATCACGAGGTGTGGTCGTAGTAAGGACAGTTTGCTCTATGCAGGTAGACGGTTTAGAATATAGCGGATCGATTTTGATTATGGAGTTATTCTCGGGAAGGCATTGTTTGTTCAACTCTGACTGCTAACATTAATACAAAATAATATAAAATATGTAGCTGTTTAAAACGTATGGCCAATTTCACAGAATATCTGCTATATATGTAGTGGGTTTGAACGTTTATGTTTATCATGATCACGTTGAAGTAGAATGACAGATGAGTGCAATAAAAACTTTATTGCACCAGTGCAATAAAGAACTTCTTTTTCCACTGAATATAGTTCAATAAAGTTTTGCTTTTTGCATGAATGTAGAAAAAATAAATTATTTTCAGTCGTACGCGAGGTTTCTTGAAAACTATGAATTCCATGCAAGAGAATAATTCTGTATCGAAATCTGAATGTAGTTTTCAATTCTAAACAACTTTTTCCTACAATAATTTTCGATATTGTCAAAATTGAAGAGAGTTTACTTCTGCATGGAATTTGGAGTTTTCAAGGAACCTCGTATAAGACTGATAAATATGTATATCTGATAGTTGTGTATCAGATTTCAGATCATACAGAACTTTTTATGAAAAATAACTTTTTTTCGTAAAATCAAAAATGAAAAGTTTTTCATATGCTACGAACTCAAGTGGGACACAATGTATTGTATGATATATAATGTAATATATAATTTGTCATGCCCCCTTTCATGTTTTTTTAGACCTGTTTCCAAATATCTTTTGATAATACCCACGTAACTTTTTCGCAGTCAAGGCAAGGGATTTCATGAATGACAGACATTTCATCTGCATTCTGGAGTGGCTATTATTTCGTTTATGTTTGAAGTAGAATCTTGTTAAATGATATTTTGGAATACCTACATATATTTTACTATCTTATTACGATGGCTGTGAAGGGACAAACAAGGTAGATTTTTTTATCTTATATTTATGAGTTAGTTATCTAACTAAGGCATTTTAATGAATTGAATATGTCATTATAACGTGATACCGTAAGTCATAATAATAAGAAGAGAAAATAAAAAAAAAAAAAAATTTGCGCTAGTGATGCGTTGCCATAGTTACTCTGCAAGATTCAGAGACCTCTAATGCGGATGAGATTAGAAATATATTACATCGTATGTTTTAAGAGGTACGTATCAATATATTTTAATCAATTAAAATATAGATAGGCAGAGGCTTGACATTAGTATGGAAAATAAAAGTTGAGCAACCAATTGAAAGATATTTTTCTGAAAAGAATTTGAAAATTCTTGAATAAGGGCCTAACTGTTACATCAGGACTCAGAGATCAGTGAATGGCAGGTGAAACTGTAGTTGAAGCAACTTTATTTGTAAAGTACAAAACATTGCATATACTTAGGTATCATATCTGAATTTAGTGAAGTCCAAATACGTGCATCAGGTATCAGCCATATACCGGGTGGCTACGGAAGTATTGCCTACGGAATATCTCAGTTATTGTATGAAGTAGGTTTGTGAAATATGGAGCGTCGATATAATGACATAAGAGCTAGAATTTTAGCATATTGACATGTCGAACTTAACTTCCGGTCTGACCGGAAGTAACATCAACTTTCTTATTTTAAATGGAAACCCTATTTTTTTTTCTTTTCGCTTTATTCAGCATTCAATTCCCTTTCTAATGACATATCACAAGTTGGTATCTAACCAGAAACTAGATCAGAAAAAAATTATTATTGAAATTCACCGAGTAGGCCGTGGAAGCAAAATGAAAGCCAAAAATTGAAAAGTTGGCTATGGAAACCATACGTCACTTGATAACAGTTGCTACTACTGTGATATTTTATTTTCATTCGTCGGCGTTATAAAAAGCCGCCAAAAAAATATTGGAAAAATTGGGAAAAAAACAATACTCTATAGGTCCATAACTTAAATAGGAACATACAACTTTTTCTTGCCTGTACTATTCAGCATAACCATTCCTTTCTAATGATATAATAGAAAGTAATTTTTTGAAATGAAATACCAAAAATTTTTTTTTCGATAAATCTGTTTTTTTGTTATTTGAATAATAATGATTGGATTAGAAAATAGCATAGGTATATTGAATTTAGCGCCATCATTAAATAAAATCCCTAAATAACTAAACTCCCTACAGTTTTAAGTTTTATTAATAACTCACTTGTTTTAACCATTATCCTCACTTTTTTGATGTTACAAGCGTTTGTTAAATATTATTCACTCAGCCTGATGATCACGTCTGATTCAAATCAGCATCTGCTGCAGGGTTTCATCGAGACGAGAAATCTCGTCTCGAAGGCACTTTCTCGTCTCGTCTCGATCATCGAGACGAAAAATAAACAAACTCTCGTCTCGATGTTTTTCTCGAAGACAATTTCTAGATTTCGATTCGAAATTTCGAGAGTCTCGAAAACAAAAACTGAATGTTATTAAAAAATGCTATGTATAGGTTATTACGTATAACACAAGGCCATACAGGGTATTAAATTTTTCTACAAATAAAAAATACGTTAAAATACAGAGGCTATATGCTATGAACTAAAAGCCACGTATAACAAAAAAACCGCCGAGTATCAGCACACAAATAAACAATATTGTTCCAAAAAATTAAAATTAAATGAATCCTTGATGTTTTAATTTAATCTTTTATCCATACATTTAAAATTTACCTAGGTACGAAAGGTGAAAGTTTAAAATTGTTTCTTCGTTCGTGAAGAGAAGAATGTAACAGCACCAGCAACAAACTCATTTTTTATGATCGAGACTGTTGAAAAAAATTATCGATGTTACTCAAATTATTTTATCTCAATAGTAGGGGTCGCAGTACTGCATAGTGAAATTTATGCAAAAATGGTGCCATAAGTATGCCATAAGAATATCCTTAGAAGTAATATAGTAATGAGCTTGGACTAACATATTCAAAGAATTCAATAGAAAAAAGTTGAATTTAAGTCTCTTTCCCCTTTATTTAATTTCTTTACCCTGAAAGGCCAGACTGACCGAATAGTGTCCTATCAATTAATGTTTAAAGTAATAATCATTATCTTTTAATTATTGTAATAAAGAAATATAAAATAGCATTGTACAAGACTCTCAAATTATTGTTAAAATCTAATAAAAATATGATAATCATTGATTCTCATTTCTCTCTTGTGTTTGAATTAGAATTATTTCCTAGCATAGTTTTTTATTTTCTCTTTTCTAGCGTAATTAGAGCTGTGAGTTATTGCAGCACATATCTTTTTTCGAGATCGAGAATTCTCGAAATAATTTCTCGATCTCGAAATATCTTGAAGTGATTTTCTCGATCTCGTTCCCGAAAAAACCCATTAGCTCTCGATTTCGAGACGAGATAGAGACGAGATAGAGACGAGACGAGAATGTCGTGAAAGACTGTCTGCTCGCTCTGCTCGACCCTACAAAACTGAACTCATCCAAGATCGGTCGTTAATTACAATTACTTTTTGCTCGATCAGCTCATAGAAAAATATATATTGTATAGAGTAAGTATACAATCTATATTTCTATAGATTAGCTACTGTGATTACGTGGTACAAATCGAGATCTGCTCGCTCGTCTCTGATTTATTGTTTATTGTTCTCCTCTGAGAAACAAATCACAAAACCAAACTGACCATTAAGGGTGGAGCCATTTGAAGTGAGGCAATAGAATATCATGAAAACTTAAATAAATACATGCAGTGAAAATCTAAAATGATATAAGGTAAGCTCGTGTAAGTGTGACCGTGATTTTCATTAGTTCGCATTGAATTTAGTCCATCTGATGAACCTGAACTAATATAACAATGAACTTCTGCAGGTATTTACTTCGAAGGTCAGTCTTTGTAATACGCCACAGAAAACTGTTGAAAAACGTATTCTATGAATTTTATTTATATATTCAGATATACATCTCCATAGGTCACACTTCCCCGGAAATTTGGGGCAAGTGTGATTCTGGCCAAATTGAAAGATATTAATGCACGTAAATCTCTCTTTAGGGCAGGTGTGAGTAAACAGTAAAGGAACTTTCACCACAATTTATTTGTTTCGAGATATCTTTATTCAAAACATAGTTAGGAACTTTTCAATATTGAATTTGAAATTCCCCATTGGAAAAAAAAATAATCGTGAAAGTGAACATTTGTTGAAAAGAAAAATTAATTGGTAGAAATCTGAAAAATCGAATGAGAATTTCATTGATCCCCATCTTCTGACGAGTGGTGATGGAAGCACAGTTGTTATTTCATCCTCAGAAAGTGTATCAATGTCTTTCACATCTGGCCAGGTATATTGTTTGGTTCCTGAGATTTCCGTATGTAATTTCGTAGTATAGCTGAGAAAATATTACTGTTTAGATTGGCCAAATGAACCAGGTTCCCACTTACCCCGACAGATAGGTCACACTATCCCCAATAACATTTAATTTCGGGGTAAGTGTGACATGCAATGGAAAAATGGAAAAAAAAACAACTTCATGAAAAAACGGCAATCTATAGTCCGATTCATTGTTTAGGCAGAAGAAAAGTGAATAAAATGGATTCTTACCTTAGATTTTAACAATACACTCAAAGCTTGAAATAAACTCGTTATACTCGTTCGGGTTGATGAATTGTAGGTTAGAAAATTGGGGAAAATATTATGATTTCACAAGATCTCTTTTGTATTTTATATGATGGTTATGGATTCATTATGAGTGTAGGCTATTCGTCAATAGATGGCATTGGGCTGTCGCCCGGTTTAGCGAAGATAGCGAGCAAACTCACACTTGCCCCAAATTCACACTTACCCGAGCTTATCTTAATAACTTAATCTAAAACCTACATACTTTTTTCCTTCTCACAAATACATAATCAAATAAGAAAATCAGCACTTGTTGGCTACACTGTAAAGTGTTAACACATTTATCATTATGAAATAACTTAGGTCATTATAATAAGATAACTCAAGTCATAATAATGAGATAACCATCTCATTATAATGAGATAACTGTCTCATGGTTATGAGATGAAAAAAAAGAGCCATCGTATCTTATAGCTAATCTCCTTGTTTAGTTATAGTTGTAAATCTGACGGGAGTTGAAAATAGTCCTTGGCGACAACCTGAGAACAACAAATTCAAATTTTGGTTACTGGCTCAAATAACAGCTCCGTACAATGCTGAACATATTTTAGGAAAACTTCCGCATGGTCGCAAAGCCACTCCTACATCGAAATGCACAAGGAATACTTTTTCTGGCAACGTACGATGTGTGTACACACAGACATCCATTCACGACATCACAGTTTCCTGGAATAATCCGGCTCCTCTCTTGTAAAGTGAATACCAATAGATCAGGTTGAATAACTTCGGTCTGGCAGCCAGTACCACCCACTAGTCGCGAGTTGCGATGCACGTTATAAATATCGACTTCTTGGTTATAATTCTGCAGAAATGGCGCGCGATAATTGTGGGATTGTCGAGGAAGGGACAAAGAATTAATTGGACATGAATTGCAGGGAGACTGCCACAGCCAATGATCCGCGAAGGATGAACTGTGAGATTCGGATGGTTGGTTAACGATGATGCAACGATTAGTTTTTTGAACTTGAAGTCCAGGTACAGCCCTTGAATATCGAACCATTGGAGAATTTAGAAAAAACAACAAAGTTGCTCAAATACCTGATGAATAAAAAAAATACTAATATCTTCACACAATATTTTTATCATTACTTTCAGAACAGGGTAAGTCGGGGGTAGTTGGCCATAGTTTTTTCAAGAATCTGTCAAAATGAAAGGATACTTATTTCTATACTTATTTTTATGCATAATCATACTTGGAACATTTATCTTCAAGGTAATTGACTAACATAAGGCAAATTTTACGAAGATCAAATTTTAAATTATAATTATTTCTAAATCGCCATTGGCCATCTCTCCCGGAATGCCTGGGTGTGATGGCCATATGAGTAGGGGGGGGGGTGGCCAAAACTGAATTCCACGCTTGGTTTCCTCTTTGGTTTTATATTTTTGTTTCTTACATTTTTTTTCTTATTCTGACCACACCTAGAACACATAATGTCAAATTCGGTACAATTTTCGTACACCAAAAGTTGACACACAATGCACTGAAGCCAATCTTCAATTAGACGCGTAACATAATGATTCTCTCCACATCCAACTCAGTTATCCTATTCCATGCTCACATCTCCATCTGATGAATAGCACTGTTTCTTCTTCATCTTCACTACTCTCAGATATCCTACTAACTGCTTTTCTTTTTTTTATGTTTTATGGTGTTTTTATTTTTCAACTGATCAGACTCAATCTGCATATTTTCTTCTTTTTATTTTTACCCTTCATGGCCTTCATAATACAAGCAGGTGAAAATGTCCCTTCTGTATTACAGCAGACTTTTCAGTTGATGTTACCGTGGATACAGCTTCAGATCCTTTTTTATCAAGGAAGTTTACAGGGCGATTGATAAGTTGCAGTCCTGTCTGGTCCATATTGAAGATTCAGTTAGGTGCTATCTCATTGTCTTGCACTAAGACTTCTTCAAGTAATCGAAAATATGCGTTTAACAGACTTGTTCAGAGCACTCGTTCTAGCGAGGGATACACCCTCTGACTTTTTTAGTGTAATACCTGTGTTTCTGCTCAAGAACATTTTCAACCAGTCGTTACCCGCTTTTTAAGTTTCTTTATTAAATCTGTGTCTGCTCCGCAAACTCGTAGGCAATTCTTCTGACGTCAACAATTGTCAAAAGAAAAACTTTTTTTGCATGGACTTATAATGAGTAGCCAGCCTTTTTTCATTTTCTCCCCCAATTATAGAGGATGGTCCCCATAGGTCCCTTTTTGTCGTTGTTTGCCTTACATCGCGTATCTAAGGTTTTCCTTGGTATTTGATAGGTTTTAGCAGCCGCATAAACCGACATAACGTCATTTTTTATAGCTACAATACTTTTAATGATTCTTCGGTCCAGTTTCATCGAAAAGCAAATGCTTTTGTCTTGTACTTATTGGACATCTAAAACAAAAACGTAGATGTAATAAATAATTTGAATAAGTACATCACAGCTCAAGTAATACAAGCATGTTGGTGTATGATAGCCATACGGCCATCAGACTCTGACTATGTGTGGCCATCTCTCCTGATCTTCCGGTAGAGATGGCCACACCTGAAACGTAAACAAGCAAATGCAGTATGTGTGAAAGTTTGAAGTCAGAACAAAGCCGGGTATGTAAACTGTTCCATAAACTCTGAAATACATATTGCTTTCACAAAATGAAATCACCAGAGTGTTAAACATAAATCCTTCACCAAATTTTAGTAACACTAAAAATAATCAATTGAAATTGTACTTACATTTGAATGGTTTTTTGCCAGAAATTTGGACGTACACTTCCAAATACGCACAACGCAAAGCGAACTGAGCAAAAAATGGCGCCGTACGTGTTCTATGACATATATTGTGTGGCCATCTCTCCCGTGCGGCCAACTCCCCCGGAGTTACCCTATACTCTCAAAACATTAAGCATTTGTCCGTGTTAGAAAAAATTTTGCAAAACGCTTGGACAGTTCGACTTATTCATTTTCTTCTTTTTCAAATACAACCCATTTTCCTGCAGTGGATTTGGATAACATTCTTATTTCAGTAAAGTAAATCTTATCCGTATATATACTACAAATAAAAAACTGGTTGCAAACTTAAATTTCAGTGGAAAACAAATTTATTTCCTATGGATTTAGGACTGGAGGGCAATGAACATGTGAAACAACTGGCCAGAGCCGGTGTTGAAAGAGGTGAAAACATTGGTCATCATGCATGTCAAATGATTTTTTTGTTAATTTTAAAATACCACAGCGTTCAACATGATCATCCAATTGGAATGAATACTGTCTGTCATACCAATCCCACTAGATACACACTATTGCAACCGTGTATACCCTCACAACATTGGTTTTCGAATCTCAATATACCCCGAAGATTCATAACAACTCTACACGATAAGACTAAGGTTTGGTCATGCATGTTATCCATTACATCTCTCTCGGTTATATAGTCTTCCTTCTAAAAACTGTGATCATTGTAACGAAAACAGAGACCTAGATCATATATTTTTTGCATGTTCCAAGTATTCTGATCAGTCGAATGAACTACATGATAAACTTTTTGCTTTGAATATGTCGATTCCCTTGAATGTCATGTCGATCTTAGCCTCGAACAGCATAAAATTGTATGAATGTTTGATAGAATAACGAGGCCCAGCAATCTGTAATGAGGGAAAATGAAAAAATCTCAATCATGTGTCCTCAGATGTAACAATTGTTATCATTATTGATATTATTTCCATATTATATGTGATTTGTTTCTCACAAATCTCGATAATCTAACAATGGGGTGCCAAGACATTTCCCTCAGAATGGCTCGAAATGGATAATAGCTCCTCACAGCCAAATGAATCTTTGATACGCGATAGTACTTTCCAGGTAGAATGGAGTTGTTCAGGTGTTGGAAGTAAGCTATGAATGGAACTTTCGATATTTACACCCAAATTCTTGAAAACACTATCTTTTTTATAAACTTCACATTAAAGTTTACAAATATAAATAACTGTTTATTCATATGATTACAAAATGAATTGTTATTGTTGTGGTCGGTGGATCAGCGGTCTACGGCACAGGCCGTTCGAAACTCCAGCATAGCGATAGTCGGTTCGAGTCCGATGTAGGTAGGAGAATTTTTCTCAACTACTTTATATCGGATCGATAGGCGACCGCATGCCGCATGCCTTGTTGAAAATCAAGTGTATGTTGAGTTGTCTAAATGGCCAATCTCGTCTAGTGCTAGCTTGGAGTGCACACCGACCACCCGAGGTGGTCTTTCCTACAGCTGAAAAGTGAATACATCACCTGAAACATCCCCCGGAGCGCCAAGGCAAATAATAATAATAGCCGTCCTCTACCCGCACAGGCTATGCCTTTGGGTACACTCAACGAGTGTTTATGAGGGAGTATTATTTTTACACTCCCCACGTCCATGGGGTAAGTGATTACTGGGTCCGAGATTCATGTGCCCTGAGTAGGCGTAGTGAACCAAGAATTACGGCCTTCTGCATTCGCCCGGCTAGGATTTCTGCCAAGTCACGGCAAGCCGGTATGATTTTTAAGTTTGAGAGCAGTGTGTCCATCATTCCACCAAGGACCCCTATTATCAGAACCACCATCTTGACAGAATGGTTTGTGTAAAGCCTGCGGAGTTCAAAGAGAAGATCTCGATATTTAGTCCGTTTTTCCTCCTCTTTTCGGACGATGTTCGATTCACCAGGAGCTGAAAACTCAATGACGAAAATTGTCCTACTTTGATGGTCGAGGGGTACTACATCAGACTCATTGGCTTGTATTTGCCTGAGGGTGGGGAATGAATAGTTCCAATAGATTCGACACTTCTCATTCTCCACCACGGACTCAATATCCCCCGGAGCATAAGGCAACACCAGTGTCTCGTCTACACCGTACGAGTGTCGTAGATGGTAGTACAACACTCGTAGGGCCGCGTTATGTCTGTAGATATAATTTTTTTTTTATCCGTGGCGGAAAAATGAGAGCACATACCTAATAACAAAAAATGAAAACACAGAACTAGCTAAGAACTACAGACCTATTACCTATCTCAATAATATCTATAAAATTCTTACAAAAATAATATCCGAGAGATTGCACGACCGATTGTTTCTAGCCGAACAAAAAGGATGTGTCAAAAACACGTACAGTTGTAATAATCGCCTTCTAACAAGCAAAATGCTATATTAGGATTGCAAACAAAGAAACAAATGTATGGACATGTTTTTATATTCACCAAATTGGTGTGGTGGATTCCATTCGACCAATAGTAACACTGTAAATTTCAAATGGACAAATCAAAGGGCGAGTTTGCAATCCACCACACCAATTTGATGAATATAAAAACATGTCACTAGCATGGATTGAATGAATATCTATAGAACATCCTCTACCCTCATTTCTTCCATCAGCAAAACAATCAACAAGTGGAACACCGATATGCAACTGATTTCAGATCCCAAAAGCAACGACTTTGATTCTCATGGCACGTCAATTATCATGTTATCAATACCGGGTTGAATGTTCAATAATAGAAAATAGGAGATTTGCTACACGTCGAATGTATCTTCTCCGCGATGATGAACAAAAACCCATTATATTCAATATTTGTAAATATTTATATTCTATGATGATAGTGATAGTTTCATGTTAAAATAATTAATTTTGACCTCGATTTTACTCGACTCGATAATATTTCAAACAATTTTTTGTGATGCTAAGTGTGTTTAGTATTGTTTTTTGTTTAATATTATTATTATTATCATTTTCAATGTTACTCATTTTATAGTTTTTGATTGATCTACTTATTTATTTTGCATAATCATATTAATAGATAGTCGTTTATATATGTGGAAACTCAACTAACATTTATAAAAACAGTTAATATTTTCAAGAATTCAGGTGTAAATATCAAAAGTTCCATCCATAATTTGCTTCTAACACCTGAACTATCCATTCTATCTGGAAAGTACTATCAGGATGCAAACATTTTCACGGATTCATTTGGCTGTGAGATGCTATCATCCATTTCGAACCATTCTGAGGAAAACGTCTTGGCACCCCATTGTTAGATTATCGAGATTTGTGAGATAAAAATTACATATAATATGTAAATGACATCAATAATGATAACAATTGTTATCTCTGAGGACAAATGATTTAGATTTTTTAATTTTTCCTCATACAGATCGCTGGGCCTCGTTATGGACATTTTGGAAAACATATTAGATATTATTGAACATCAGATGTATTTGGAATCGGTTATTATCGTTTCTCTTCAAAAAATATCCTGAATATGGCATTTTCCGAAAATATAAATTATTCTAGCGTCTAACGAAAGGTGTTTGGAAAGATCTTGGAATTTGTATCTCATTCCATAGGCACTGTGAAGCAGTGTATGAAATTTTTTTAATAACGGTGCCTAATATAACTGAGAAAATCCTTTTTTCAGGCGAATCATCGAATAGTCGAATTTTCCAAAGCTCCATATCTCGAAAATTGTCCATTCTTTGAGCTTAATGGCTGTGAACACTTTTGATCAGCTCATCAAGAACTACGATATACCAAAAATTCAGCCAAATTCATGGAAAGCCATTTCCCATAAGAAATGTGCGGGGTCCTTTGCCGGGATTTGCCTGGTAATATTTAACGTCGCTGCATTGGCTGCTTCGTAAATATCAGTCATTCACAGTCGCTCAATTTGTTCTTTTCTGTTTTGATTAAGTAGGTATAAATCATTTAATTTGAATATTATATTATTATATTTCTGACAGAAATGGAAAGCTCTTCCTTTGTTTCATAGGTAAATAATTCAAACAAGTAAATTAAATGTGTCTAGGCTATCATCATGAAGTAGCGGCCAAAAAATTCACACTTCAAGATGCTATTAAATCCGTAAAACTTCAAGTTTTGTGAGACGCCTAAAAACCATTATCGCCTGTTTCCGTATGTGAGGAATATAGCCCATGGCAAGACTTACTCTTGGTTCCAAAACTGGGTCATTATTCATTTCAACAATATTCGAAGGGACAATTCATTATCGATCTATCCTCAACAATACAACCATTAACTCAACAAAAAAAACTATAAAATAAGTCCAGGAGACCGTGAATTATCGGACTGACAAATAATGAACCGATTCACAGAACGTCACTTCATTGTTATTTCTTTCAAAGATCCGCATTCTTCCAAGTCGTTTAAAACTCATACGTTTCGTATTCCTGCATGGGCGCCTTTTGGTACGTGCAAAAATAGCATTAAATTTGCCTCTTTCCGATAAATAAACTTCAAATCACCTTCCAACACGACAACAATAGGTCATCTTTCGTTTACAAATGGCACTCCACATCCAATTGAAAAGTTTACAAACCATAAAATATCACCGGCTGCTTTGTTCAACTGATATGAGATTAGGCGAAAATAGCTGAGCAGAAAACAGGCTAGAATTTCACTCAGAGGCGTACACAGGAAACAGATAAGGGGTTATAGTCACGATTATTATGTTTCTACTAAACTTCTTCGAGAAAGAATAACTTATATTGATGAATTGATTATACTAAACCTGATTCAATTCTACTCTGAAACTGGAAAATAAATAGTTTATGAGTCTTAACTCAAAACGAAAGTGCCTTTTTAACACCTCAAGCTTCTTTCAGAAGAGTGATGTTGAGCTATCGTAAGGAAAAAATGTTTTTTTTATTGGATATTTCAACATTCTTTTGCTCAATTCTGTCATAAATGATAATAAAAGTAGGAATTTATTCAGCTTCATGGAACTTTGCGAACTGAAGCAGTATCATAATATCACCATAAAAATAATAATTTGCTAGATCTAGCCTTAACAAAAACTGATATTGACAGAGATATGGACCCTTTTGTCTCTCCAGCAGTTCAAATCATTGAGAGCTCAAGAGAAAACGCAATAGATATTTATGTACCAAGGCTTTATATAAATCCTAACGCCCGGAGGGTAACATTCACCCGAGGGCCTCTGGCGTTAGGATCTAGTAACGCTCGTGGCGCATACAAGATTTTATTTTTCACGAAAAAATTATCTAAAATTACGTTGTTTACTTCATAAATTTCTTTTAATAGTATTTACAGCGTTCTGGTCGGCAATTGAGCACAAGTGAGCTTCTATGCAATTGCCATGGAAACATTGAGGAGGTTGCTAAGGGTTGTTTATTTAATAAAATTACGCTGCATTTTTATAAGAATTGATGAACTTGTTAATGGAGGAAACTAAAAACGGTTGTGTTCATAATACTATGGAGATCCCACAGAATGTGACGCTCAAAGCTGAAAAAGCGTTTGGGAAATTTACTGCCTGTGAAATCCAAATTCTTGTACGAGAAGGAGTAGGTATGACCATTTTTTGAAATGGAATGACGAAAACAGAGTGAATACCGTAAACGAAACTGTCTTAATGGCATACTTCCAGGAACTAGTGAGTTTATCTCATGAAGAATATTAATATTTTTAAATATTTTATATTATTTCAGTCTGAAAAATATAGTGCAAATAGTCTATGGACCAAATACTCACAGCTGAAATCAACTGATGGCCTTTCTGAAAGTTAATTCAAAAGGATACATTCCTAAAAAATCAAAGGTGTTGGAAGGTGGACAAGTATTTCTTTTCATAAGAAAAGCTCTAGATGATTCTTTTCTGCTACATAAAGTTGTTCTGATAATTGAATTGGGAGTATTTGAAGGCTTAAGACGTGATGAAATGGCCAAGATGACTATTGATGACATTGAAGACAGATGAGTCGTTTTACTGATCTAGGTACCAGAAACCAAGACCTGCAATTCAATGGGTCTGTTTGTAGCAACTGTTGCCAAGGTATTATAAAGCAGTAATGGACAAGTGAAAAATAAATAAATACCAAAACTTTCTCAGCGTAGCTGAGAATAAGATATGCGAAGATCAAACTGCCTTCTATAGAAAGAAAGTCTTGTGTTACCAACTTAGCGTGCTTAACACAGTGTGTAACCAAGGCTCTTTAGAGAAAAAACCGCAAATCAATGATATTTACACTGATTTTCAAAAAGCCTTCGACCAAATTAACTTTTACATTTTTCTAAATCGATTAACGTCATTTGGTTTTTCTATGAATTTAATAAACTCATTTATTCGGAAACAATACGTAGAATGTGGGAGTGTTCCAGTCCCTTTATAAACCTCTAGTTCCGATGTCCCCAAGGGTTCAAGTTTAGGACCATTTCTAGTCCTATTATTTATAGATGATCTAGCGAAAAAAATTTACTCTTCCGGACATTTTATATGCTGATGATAAGGTATTCAGAGTTGTTATATAGTGGATATATAAGATAATT
This sequence comes from Chrysolina americana, assembly GCA_958502065.1. Taxonomy (NCBI): domain Eukaryota; kingdom Metazoa; phylum Arthropoda; class Insecta; order Coleoptera; family Chrysomelidae; genus Chrysolina; species Chrysolina americana. Next base: position 12,651,238 of record OY293419.1, on the reverse strand, counting down.
TGAGAATTTTTTGAGAAAGCATACTGAGATGCCGTCCGGTTCTGGTGATGAGTGATTTTTCAAGTCGATATGATATTCGATAAATCGGTATTTGTTAAAGGCTTCAGAAAAAGTGAATCTCTGAGGTAATTCTTGTTAGCAATAGGGCATCTAATTCCATCTGCAATATTTTTGCCACTATTCACTAAAAAGGTATTGAAATAGTAGGCTTTTTCTTTATCGGAGTTGAGTGTATTTCCATTTTCATCAACAATGTGAGTATAGTCTGATGAACATTTTCTTGTATTATACTTGGTAATACTATTTACTTCTTTCCATATTTTTTGTAATTGTTTTCGGCAGCATCTATCCTTGTAATAGTTTGGTTTTGTTGATCTCATTAGGTTATTTAAAATATTTCTATAATTTTTGTCCTGTGTTGTCAGTTCATTGAAAGGATTCTTGTTCGGTTTTTTTTTCAGGTGATCCCTATGTTTGAGAGAATGGATTAGTCCTTGTGTTATTACACAATGTGAATCTGCGACTTCTTTGACTGATGGAAATCTATTGGTATTGTTTGGCCATATTATGAAAGTATCTCTTTGTGTGAAATATTTGGTATTTTTATTGCAATTGATATTTGTACAGCTTCTATAGAATTTGGCTTTAAAACTGATTCCACTGACTAATTATTGGATAGTTGTCTGAATATAAACTAGAAGTTCCGTAAACGTCTTGAGCCATCTGGGTTCTGTGAACGCTACATAATTTTTCTTCACATAGAAACCAGTAGATAAAAATTGATCACTTCAAGAACCAAAACTTCTTATATTAACCTCCAAAAAATGGCACTTTCGTTCCTACACCACTGCCACGACTCTTATACCTGTGTCGAACATAAAGCCACAATGCTATTGATACCCAAACAATCGAACATCGGCAAGGTGACAAAAGACCGGTCGATTGTCGTTTGACGCGTGAAATCGAAAGCCGTTCGGATAATATCCCAGGACCGTTGGTGTGGAAATTGTGTTTGGAAAATAAATATTTTTCTTTAATTAGCTTTTGAACCGGTGTCATTACCTCCTTCGATATCATTTTGCAGGAAATTACTGCCGATAACCCGGAGCTAAACTAGACGAAATAGGAGCAAGGCCCGAATTTAATACCGATCAGGATTGGTGTATGAGAGAATAATATTTTGGCGTGTTGTTCGTGAGTGGTGTTATTTTAGGATATGGTTTGCTATTAGACGATGGGTGTTATAATTTAACAGCGGTTATGAAGGGTGATGAGGGAGGTTGTATCGAGGAGGTTGGGGTTTTGATCGTTGTGATCGTTTTCCTTTAGGTATCTATTATAAGAATTCGTCAGACTCCCAACAAAAGAATATTATCAATTCAAAGAAAACTAGCAAACAAGATAAAACGTTAAGATTTGCATTATTGGCTGTGATATTCTGTATTTTGAATCTAATAGTAGGCATGCCATTGAGGCAGGTAAAAAAGAACTAAAATTATTTACTAGATATCACAAATCAATGAAAGTTTCTAGCTTCTTTGTGGTCGTAGCTATTGCTGCTGCGAATATGAATGCAATGAAAGTTGAAATGGATGATTTATATTTTCCTCTTTCACCAGAAATTCAAGAAGCTGCAAACAGAAAACGGAGTAACTTCAGGTCTGTTGCCTGCATAATCTCGGAAACAATATGAAATTGCTTAAAACGGATTCATAGAATGGAGTCGAATGAAGGAAGTTGAGGCCAGTTCATTGAAAGCGCACTTTTAGTTGATTTCAAAGAAATATCGAAGTTATGGAAGTCATCAACGGTGTGGTATGATTTGTCTATGATAAAAGATGAATTGAAAATCAAGACATTTGATCTAACTTTCCCTATTGCACCCCAAGAGCATGTCACCAATTTTTTTTATACTTATGGATCACCCTTTATTGTTTCGCATTGTCAGATGCTCCATGATGCGCAGATTTCAACAAAGTATCAATAATAATAATAATAATAATAGCTTTTATTGCCCAACAGTTACCCATTTACAGGACAATTTATTTAAAAAAGGTTAAAGTGTAGTTAAAAAAAATTGATGAATAATTTACAAGAATATTTAAATATGGATGAAAAAAAATATGACAATTGAAAAAAAATATACAATTTAAAAAAAATAATGCTACATATTACATAATGTTTTCATTTAGATATTGAACAGCCATACTCCCAATGTAACTCAATGTATCAAAATGGATATCGCAGTAATTTGATATCCTATTGAAATGTTCGCACATGGTGTGTATAGGGGACTTTAGATATACATTTGTTCTGGCTCTATTACAGTGAAATGTATGAGTATTTAGTTCTAGAATTTGGAACAAAAAAGTTTATTTGAGACACTATATTACTTGCATCAATTTGACTATGCAATAATTTGTATTAGAAGATAATGCCAGCACGTTCCCTTCGTACATCTAGGTTCTCGAAATCAAAGCGCGAAATCAAAATTTGGTATGGTACGCCTCTTTCAGGATATTGACCATTCGTTTTGCAACATAAAAACTTAAGGAAATCAAACATATGGTCTGAGCTTATGTTTCGGGAGCTACAAATTATTTGGGTTGAAAATGAGCCACCCTGGATAACTTTTGAAACAATGATTTGCAATAAAATTTAAAAAACAGGTCAACAATACAGGAGGCCACATTTTGAAATATTTGTTCAAGAAACAAATATGGAAGCAACAAATCAGAAAAAGAGATTTTTTATTAAATTCTTTAACCAAAATCTGATGACTTGACAATGAGAAGAACCAAATTTTCTATAGAAAATGTTCAGAAACGTTTCCACCAACTTCCATACAATGGTACAAACGAGCTTCCATTGCCTCCCTCACATGGTTGAGAATCTCGGGAGTTATTTCTCTGCAATGTCTCATGATATTCTCTCTCAAATCTTCTAATGTTGATTGTATCTCGTACATTTCACACTTCAAATGACCCCATAGAATGAAATCTAAAGGAATGAGATCCGGAGACCTTGATGGCCATTCTGTAGGACCTCTTCTGCCAATCCAGCTACCATAAAAATGATCATCCAAAAATTGTCGCACTGGAGCTGCATAATGATGAGGTGCACGATCCTGCTGAAAAACTAATTCGTTTTCGAATAAATTCATATCCTCTCCTCAAGTGCCCTATTGATGCACGGTATTATTCGATTCTCCAACATGAGTGGTCACCTACGGGCAGCAGTTCTAGCACTATTTCCATTCTGGTAGTACAAACTCACTGTTTCAATCCGTTTATCTTAAATAATTTTTAGCTTCCAAACTGTGAGCTTCAGACCATAATGTATTCTACTTTGTTGAAATGTGTTCATCATGGAACATTGATAATGAAAAACGATATAGGGTGATCCATTAAAAAAAAATGGTGACATGCTCTGAGGGAGCGGTAGGGAAAGAAACATCAAATCTGATTATGTCAAAATGTGTCCCGCTGAATAGTATTGTTGAGGTGTTTTTTTTCTTTTTCCTGAAAATCATTTTTCCATAAGTTATTCAGGTTGGCTCGTTTTCTACTCAAATAATTTTTAGCTCCCGAAATATAAGCGTCAGACCATGTATTATACTTTGTTGAAATTTGCTCATCATGGAGCATCTGATAATGTGAAAGAGTGATCCATTGAAAAAAAAAATAGTGACATGCTCTGGGGGTGCGATAGGGAAAGTAACATCAAATGTGAATATGTCAAAATGTGTCCTCCTGTATACTATTGTTGACATGTTTTTTTATTTTTCCTAAAAATCATTGAACCATAAGTCATTCATAAGTGTTTCTATTGGAGAAATTGTATTACTGAGTATCATCATCTCATCTGTCATTTCACTTTCAATAATAGTGTCAGAAGTGATTTTGTCACATAATGTATAGAATAGGTATAATAGGAGATGTTGAGCTAAAACCTCAAATTAAATTGGGCCCTTTTGATTTTTTAGATTCTAGGAGGTTTTGGGGTACTGAACAAGTCTAGCAACTCTTCATAAAAGTACGGGCACGGATTTTCGAAATTTTGGGACTTGAAACTCAAAAATATTTTGAATCGCGAATAACTCGAAAACCATGAGGAATTCGAAAAAAACTGCCGTGACAAAAAATGTAAAGCACAAAATTCTCTACAAAAATATATCCCAGGTATTTTTTCCTAACCTCAAAATTTTCACTTTAAAACGGGTTTAAATACTCAATAATAGATTGAATCGCGAATAACTCGAAAAATTCAATACACTTGTTCACTATGGTTACAACCAAAACTTTATAAGGCCACATAAACATCATTTCACTACTAATACCTTCTTTTCTTAGTTTCTACATAATTCATACCTCTTCTAGATTCTCTCCTCCACAATTTTTGCACTGGCCCCAGTGAAAAATCCAATTTTTTTATGTGAAAAACACCGTGAAGACTACAGAAAGCAGTACGCACTTGACAAATGTTCACTACACTAAAAACGTCGCCTGCACCACAGAACTCATAATTATATCTTATGATATGAGGTATTTGTTTGAGCTGATTCTCGTCCAACTGGTAATTCTTGTTCGATGTGTCTAAGACAAATGGTGGGATCAGCATACTTAACAGCCAAAACATTAGTTTTCCTATTTTCATCAATAGTAAACCGGTGTATTTCATGAGCATTGATATCTGGTTCCGTACTATGAATTGGCAGTAATTTTTTTTTCATTCCCAGTCAAGTTTTGCGCCATCCGAATGATTTTTAATAAAAAATCCTGTAGTATTAAATAAGTATAACAAACTATTACCTTGTTGATAAAATATGCTTTTCTGTTAAGCTTTCCCATTTAAAGCCGACTTTGTTGAAGGACATTAAACTTTGAAAACACACTAAATGAAATCTGATTGTATTTTTGGTTCCTACCGCAATTCTCCAAAACTTTTCATGCTAGTAATCTGATTATTCATATTTTCTCAACACAACGAAGTGAAAAGAGCCTGTTACCATTTGAGGAATGATAGTTGGGAGCGGTTTCCTTATGGTATCTTTCGGTTTTGAGGAAATGTTCAATAATATTTGTGAAATACGAGAAGCAACTTCATAGGGGTCCCAATTCCGATTGAAATTCACTTTGAAGCTTCCTCTGGTAACTGTTGTCGACATTTGTCAGTTTTGACAATTTAAGTTTGATTTTCATGGCCAACCTTGTTCTATCGTAATTTTTCAATGGAATGAAATTATATTGTCACAATTTCGAAACTTTTTCAGATATTCTGAAAAAATCCCCGAGTACCATTTGAACAAAATCATTTGGAGTCTTTTCTGGAGAAACCAGAAATTGTAAATTCTCGTCAAGATAGACGTATTTCAGTATTATAGCGACTTACCAAATTTGAAACCTGTATTTTATCAAAAATTGGGGCACCTTATGGTTACCGAGTATATTTTTTGATTTGGTTTGTTATGCGATAAGTTTTTGTAGAAATTCCGAACTTTGTATGAAAAATATTCGAAAAATTAAATAAAAACCTGCAACAGGAAGGGTAGCAGGTATGGTCGAGTTAAGATAAGTTCCTATCAATCACGGTCATGTCACGACGAAAAAACTTGTGAAAAGTTGCGAATGTTAATCAATAATCGACTATAACACAGTTTAATTCAAGAAAGTAATACAATTCACCAATTAATCATACTGTATACAATTGTCAGATATAAAATGACTGGAAAGATGACCGATGGAGAATATAAATTTTGAAATTATTATAAATGAAAAATGAAAATGATAGTGAAGGAAATACATAATAAAACAAGTTTTTATTAACCAAATAAATGGAATTATCAACTGATATCAGGAGTCAGGTAGTTTGTGCGATAGTTAAGGATTTTCATTGGTGTTATGGAAAAATTTGAGTAGTTGCTAGGAGAGTTGTTAGAAAATAAGAGATTCGAGAGAAATTTTTGAAAAAAGAAATATCATCAACTTCAAAATAAAATTTGAAAAATTAAATAATTACCAAAAAAGCGTATCAAAAGGTGTGATGAGAGTATTTGAAGAAGAAAATTGCTGCTGCTCCAACAATTTCGACATACACTACAAAGTATAAAAACCTCTCCTGTTCTTTTCTGGTTTCAAGGGCTGGCATTGGGGCTTTGGAAGAGAAAGAAATAAGAAGGGTAGGTGATATCATCTGCAAAGCTGTGTAGTGAACATGATGAATCAATAATGTGAAGAAGAAATAGTGCTGAAAATGAATGGATGTGACATCATTTGCAGTTGTATCAGGATGCATATTAATCGCATGAACACATATACAGAGTGGGCCATTGAAAACGAAACAGCGGCTCTGTAGGTCGGCAGAACCGCGTTGTATAAAAACGCTCGTACACGTCGAGGGGGACATCGGAATATTTCAAAAACAGTTGTAGTGTGGGCGCAAATGTGATCGACAGAGGGGTAATGTATGTCAGTTTCACGCCTTTCGACCGCGAAAATAATGGAAGAAAAGCAGAGAAAACAATTGCTTCAGTGGTATGACGAAATTGAAAGTGAGGATGGCATCTGTGATGAGAGATCAAGTATACATGATCCCTTCAGTACAGATGATTCCATAGGAGACCCTGTGAGTGTGAAATTAACGAGAGTGAAAATAATCGTAAGGAACCCGTAAATCTGTCGGACCTAAAAAAAATATTGAGAACAATTCTCCAATGAAGTTTTTGAATTGATATGGACTGAAGAAATTATGAACTTCATATTGAACAGAACAAATGAATATGGCGATTCACTGAATCTAGGTAATAGGCCTAAAACTAGACACGAAAGATTCAAAAATTTTCGACATATCACCTTAGATGAGATGAAAACATTCTTTGGCCTGTGTCTTCTAAATGGCCAACTAAAATTTCGCTCTACCCGAAGTTACCATCCAATATTTCTGGCTACCATGTCAGGAAGGAGATTCGAGCAAATTTTAAGATGCTTGAACAGTTCCACTGACAAAAATGAAATGGATCCTTTATATAAAATAATCTGGTTGAAAACAATTCTAGAATCGAGCGAAAGTATATTTTCACCTCTCTTGACGAGTCCTTATTACTGTTTCGATGCAGGTTGAAATTCCGGGTATACATCAAAAATAAAAAATCTAAGTACGGAATTAAGTTTTACGAATTATGCTCACACGATGGCTACGTCCTAAATATAGAAATTTATAAAGGAAAAAGCAACAGAGATGATGTAAGAGGACATACCAAGGTGACTTCTTTGGTACTAAGGCTCATGGAACCATATTTGGACAAAGGTCACCATATATTCCTGGAAAATTTCTACAACAGTGTTCAACTGTCCGAGAAATTGTTACAACGAAAATCTCATAGCACGGGAACATTACGCTCCAACAGAAAACTTAATCCAAAGGAGATTACACAAGCCAAACTGAAGACTGGCGAGCATATCTGGAAAAAATGTGGCAATGTTTATGTATCTAAGTGGCGTGATAAACGAGATGTTTTGGCTATCACAACAGGCTACCAACCTACACTCATTGAAACCACCAATAAACACGGACGAATGAAACCCATAGAGGTTGTCGGTTATAACAACTACATGTCAGGGATAGACAGAGCAGACCAAATGGTCAGCTATTACTCATGCCCTAGGAAGACAATTAGATGACATAAGAAGGTAATATTCCACCTTTTAGATATTGCCGTATGCAACTCGCATTATCTCTATAAAAATTATCATAAAAAAACACTTCAGGAGTTTAGAGATGATATAATCAAAAATGTATTAGGAGTTTCACCAGAACAGATGGATGGCCGAGAATTTTCCATGGAATTACCAATAAAAACTAAAACAAGAACGTCTAAAAAAGCCAGAATGAATACAGGACACGTTCTTGAATCTATACCAGAAACATCTAAAAATAAAGGAAAATTCTAGAAACGATGTAAGCAATGCTACTTCGAGAAAAAAAGAAAAGAAACAGCTTGGCAATGTCGAGATTGCATTGGAATACCACCTCTTTGTGTAGGAAGTTAATTCTAATGTTTATAGTTATTTGGAAAAAAACATTCATTTACCAGCGGCATATGCCGTCAAGTGTCATATTACAAATCAACGAGCGTTTATTGGGACATGACGTCATATGACACATAAATTTTAACCAAAGCTACATTGTTAATTTGATTATTACAATTTCATAGCTATAAGTTTCACGTTTCTATGTCAAAAAATAAGTATGCTGTCAGTGTGTAATTTTTGACACATACAAAATTTTTTGTGACCTGACATAAACAAAGTCAATGACGTGATAACACGTCATTGTCCGTGAACGTGTTAATCTACGCTCTCAAGTCACAAATATGCCTCAAACCAATGACCCGATCGTGTGAATTAAGAAGTGGTTTGCACAATTTTGTCAGAAATGACTTGTAGTTAACAGCTAGTATCCATTCCCATGCCAGTGTTACCAACAGAGTAATAAAGTAAACAATCTTATGTGTGCCCGGCAGTCTGCATGCTGAAGGATAATATACGATATGCGGAAAAATACCTTAAACTGTGTAAATATGAATATATTCGACAGTAATTGAGAGAACAAGAAAGATGATGGCGAATTCCTACTAGACGAAGATCATTTACATGAATTATTTGCATTCGAAAGTGGATGCAAATTCGAACATTAGAATCAATTCATTAATAGACCGGATAGCGGTAATAAGTTAATAATGAGATATATCATATATGCAAGTTATGTTATTTATTGTTATATAATGCCAATTATTGCCGATAATACAAAAATTCCCTAATGACGAACACTTAATATCATTAAATCAGGATTGAGTCATTGATTATAAATCTAATTGGTTGTGTTGAAGAAATAACCTTCAAAAATCAAGCTCAATATTTGATATGAATCGGGGACAATAATGAATGCTCTCTTTTTCGAAGAAAACATTCCCCTAGCACTTTTTAACGATAGCATTAAACAACAATTTTCTCAAATTATTTTACAATTGCTGTTAGTAGATCCAACATGTAGGGTAAAGGAAGAATAGACTAATTTTTGTTATGAAACTAAAGAGTTTTCTTGGAAATGGTTCACGTCCATTCTAATAGTCAGTCTATCAAAAGAACCGATTTGAATAACATTAGTCAAATTTATACCTATCAACTGAAATTCAACTCCATTAACGATATATCACTCAATATTCAAAATTTTAAATCTTTATTCATGTTATACAATTGTCACTGTCACAAGATAATTCTTCATGTTTCTAATATGTATAATTTCTATTGAATCTCATGAACTACACAATTTTCTGATTATTATTTATTATAATTTCAGTGGTCTTGACGAAAGCAATAAACATAGCTGAAGAAGGCAATAAACATAGCTGAAAGCTTGACGACTTTCAAACAGTTTGCTGAAAAAGTCCTTCACCTGACTGTTGGGAATTTTCCAGTCGATCCCTGTCTCCGGTGCCAAGATTTTATTTTTATCATTATTCCATAGAAAAAGTACCATTTATTATGTTGTGATCAATTTGTTATTATCTTAAATATGATGTATGTTAATATCAAATTTGCATCAAGAATATTAATATAATTTGAAAACTTTACATGTTATTTCCTTTTCATTTACATTTTGTATATTTTTTAGCTCAATATAGAAATTATAATATGCAAATTGTTCAAAAAATAAACTCAAAAGCCCAAATTTTAATATTTTCTTTCATTATATTAAACTTCGGAAGTGAATTTTTTTTTGTGTTCAATCGGGTCCACATCTACGAATATTGACACAAATCACTGAAATATGATTATATGTGATTAGTAGTATCATAAATCACAGAAATACTATAATCTGTGAACAGCGCTTCAAACTACCAAATAAGATGAGATTTGTGAATCACAAAAATATTATCACTTGTGAACAGCAGCGTCAAAAATCAAGAAATACGACCATCTGTGAAAAAATCCACAAATTACTGATGCTTATTTATTTATTGAACAAGAAATACAAACAGGACCGGTGGGTCCTAATTACAAGATTTCTTAATTTAGCCATAAAACACCAGATAATAAGATATATAGGGTTTTTCCAAAATTGGAGCGATAAATGAAATGGAAAGTAGAAGATGACAAAACAAACGAAATGAAAGAAAACATTTTTGTGAAAAAAAAATATTTTGGGAGATAACGAATTTCAAAGTTTTCAAGACACTTTTGTTGATCACTGATCAAAAGCAAAAGCCTACGCAAACCGTTCGTTGTCGATGAGAAACACAAGTCCAGTGGGCAGACACGCTGTGGCCTGGAGAATCAAACCAGTGCCTTCCCAACAAAAGTAAGTAGAAGCACCAACATTTCGAAAAGTTTCGATTGCTCGAAAAACAAGAATTCTTGACACTCATTGTAACATTATATCCCAGATAACAACCTGTTTTTTTATCGCTCCAATTTCGGAAACACCCTGTATGTGATCTTTGAACATTGCCACAAATGACTGAAGTATGATTATCTGTGATTAGCAGCATCACAAATCACCGATATATAATGACCTGTGGACAGGGCCACAAATTACAGAATTAGATTAGATGTGTGAATTACAAAAATATCGTCACCTGTGAATAGCAGCGTCACATATCAAGAAATACGATGATCTGTAAGCAGATCCATAAATTACTGAAATTCCATCTATCATTTGGCCACAAAATACTAAATAATATGATATTTGTGATCTATGAACGTTGCCACAAATCACTGAAATATCCTCATGTGATTAGCAGCATCACAAATTTCAGAAATACAATAATCTGTGAACAGTGCCACAAATTACAAAAATGAGATGAAATGTGTAAATCACAGAAATAGTATCACTTGTGAACAGCAGCATCAAAAATCAAGAAATACAATGATCTGTGAACAGTTCCACAAATTACTGAAATAATAAGTGATTTTGATCACAATACACCAGATGATAATATGATACTCGTGACCTGTAAATATTGCCAAAAATCTCTGAAACATCATTATCTGTGATTAACAGCATCACAGAAATACAATGACCTATGAAAAGCGCCACAAATTATCCTAATTTGACTTATGTGTAGTGCCACAAATCACAAAAATTACATGAGATATGTGAATCACAAAAGTATAATTACCTGTGAACAGCAGCGTCAAAATCATTGAATACAACGAACTGAGTGCAGAACCACATATCACTAAAATTTCATCTTTGAGTTTGGCCACAAAACATCAGATAATATGATATATGTGATCTGTGAACATTACCACAAATTACTGAAAATGATTGAATGTGATTATAAGCATCACAAATCACAGGATTCAATTATCTGTGAACAGCACTACAAATCACACTTTACATGTGTGAATCACAAAAATATATCACTCGAGAACAGCAGCATCACAAATCTAGAAATATAATGATCTGTGAATAGATCCGAAAATTACTGAAATTTCATGTGTGAGTTAGGCCACAAAACACCAGATGTGATCTGTGAACATTACCACAAATTACTAAAAAATTATTATATGTGATTATAAGCATTACAAATCACAGATTACAATTATCTGTGAACAGCGCAACAAATCACCAAAATAAGTTGATATATGAGAATCACAGAAATATTTTCATTCGAGAACAGCAGCATCACAAATCAAGAAATATGACGATCAATGGATCGTCATCTATATGTCACTTCCATATGTGAATTTGGCCACAAAACACCAGATGTGATCTGTGAATATTGCCACAAATTACTGAAATATTATCATCTGAGATAAGCAGCATTACAAATCACAGAAATACAATGATCTGTGAACAACGCTACAAATTAACAAAATAAGATGGGATGTGTGTACAACAAAAATATTATCACTCGTGAACAGCAGCATCACAAATCAAGAAATACGACGATCTGTGAACAGATCCACGAATTACTGAAATTTCATATATGAGTTTGGCAACAAAACACCAGATAATATGTAACATGTGATCGTTCACTTTGCCACAAGTCACTGAAGTATAATTATCTGTGATTAGCAGCATAACAAATTACAGAAAATCAATGATTTGTGATCAGCGCCAAGAATTATCAAAGGTAATAAATACCACGAGTGCTTCAAATTTTATTGATACATTTTTCTTTTCCACGAAAACTTGTTTATGTGGCAAAAATATGAAAACAATTCGGTTTGTTTGAATGGTTTTGCCTCAAATAAAGAAGTTTGAGTGATAAAAAGTTATCTGATAAAATTTGAAGAACGAGTTGTATTTGGGAAGATTATTTTCTCAACGATTTAAAAGGATATTGCTTCATTTTTTTACTCTTGTAATCTTCGCCGTTTAATTTTTTCATATTTGCTGCCCAGTCTTCCAGAATTTTTGCAATCTCTTGAATAGTCGTATCGTTTTATAGCTGGTTGTTCCTTATTCTGCAAAATGCTTCAAACTGATTCCATATACATTTTTTTTGATTAAATTGTGTTTTGTAGAGTGGAATTTTGTGTTAAATGTTCAATATTCTCTTGGGTGATAACACTGAATCGGTTTGTGTTCATTTTTCAATAAACTTCGAAGCACTTTAAGCTGTCATTAATGACAAATTCAGAGTAGAATTTTGACGTTTCAATGTAAACAAGGTATAATCGATGAGGAAGCAGTTTTATCGAGGGTAATTAATACCACAAGAGATTTTTATTTGATCGGATAAACTTTCATTTTGCACGAAAACTTGGTTGCTTTGGTAATTGACGAGAGCAAATAACATGATAAAATCACGACACCGAAGGTGGAGTGATTTTATCTAATGTTATTTGGTCGAGTCATATTACAAGCTACCAAGTTTGAGTGGAACAAAATTAAAGTTTATACGATGAAAACAAAACCTCGAGTGGTATTTAGTGAGATAATGTGACGAATCAAATAAATGAATTATTAAACAAAAGTGAATTGAACATAATTCATTAAATTAAATCAATAATTCATTGAACAAAAAGTACATTTAACAGGAAATATTATTTAAATGTACAGTGTATTATTTAAATGTATTAGTGAAAGTACAGTTTTGGTATACAATCCTACCCGAAGGAGACTGCTGAATTTGATTATTTTCCTCTCTTAGATTTGTCACTGAAGTGAAATGATGCTGTGAGTCTAACTGAGAATTGGCGTTCGAATGTCCGGTCAGCTTGATAATTTGTTGTTCTGAGACTCCTGCTTTGGCAAGAGTAGAAATAGTGCTAGCCCTATGGGAGTGATTTGTTATTTTATTTTTCAGATCTGGACCAATTTTTTCTGCAGAAATTCTGGTCCACTTTGAAATTTCGTTTACACCAATGGGCACATTTTTGTGCCAACCCTTGGCATTTTAATTTTTCCAAAACGGATTTGGTGTTAGAAACAATCTATCTATAGAAATATGTTCGCTTCGTTTTTCTAGAAGCATTTTCAACAATCTTACAGGACACACGTTCGGATTTTCTTCATTTGTAGTCAACCACTTACTTTCACTGCACCTTTTATCTCCACCTTGAGCTGTTTTAGAAAAGACGTTGAAGGTAATAGTTCATACCCCTTTTCTCTTCTTTTTTGGAGTGGCGTTGTCTATTGCAGAATTTATTATTTGAGTAGTTGCACTACCAAATCTACCGTTAACGCTCATTTGAAATTAAAAACAACACTTTGTAACAAAAAGTATGAAAATTTGTTGTCATTTGGCTTTGTGGATAGCAACGCGTCCTTGGGTACAGCGTCGGATTCAATAAAGTCATACAACAATAATTATTAGTTGTTGCCGTGGTGAAGGTATATAACAGTTTATCCACTTGCAAACAGTTACGTTCCTATTTATCCGATATCAAACTGCAAAAAATGACGTATCTTAAGGACGATTTTATACATGAGTTGAATTATCAGTATAATCCCGAATGATTGGTCAGAATAGGAGTTGAAACTACCAAAATGTCAGATTTTGACATGTGAAAAAAATAATCAAAATAAAAATCAGATGAAATCTGTGAATCACAAAATATTATCATTTGTGATATTTTCTATTCGTGTTCGTCCTTATATTAATAACGTGTTGGATACACGCAAAAGGAGCAAATTTCAACCCAGCTGACTGACCTATTACTAATGGTTTGGAAGTTATAGTTTATGCAATCCCATGGAATTACTGAAACTTTGTTCGTTGGAAAATACCTCTTTAATTCACTTTATGGACGAAGCAGAAGAAGACACTGAATAAAACTGCGAAGCAAAACCAGTCGTCTTCGTCAAATATGTTAATACAGAGCGAGCTGTCTTGGGATACCGGCAATAGCTGTCGAATAAAATACACCTGATTAACACCGGGATAAATTAACTGCTTATTAGGAGAACACATTGTACTTCGGCAATTAACCAGCTGTTGGTGTACTTAGCGAAGTTTCAGCACATAAATAACCTGGCGAGCCATTAAAAACTCTAATTTCTTGACGATGATTTGGTGTTATAGGTTTTGAAAACTGGTTCTTCGTATTTAATATTGACCAGAGGCTGTTTTTATCTCGTTGAATAATAATTTTATTCACTTTTAATTCGTCGAGTTGGTAGAAGATTTTTTATAGAAGACAAATAAATCAAAACTATTTAGGATTTCATAACACTTGTATTTGAAAGACTTATGGTACTGCAAGTCCTTCATGGAAATTATCAAACACCCACTTCATAGAGAATATATTATTAACGTATGTGATCTGAGTAGAATGAAATGGATTTTAATTTTTTTTTATGTTGTCCTGGCTAAAAAAAATACCTGTTCTTTTACCTTATTGTTTTTTTTTCTATTCCTTTATGCTCTTTTCACCTCTTTAGCTCAGTCAGCTGCGTCGAACTCATCTGGATTCAGAATGACGTATACCCTGTATACGTGTTTTGATTTAATAAATGTGGAATTCAATTTGTCAAATAGTTGTTAATACATATTGTAAATGATATAAAATTTTCACAACATGTACTAAAATAAATACCTTGAGAACCAAAAATTATGAATTATTCTAAGGTCCTTTCCTACAGCGCTCGCTTTGTTTGGTAAAATTCCGTTAACTAATAGCAGCAACCTATCAACAAAATTTCACGTACAAAAAATCAAAATGAAATTTTTGGCGATCTCAAGTAATAGATAAAATAAAAAAAAATAAAAAAAAAAATCGGAGATATGGACTTATTTTTGAGTGTATACTGGCATTTTCTAGGACACATTTCTACTGCGTAAAAATATTCAAAATTCTTCCTTTTTTGAACTAACACAATGTCCACACCCTAATTCACCCATTTTACACAATTTTTTTATTAAAAAAGGTATTGTTTATCCAAAAATTCAACCTTCTTTTCAAAACATCAAAACAAATTTAAATGTAAAATGTTTAGTGAATTTATTCATGTCAAGTTGGTAACTTTGAACTTTGTATATTGGCACAGCCAACTTTTGAATGCATTTAATTTCAACATGAATAGAAAATTATGCCAGAGCTTCTCAAGTATTTGACTTTTGACTTCAATCGTTGCACACACCATGATGTGAATATCAATATCATGCATAACACTGTACAGTTAATTAATAATAAATAGATAACTAAGCAAGAAGTTCCGAACTTGTCCACCAATAAATCGATTCTGCCTGATTTGTATCAGACTCATTGAGCGCGAAGCGCCAAAAAAAAACTCTCAACTTAATTTTTTATAGTACGCGATAAAAACCGCGAAAGAAGGAAACGTTTTCCATTTTATCGTTGCCATTCAAATACGAGGTAACTCGATAATTAATAGAATTTTGAATAATTTTACTAAATGACTTAAAACTAATATTGAGGACGAAACAAACTTGACATGAATAATATTCACTAACCATTTTGCCTAGATGTGTTGGTTATGTGATCATGAAAGAAGGATGAGTTTTTTCTTAAAAAGTACCGTTTTCAATGAAGATAGAGCGTGAAACAGGTCAATTAGGGTGTGTAGTTGTGTTAGTTCAAGAAGGAAGAATTTTGATTGTTTTTCCGCGGTAGAAATGTGTCCTAAAAATGCCAGTCTTCACTCAAAAATTTGGACTTTTGCTCAAACTACGTAAAATTTTGTTGATAGTTTGTGGCTACTAGTTAACGGAATTTTACCCTCTCTTTTATTATATATTAACTCTGATTACACTTAGTTTTCTATTTTTAATATATTGCTCTTCCAGCGTTTTTCTTCTTTTAATTCGTTTCTATTTGGACTTTATTGATAATTTGCTTATTCTTCTTGTTTCTCGTAGTTTCATTTATACTTTTCTTATAAATTCTCTATATTCTTCCATTCTCAATTTTTGTTCATCACTCTCCCAAAAACATTTTTTCTCCTCGGTAAAACATCCTTTAAAATTTTTCTTATTTTCGTTTTTACCCAATCACTGCCTTTTTCTCACATCCACTCACTCTGATTTCAGTTCTTATAATAACGCACTTTTTATTTGTACCAATATTTACCATCGAAACTTATAATTACCTTACTTCTATTGATGTGGTTCCCAAAACATCGTTTGTTGTGATGAATTTTGCAATTCGAAAAATAAAATTCCTTTCATCTGTCATTTCTTGGACATTTCAGTCTTATTCCAAAAATGATGTACCTACTGGATGTCTTTTTGTTTAGCCAAATAGTTTCTATTTCTAATTTCAAAATATTTATTTTGCTTACATTTTCCACAGATGGTTTATTCCAAATGTGCCAGGGAAATTATTAATTTTCAATATAGAATAAATATAGAATTCAGACTGAGATACAAATCGTTGTAGGATGCGCTTAACCGAAATTGAAGTCGAAAAAACTGCATAGTTAGAAGAAAAGATACTGATGAAGTATCAGTCAGCTCTTATGACTTATTTCAAACTTTGAAGTTGTAAACTTGTGATATTAACTTCAAAAAATAAGTTCTCTGTGGCGCAAATGTTGAATTATTGAGTGTTTGAAAAACACACTCTGTAGCAGTAAATATTTTAGCTATATATTTTAATGTACATTCGACCAGAACTTGCACTGAATACGCAATATAAGTCAATGCCGTTTTCCAATGTGAGGTAAAAAGCAGCATTTCTCCACTTTTACGCCCTGTATCTAGAAAACTGGTCAAAGTATCGGATGTAGAATTCACATCTTTTGAGACGTTATTAAAATAAATATATACTGATTAAATGGTTATGTTTGACCAGGGAAATTTACAGATTGTTCATGGTTTTTGTACTTATCTCAAAATAGTATACCTTTCGACAAATATACCACCTTGTATATCTTGAACCTTACAGACATCCATATATAAGTGATATTAAGTCCCTTACAAATCAATTAATCAGTACAGAGATTTG
The DNA here is from genome assembly GCA_958502065.1 of Chrysolina americana. Lineage (NCBI taxonomy): Eukaryota > Metazoa > Arthropoda > Insecta > Coleoptera > Chrysomelidae > Chrysolina > Chrysolina americana. The sequence goes on along the minus strand of OY293419.1, from coordinate 12,633,818 downwards.
AATTGATCCTTAAAAAAAATTCAGTCAGTTAACGAAAAAATCCGAAAATCTGAGTAATTTTCTTTCCTGCGGCTCGTTATGAAAATTTCTCACGCGTCTAAAAGAAATCGCTTTATATTCTTGTGGTATGAATAACTATTCGACCGCTTGTATTGTGATAATGGAGTTCAGATTATTAACAATGAATGATATCATCACTTGGAAGAATAATAAATCGAACAAAGTTCGAGAAGTGTGTTCGGAGAGGATCAAGAAAAATACTTCCGACTACGGAAGAAAATACCCTTCTCTCCACACATTTCCACAAAGTCGAACTTTGTTCGATTCATTATTGCATTTATTCTTCCTGGAGTATGTGATACCGAGGAATGCCGTTTTGTTTATCGTTGATTTTGTGGAACAAGACGACTCTATTGTCGTCTGATCTATCCATGCACTGATGGGAGGAAATAACCTTGAAACATGCATGCATGCAGGTGGTCATTTCCAACAAAATGAAGGATGATATTCAATGACTTTATTGCAATCAGCATTTAAGGACTATTGCGCAAATGAATGACAGATGTAATTCAATGTCCTTAGGGGGAAGTAGTTGTTTTCTGTCAGATATTTATGCCTTATTTTTCCACTTTGTGGAAATGTGTGGAGAGAAGGGTATTTTCGGCCGTAGTCGGAATTATTTCTCTTTATTTTCATGGGAGAATGATTGAGAGCTAGCTAAGAAACATCTAGAGTCGCTTAGTGTTCCGAACATGTTATAACAGTGATCTCTCTCGTTGTACCCCGGCGTTTCTAAAATGATCCAGCTGGAGCCCACTACGAGTATAAATGCAGGAACTTAATCAGAGACGGCAGTTCACAGTTTGCAGTTAGTTAGTTCATCACAACCATATTTTGAAAATAGAATTGGCTCAGCGATAGTGATTTAAATTAATAGGTATAGATCCAGGTCCAAACAAATTTGTGGATGATAGGCTAAGTGAAATTGTATTAACATTACATTAATTATGTGATTACATATAAGCCATGAAAACAGTAAAATATAGATCTGAATTAGACTATGATTCAAAACTATCGAACCAACAAAGTTCAGTAACGATTTTATGGAGAATCGAACTAGATAGGAAATAATTTCACAGAAATGGAAAAGAATTGAAAAATAACTTTGTAAAACCAAAACATTACAATAACCAATTTTTGTCAAAAATCACAAGACGGTCTATCTGTAATACCATAAAATGAGAATAAACTCAAATGTGAAGACGGATATTCAGTCAAACCGTCTCATGAAAATGATAAAATATAATAACAGTGATGGCTGAAGCGCTGGTTGCAAAATAAATCTGGACAATTTGCGACAGTTGAAAGAAACAACTCACCTGGTGAATTTCCTTCTGGGTTCACTTGAAATTGCGGAAATGGAAAATAGACCGAGGCGAACACCTTGGTGTCTTGATTGGAACTCGCCTTTTCATTTTCTCCGTGGACCGTAGAGGGCGTAGATGTCACCTCAACTGTATTTTTAACGCGAAATTCAAAAATACGGTTGAAAGACTTTTGATTGCTCTCAGTTCGTTAATATATTGAAATTTGAATAGTTTGTAAATATTATTAAAAATAAAAGAAATATTCTTTGAATATATAAACTTGAAAAATAACTAATACAAGGTGTGAACAAACAGAGTATTGTAAGTCTGCAAAGCGTAATATTCGAAAGTCAAAGGAATTATAATCGTCTAATCAGTATACCACAAGACCTAAAATTGGCCTATCAAAAATCATCAGACGAATAAATGCCTAATACCAAAAAGAAAAGAACCAAAAATTTTCAGAAATTAGAGAGGTTATAGCGTAGCGAAACGCCGGTTGATCTATTCTCTCAGAGATGGCGTAGCGTGCGGTTAATATACTTAAATAAATTCTCATGTCCCCATTGAGTTCCTTCTCATTTCTGTCTAACCACCTGATATTACTAAAATGCTAAGGCTCACATCAAATTTTATCACCAGTATCACGAAAATAATATGATTCCGCCTCCAAATGTTTTGTGGATTGACACGCTACATCCTCCGAAAGCGTCCTTATGACAGGTAGGAGTATTTTGCCGATATATGGGTAATAATTGAGATCTGACAAATTGCTAAGGTTTATCGTAGCATGATTGAATTATGAGTTCAGTGAAATTCAATGAATAACATTGGCTGTTTACTTCCATATTCTTGAAAATCACCACCCAGCAATTGAATTCTCGAATAAATCGAAAAAGGAACAAACAAACGAATAATCAATATGAGTCCAAACCAGACGATTCGATTTGTTCAACTAGAAGTTAGCGCCATCTAAGAGCTAATAGAGCAAGTTTCTACCAGACTGGTATATAATTCGCTACAATTTCTGCTGGATTTCGATTCTGATCATTTTATATCTTACACATTACGTTTCCATAAATTTTACGATACCAATAATTTGTTAATTTTACGTTTTTAGATAATATTAAATGATGTTTCGATGAAATTTTTGTTAGTTTTTTAGTTCGATGGTTTTATGATATGAATAGCTAAGGTTATTGAGATTTGCGATTACTTAGTTTCATCATTTCAGCCACTTCCGTTTCTTAACTAATTCAGATCTATGAAAAATAATTATTACCGTTTTCGTGTGCTATTTCGGTTCTCATACAAACGCATAAGATGAATTTCTTTTCGGATAGTTCTTTAAATTTCATTCTGCTATATTTGAGTCTTATAAAAAGTTATTCTTATAAATGATCAATTCTCCATTTTATTGGTTTTACGTATTAACGGTTTTTTCATTCATTGTTATTAGGAAAGAAATTCTACTATTCTTTGGCTCACTCATTTATTTACTTCAGTAGTCATCGAGAATTAGTTCTGTAACTGTTTGTCGATGTTGTATGGGTATTAACGTGTAAGCTTCACACATTTTCCTGGACTATAAAATCGCGCAGATATTATTTTATAATCTTCGAGCTGTCTTTATTTTCGAAGGTTTCTCCTGGCATGCAGTAAGTCAATTGCATCGAACAGAAGTGGCGCGCGGGTTGTAAAATATGTCTGCTCTTGTTTGCCCCTTCTACGTTCTTTATGACTTATTTCAATTCGAATGCTCAACTTGCCCAGACTCCTGCCTCCACTACAGCAATATTTATATCAGGGATATCTTCCCACTTAGTTACTTATCGATATCGTAAATTTCTCATCGCAAGCTCTGCGAACTTGTTTTACGAACTATTTTCAGCGGTACTTGCAATGGACAGGATAGGAAATTTGGAAACAAAGGCAACTTTATTCACGTTCAACTCGGATTATAAATACAAAAGGAGTCAGTCTATAGAATTATTCTTTGATGTGCTATCTGGGTTGCAGTGCCACAACATGCAGGCTGGTATATTGGTAGTGATCTAACGATGTTTGATATGTATCAGATGTAATAATTCCTGAAAAGTCTTCGAAATCCATGCTTGGTGTAACCATCAGCAATAAATGAAGTCTAAAACAAAAGTGTTTTTCCAAAGACCTTCACCATCTCACTCATTCTTTATTCGAATTCGGTACCAAAGGGGATTTTTCCGGACCAATAACCTTTGAACCTTCCTGCCTCTTCCCTATATTTTAGTTCATGAGATGTACATACACTCATCATGTGTATCTAATACCAAAAATAAATTATGATCTATAATATGAAAATAGCGAGAGCAAACTGCCCTTGAATCAGCCGACTGAGACAGCATTGGGTATTCTATCGGAAAATTTTTTGGGAAGAAAGTTTTTTCTTCTGACAGTAATTCTTGAATGGATTCACAACTCACTGGAATTATACGAAAGCAAAACATTGAATATCTTTCCATTGAATATAATACATTATAAGCTTGATGAAATATCACTCACCAGAAAAAAATAGTCGTTTTTAAGTGAAAATGTTATTTTTGATTTTTTTTTATTTTCATATATTAATGGTATTTATACTCGGCCAGTCATTGTATATAGTACTCGTTGTTCCACCCAAAATATGCCTGTTTGGGCAACCTAATCATAGGTCCAACATATTCATGGATTTAAAATTCAGATGTTGACTTACCGTAGTATTGGACTATAACTGGGCATGAGAAAAATTATCAATACTTCTTGTCAAAATAGCATTTAGCTAATAATAAAAATGGACCGTATCTTCCTCTTTAACTTATAGAATAGGTATATTTGTTGGAAAGTCTCCAACAGAAAACAACTACTGCCTCCTGCTCATATGTGATACGATAGAGGCTGCAGTAGTCTCCTCATATCATGAACTGAGAACTGAGAACCAAAAAAAGATGACAAGAACTGTCCAAGAAAAGAAGTTCGACTACTATTCAATCGAGCTAAGGAGTCAGGCTGGGAACCCAATAGGGCTCAGGGCTCTAACAAACTATAACAATGCGATTAGAAAGACAAAGCGGGTATCTTGAAGGAAGTTCTTTGAGAGTATATCCAACATACCTTGCAGCACAAGAATCCACAAGATTATCTCTAGAGAGTCGATTGCTGAAATCGGATCGATGAAACGACACGACGGCACATTCACGACCTCTAGAAAAGAATCCTTAGAGCTTTTGATAGGAAACCACTTTCCTGGAAGCTTGAATCTAGATAACTCCCCTGTTTGAGGGTTCCAAGAAGGAATGATTGGGAGGTCGCTAAGGAAGTTATTACAGCACCGGCAGTTGAATGGACATTTCAGCCATTCAAATTCATTGGTGAGGATGGTATTATATTTCCAGCTCTGCTTCAAAACGAACTGGAATTGTTTCTACCCATCCTAATTGATAAGTTTAGAGCTAGTTTGGAGTGGAATTATATACCACCCAGTTGGTTGGTGGCTAGAGTGGCATTCATACCAAAAGTGGGCCGCACAGACCCATACGCCAAATCGGTATGACCAATCAGCCTAACATCTTTCCTGTTGGAAGTACTTGAAGGATCCTGGACGGACATATCAGACGAATCGCTCTTCCTGAACAACCACTAGTATACTGGAAATCGACAGATTCAGCATTACATAACCTTATAGAGAAAACCAAATAGCAGGCTGGATCATGTGCATGCTCTCAAACCGAACTGCCACTATATCTTCTCAAGATGAGGTCATTAGGTTCAGGGTATTTAGGGGATGCCCACAAGGCGGGATACTTTCCTCCCTTTTTGGTCACTCCTGATGAAAAACCTGCACAATGTTCTCGAGAGGAGAGGGCTTATGCGGACAACTTTGTCATTCTGGTAAGGACCACATCGAGAAGGTTAGCCTCTAATACCCTCCAAAGAACGTTGGTGCCAGAGGAAACAGATGTCTGTTAACCACAGCAAAGTAGTGATAATACCCTTTACCAAGAAAAAAAAATCAGCATTTGGCCATTGAATATTGATGTATCGGAATGAAACCCGATACCTCTGCCGGTTAATGACTGACGTTGAACTTTGAATTGCAGGAAATAATGTATTTACTATACTATATACTAGATGATGAGATTCTAATAAATGAATGAATACAAGATTTTTCACCTAAAAATTATCCAAATATTATTTTTGTTTTCAGGTTTGGTACATTCATTTTGAATTTTGAAAAATGTTTATACTGGGTTGCTATTTCTCATACTTGACAATATTTCTGCATGTTCACATCATGTTACATTAGTTACATTTGCTTCAATGAATAAGAACACTATTATTATTATTATTATTATTATTATTTTTTTTTTCCGTTAGGAATTACCCAGTCAGGCCCTGTCTCCGGAGCTCCGACACTTCCGGAGGGCGCGCTGGCGTGTCATTAACCCCAGTAAACACTCCCCACGTCCATGGGGTAAGTGATTACTGGGTCCGAGAATCATGTGCCCTGAGTAGGCGGAGTGAACCAAGAATTATGGCCTTCTGCATTCGCCCGGCTAGGATTTCTGCCATGTCACGGCAAGCCGGTATGATTTTTAAGTTTGAGAGCAGTGTGTCCATCATTCCACCAAGGACCCCTATTATCAGAACCACCATCTTGACAGAATGGTTTGGGTAAAGCCTGCGGAGTTCAAAGAGAAGATCTTGATATTTAGTCCGTTTTTCCTCCTCTTTTCGGACGATGTTCGTTTCGCCAGGAGCTGAAAACTCAATGACGAAAATCGTCCTACTTTGATGGTCGAGGAGTACTACATCAGGCTTATTGGCATGTATTTGCCTGAGGGTGGGGAATGAATAGTTCCAATAGATTCGGCACTTATCATTCACCACCACGGACTCAATATCCCCCGGAGCATAAGGCAACACTGGTGTCTCGTCTACACCGTACGAGTGTCGTAGATGGTAGTACAACACTCGTAGGGCCGCGTTATGTCTGTGGATATAGGCTGAGACCGCATAAGCTGGACAAGCTGACAGCAAATGCATTATGGTCTCAGCTGCCCCACGACACGCTCTGCATTTAGTGTCATGGACCTCTATACCCATCACGCGACTGCGGTAGACGAGAGTGTTGAAGACACCATCCTGGCAGGCCATTATGAATCCCTCGGTCTCCGACTTCAGCCCACTTGACCTGAGAAACGAGAAGGTCAGGTCTCTGGATAAGCCTAGGTCTTCAATGTTCTTGAAGAAGACCCCATGCATCGGCTTATCCTTATGTAGCTGCAGGAGCCTCTCACACTCCGCAGCTTTTATTATTATTATTATTATTATTAGTGTTCGGTATTTGCAGAGGCATTGATGTAAGCTTACATGCTAACCTCACACCTTATTTTGAATGATCACTGTAACCTATCATATACTTTGCTACGTGGGTTGCATATACAGTGTTATTATATTGAATTCTTCTTATTCTTGTTACTCTGCTTCAACAATCTCAATGTGCAAATATCCATCAAATAATTTTATTGCAAAAGGTGATGAACGACTACTGATTTTGTTGTTCTTACGTATTTTACATGTTCTGTTTCATTTTTATGGATATTTTGAATCTGCCCATAGTGTTTTGCAACGCATTCGATTTTAAAAATGCTTGTGGTGAATAAAACACGTTCAGATGGGTTGAAAATTGTGATTTTTTCTCTTCATTCAATACAAGTGATATGTTTGGAATGAAGTCTATTACAGCTTTCATATCAATTTTTTTTGGGGAATAATGTAACCTTATGCATGATGAAATGTGTATGAATAGTAAACGCTATAGTATATTGTGCAACGAGCATGGAATGACACTCTTTTATCACGAGTATGAAAAGTAAATCATACGAGTGAGAAATGGACATTCCATGCTCGTTGTACACTATACTTTTTCTACGACCTTAGCGACATTTCACTACTCACAAGCCTCACACTTTATGACGAAGTTATTATAAAATATGAATTTAGAAGTTGAAGGTAAATTTTCTTTATTTTCTGTTGAATTTCTTATTCTATTTCAAATTATCCTGGGCAAAACCTTACCGGACTGGTCTATTTGGGCTTTACATTTCAGCAGTACCTGTACCATAGCCTGTACTGAAAGGATCATTACAGTACAGCTCGCGATGTAGAATTGAAATAATCGGCCTACTTCCTTAATCGATGAAGCGCATAAAATGGGCATATTTCTATGTGGTCGTAGAAAAAAATAATTCTTGATATTCCAGGGTTTTTCCTTAGTTTTTATTTAATAGGTAAGTTTAACAGTCTCAGAATTTGAATCGTGAGCATGGAGAGCTTGATGACATAATATCCGGATACCAATAACATTTTTGAGAATTAGATTAACGACTCGAATGATTTTGGTGATCGTTATAAACATTCCTATGCATTTTAATGTACTTATTAACGTATCAATCCCAAATGGTCGCGACCGTCAATTAAATTGCCTTTGAGAAAGCAATCAAATCCATACCTACCTAATAACCGAACAATTATCACTCACAATTAGGCCTCATTTGAATAAAGAACGGAGAGTTCGAATGGCCAAGTGATTAAACCCAATAAGTCTTATTGAATAGCAGTTAAGTAGCCAATTGTTAATCAACAATGGATGAGTCTTCATTTGTTGCCCAACAATGATGAATCGGCTTGGTTTTTTTCACCATGCCCGCTTGTTTAACAAGTTAATAAGCCCAACAATCAGTTAGCGCATCAATCAAGCGAGCTTTGGAAGGAAAAAAGAAACGATCGCACCCGTCAAATATTTTCTTGATTGGTTGTTTGCCGGAAAATTAATAGTGTTTTTTGTTTATTTTACATGTTAATTGTGTAAAATTCACGCGTTTATTTATTCATGGTTTGCCCCCCTGTGGAGTATCTACATAATACATCTTTCTTCGGATGCTGGGCAGACAATGGCCAGAGACGGACTGCGTTTTTGCAGACTGTGAAGGGAAAATTCTCCATAGGAATCCGGATGATGCATACATAATAAAAGCAGAGCGCGCGACAGTATCTATCATATATTGTGGTCCTCAGTCCTCTGATAATTTCTCCTCAGGATGCCGCCTTGAATGCGTTCCTTACATCCAGGTTTATCAAAGAGCCCCATTTCTTCGTTGTGCTGTTTATCGCTGTTTATCAGCTCTATCACCTTCTCCATTGCATGCTGTGGAGGTGATACCATATTGGAATTTATGTTGGAAACCATATTGGTGCTCTGAAAGGTCTTTTTTACCATCTTCTCGTAGAGCTTGCTTATGAATTCAGCAGGCATATTGGTCTGTACTTTTGTGGGTCTTCATCATTTGTTGGTTTCGGGATCAGAAGACTAGCTTTGCCTTCTTTCAGTTTTTTGGAAAGCTAGCTTTCCTCCAAAGTGTACTCAGAGAAATCAATAGACAGTCAGGAATAAGTTTATCTGTGTCTTACATGGCTCCTGATGCCTTCAGCTTTTCCTACTTTCAGTTTCTGTAGGGCTTGGTTCAATTCATATTTTGTGAAAGGTAGTGTCGGCATGGAAAGCCACCTGCCACATTTGGATACAGTTCCTTCACTATCACTCTCTAAGTATCGATGTCCAGGAAGTGAAGGGGATACATTTTCAATTTTCTTCAATTTGTCCTTCCTTGAATCGCATTTTTCGATGTGTCTTCTAGATGTTTCCACCAGCGTCAATAAGGGCGGGGGTACCGAGGGGCAGTATTGTATTTTCTTATGTGAAGAAAGTCGTAGTACTAGCCAACACCAATTTATGATGAATTCTAGTACTGAGTACCCCTCCTCCTAGAAGGTAAAGTTTCACCGTGTCCTATTCGCCGTCCCTATTAATTTTCCATCCCAGAAGTTCAGAAGACATCCCATTCAATGTTGATTTCAGTTTCAGGTTCAATTGTCAGTTTGAAAAAATCAGCCAAAGTCTGATGGTTTCAGGAGAGAGACAGAACTTTAGCGAAGAAACCCCTTATTCTCTCCTCAATTTTAGGCAGATATCTGACAGAAAACAACTACTTCCCTGGCTAACACCACGACGGACGTTGAATTAAATCTGACAGATAATTGTGCAGCGTTCTCCCTAGAATCTGGGAGACGGCCACAAATGCTTTCTGTATCAAGTAGCAGAATCCTGCCCGACATGATCAAGGACTTGACCACTTTCATACCGGTTTCGAGGTGTATTGCCTCTCTTCAGTGCAAGGTAGGTCCGACAACATTTGCAGTCGTCGACGTCCTTGTTCATGCCATGCAATTCACTGATACTTGAAAGAAGACAGTCGCAGCGTCACCTCTAGAAAACCTCAGAAAGCACTCCAAAGTAACTCGGGGTAGAGTTTAATTTGAAAAAATCAGACAAAGTCTGATGGCTTTAGGAGAGAGACAGAACTTTAGCGAAGAAACCCCTATTCTCTCCTCAATGCTGCAAATGTCGGACCTACCTTGCACTGAAGAGAGGCAATACACCTCGAAACCGGTATGTAAGTGGTCAAGTCCTTGATCATGTCGGGCAGGATTCTGCTACTTGATACAGAAAGCATTTGTGGCCGTCTCCCAGATTCTAGGGAGAACGCTGCACAATTATATGTCAGATTTAATTCAACGTCCGTCGTGGTGTTAGCCAGGAAAGTAGTTGTTTTCTGTCAGATATCTGCCTAAAATTGAGGAAAGAATAAGGGGTTTCTTCGCTAAACCTCAATTGTCAGTTGTTTCACGTTTATATCACCAGCTATTATAAGTTTACCTATCCTTCTATTATATCACCCTTATCCCCCTGGCATGTTTAACTATCATTTGTATTTATTATAAAAAAAGTGTCTTAGGGTCCTCCTTCTCCTACTTCTCTTCCTTTCAATAAGTGGGCTTTGTACTATTGTTTACTTTATAGTGTTTGTCAAAAACGAGTTTTTGGAAATCTCTAACTTTACTCAACTCAGTGGCATTAATCGAACTTGACAATCTGTCATCCTACAAACTTAAGGTTTGGTAATGGGCCTTGATAGAGCGCTTTCCTCCCAATAACGGGGGCGTGGATTCGATTCCCAGCATGGTCACGTCTCGTGCATGGCATCACACGGTAAAAGGTAAGGGCTACGTCTTCCCTAGCTAGCACAAGTGTTTCAAAGACTTCTGAGGATTGTGCTCGTGTGGGTAGAACCGGTTGACGGAAATAACAATTTTAAACAATTTTTTCAACAACTCTGACTTCAAACTATTCTTGAATATCCTGGGCCGATCCGCCCCTGTGGCACTCCTTTATTTTTCGGGACTGCTTTTGGGCTACATGCGTGGCGTGTCTGGCCTCGTATTTTTCTTTCGTTTGACATCTTGATACAAAGTATGAGATATAGATAATCGCTTTTCGGCTGTAATTAAATCTAAATTTATTTTGCTTTTCATGGTACGTTAATGAAGAAAACTATGGAGTTAATGACGAACAAATGAAGCTTCATTGAAGTCTGATTTGACGTGATAAATCAGCTCAACGGATATAGTGAGAATCAAGGAATAAGAGATAGAACGATAATGCTAACGATGTTCCAAAGATGTAAACGAGTTTGTGAGCGAGCATATACTATATGATTGCCCTTGGTTCAACAGTGATTGGAGAGTGAAGAACAGCAGTTCACTGACTCACTTGACGAGACGAAATGCCTTTTTGGGAAGCAGATATTTCACCTTTATTTAAAAGTTAGTTAGCACTGACTCCATCAAATAACACAAATCAATCGAATTGTTATAACGCCATTAATTGAAGTATTAATAAATGTGAAATTTATTTTTCAAGATGTAAGATTCTTCAGTCTACGATCTGAGCGTCCTTTCCGTATTCCTTGAATCTTCCTCTTTCGAGGAAACTACAAAGAAAAATCACTAGAAAAAAGTCTACTGAAATGCTTTTCGGGCAAAATAAAAATTTTCACGAATAAAACAGTGATAGACCCCATCCCAAAATTCCAAATGATCCAAAACCCCTTGTAGCCTGAAAACGTCTCGCAATATCAAGATGCCGTTTATATCATTCAACTTTTATCGAAAACAAGCCACGTAAGTGGGGGACAGTTTTTTTCCTCCTGAAAGTATAACTCCCTCGAAATGCATTTGAACTTTCTACATTTTTGCTATTCTTTCACTTGATTGCAAAGAGTAGCTTTCCGACATTCCAGGATATCAGTTGAAGAAAAATAATATAACCGTATGATATCCAAGTACAAAATGAATTTCTGAAGAAACGGCAGTGAGCAAAATCATGCCTTGAAAACTAGTTTGAAATTTTCGAATTACTAACTGAAATTTATTTATTATTCAGCGAGTCGCCTCTGAATGAAAACAACTAAATGAAACAATGCAGCTGACCATAACTCTTGATAATGTTTAATATGTTTACCTCCATTTCCAAATAGCAATTACCTTTTCGAATTGATTTTACCAATTGGATCCGGTTAAGTGGCGTATAATCGTAAGTATTATAATCATCGGTGTAGGATGACTGGAGCAATGCTAATTCGCTTTCAGATATAGAAAAGCAAGAATGATTTATAAAAAATTATGTAGGCTTGTTTAGGTAGTGGGAGAATATAGGAGACACCTACCACACAGTTTATTTGTTTTGTTATTTTCAAACTCTCTTTAAGATATGTTTTTTGTATTGTTTTCTTCTCTTGCCAAATGATTTCACTTATTAAATTTATTATTATTGAATTGAATTGAAAAATTTATTCGCTGATAAACGAGGTCTTGTTATAGTACCCCCGAAAAAATTGAAACTTAGTCTAATCCTTCATATACCTGTACTAATTAGTTATAATAATATATTTGCAGGTAGTTTAAACTCATAATTTAACAAAACGAAACTATGTGTTATCTATCTGTTTTAATGAATACACCTGCAAACACGAATAAATCCTTATTATTTCTTATTTCAAGAAAATATATTGAACAAATAATTCAAATCTAATTGGTCGTTGGTGAAGCTTTGGGATGACATATGATGGACGACAGACGATATAACAGAAAATAGATGATAATGGATGATAGATAATAGATAAAAGATAATATATAATAGACATTGAAGAAAAGATAATAGACGATAGATATCCTTCCACTTAAGAAGCTATGATAAAAGCATTCTAAGTTAATTCTGATCACCAATGTTTCAAAGTATCCACCTCTATCGAAGGTCTTGGACTGAACTTGGTAATTTGTATTGATATTGCTATCAAAAGAGATTATTAGGAACATGTATGAAGTCAATTTTCCAAAGTTTGACTTTGAACAATCAAGTTGAATCTTCAAAACGATAGTAATTGAACCTAGGCGTGATTTTGTGAACAGATAAACATATTATTATCTTGCTTTTGTTACCCATTTGTTGATACGAGGCCATTATATTCTGGTCCATTATTGCAATCTTTCATATCAAACTGAACTCATGAAAAAGTTTAAAAAAGTACATGTTCAAATCTTGATCAATGGCTAAACAGAATTGAATTTCCGATTTTATAAACCCATAACGTGTTAAAATCATTTGAAGTTTTATGATAACAGAGTAAAGCGCTAGATAGATTCATTAAGATTCGAAACATTGAGGACTGATGATACCATTGTTTCTTCGAAGTTATTGATCTCTAGCCCAACGAACGTCATAATAAGGATATAAGGAATGACAAAGTTAAATATACGTATATTATAAAAAATGTACAGTATAGTTTGGTGAAAATATGGAATAAGCTGCCTAAAAATATCAGAAAAATGGAGTATTTAAAAAAAACTCAAAGTGTTCTTGAGTAAAAATGCATTTTAAAACATTGAAGAATATTTTCAACATGATATGGAACGTCTGTGATACTTAAAATTGAAGAAGTGTTTTAATATGTGAGTATGTGATTTTCATGTGTTCATTTTACAATTTTTTTATGTATTATTCATATACAAATTTATTTAAATATATATATAAAATGTGTTCGTGTCATTTTGTTGTACTTTTATAATCCATTTTACACAGGTTATGTATATTTCGTATACAATTTTATTTAAACATGTTGGTATTTGTATTGTGAACGTGTAGTATATATGGATAATTTGTGTGTTTGTGCAAAAGTATGTGTGCGCATTATCTTTGTATCTGTATATGTATGTGTATTTACAAATGTGATATGTTTATATCAGTTCAAGAATGCACACAACTATACTTTTTCTCATTTGGCAAGTCCGGACCATTGGGATAACTTTCATAATTTTAATATGTTTTTAATGATTTCTTAAGATAACAGTGTGAATTGGCATAGCTTGTGAATACATTTTTACTCATTGTTCGTATTTTAAGATTATTTATTTGACATGTTCTGCACTTCTATGAGGTATGTAAATTAACAGAACTAATAAAGACTACTTACTATGTTGAAAAATATTTGTTACAAACACCTCCGCTCTTCATACCTTGATGGTTCCAACCCACCACATAATATTTCAATATTTTTCAGTAGAGTAAAGGGCGTGTGATTGCCAAAACACATTTTGAAACAGGGGCGACGTGTAATTGAGCTGTCGAACCGTCGATGCCCTTTTTCATAAATCATAGGACAGATTTCAGAGGAATTTGCGACCTCGAGATCCCTGGCTCTCGTCTAGCCTTCTCCCAGCCGAAAATAATTTCATGGGCCGCCGAAGATTTCGACAGGGTTGAAGGTGGACCACCCCTGAAGATCTGCTGTCGAATGTCAGTCAGAAGTGTGGTGTCATGGGAGTCGATTGGACAGGCGGAGTGACGGTAATTGGCGGGAACATTAATTGGCAATTAGGGGCATAGCAAGGGAGGGTATCAATTTGAAGAATTATCGTATATTTTTTTATGAAAAATGTTCACAATTATTTAAAAAAATTAAATAGAGTTCTTCCATGAACGTTTTGACTTTAACTCCTATATTTGAGGGGGTGATTCTTCGACTTATTTTAAGAAAAAAACTTCCTAATAACTTGTCCAAAAAGTCTTAACATTTGAGATATAGGGTGACAAAATAAAAAAAATAAAACAGTTTTTTAATAATAACTGAGATAATATCGTGGACATCTCTATAAAATTTGGTGTATGTCTTCTATGCATCAAGGTGCATTTTTTGATGTGAAAAGTATTTTTAATATCTTTACCAGTGGCGTCCTTACAAGTTTGACATTGAAGATTTTTGGAGAAAAAAAATGCTAGGCCACTGCTTTCTCTCGAAAAAAAAAAAAATTAAATCCTCATTCATTTTTGAGCAAATTTGATCTCGTGGGTTTTCTTTGTCCGACGCACGGTTTTCTCTTACAAAAATTAAAATCGATTTACTTCAGGATCAATTTCTCAAATATCTAATGCGGTGTGGAAATGTCTGTGCTCGACTAAAAGCAAATCAAGAGATCATATTTGTTTCAAAATGAATGTGAATCCAGGAAATATGGATTTCAGCTTGAACAAAAACGAGTTTTGTTTTATAAAAGTAAGTTTAAATTGAGATCAAATTCATCAATTTTCTATAATACTAATACTGATTATAGGCATGCTTCCACCCGTCTAGGCAAGGAATTATTCCCGGCGTACTTCGTACAGTTTCACACGAGGCAACTAATCGCGCTCTCTTAAATCTTCTGAAGTATTAACGGGATTTTTATGCAGTGGATGGAGTTTCAAGGTGCCCCAATGAAAATAAATCTACACTGTTGAAATCGGGGGATCTTGTTGGCTATTGCTGAGGTCGTCTGCGACCTATCTAACGATTATGATAAACTGTATTTAAATGGTTTTGGACAATTACACTGAAATGAGCAGGGGCTTCATCGTACATATACCACATTCGATTCCTTAACGCAATTGGCACATTTTCACGCAACCCACTTAACTCTTTTTCGAGAAAATGTGAATAAGACCGACCATCAAGGCGCCCTGGTAGGAAAAATGGGCCTATTTTATAATTCCTGCCCATACATTAACCGAAAATTTGTATTGAAATTGGGTTTTGGTCATGGCGTGAGGGTTTTCTTCCGCCCACACATGATTGTTGTGGAAATTTTGAATAGAATTCCTAGAAAATTTTGCTTCGTCTGTGAACGAAATTTGTGACTCCAACTGCGGATTTAGTGCATTACTCTGAAAATACTACTGACAAAAGTTCACATGCTGTGGAAAATCCTTGGGGAGTAATGCCTGTACTCTTAAAATATGGTAAAGGTATAACAAAAAATCGACCAAAATACGCCAAACAATTTGATGATAAGTATTCAGAGTTCTAGCGATCTTTCTCGTACTCGTCTCAGGATGTTCTTCGATTTCTTGTAGCACCGCGTCTCAATTTCAGGAGTTCTGACGCTTAGAGATCTACCTCTCGGAGTACCTTTCTTGAAACTTCTAGTTTTGCTAAGTCGGGGATGAATATTTGAAAATGTACGGCTATCTAGTAAGGCACGATTAGGATATCTTTCCTGATAAATGCGTCTGACTTCTGTTGCATCACCATTGGCGAGGTCATATACGTAATGCATTGCCGCCATTTCCGCATTCATGTAATTCACCATATTTACTGATATTCACAAAACAGCGAACAACCAAAATAACTTCAATAACACACTTAAAAATTGAATAAATTACACGCTGTGATAGTTTTTAACACCAACAACTTGCTTTAAGTCAACAGCTATTGTTTTGACCGACGCTTGTAAAAACGTCATTTATTCCAGGATAACTAGATTTATGTTTTCGAATATTATTAATCGGTACTGCGATAAGAAGCAATTTTAATTCAATTATTTCAATCAAGAACAGAGTATGTTACAAGAAAAACATATTTATCAGATTCTCATTCAATTTGGAAAAAATCTGATATCTTAATTTGCTTCCAGTCGATGCACAAACATTTCCACGCTACATCAAATTTTTCAGAAATTGATCCTGAAGAAAAACGATTTTAATTTTTTTAAGCGAAAACCATGTGTCGGACAAAGAAAGCCCATGAACTAAAATTTGCTTGTAATGAATGAAGATCTCAAAAGTAATTTTTATTTCAAGAAGAAGCAGTGGCGTAGAATTTTTTTCTCCAAAAAGATTCAATGCAAAACTCGTACGGACACCACTGGTAGCGAAAATGAAAATATCTATACATCACAAAATGCACCTTGATGCATAGAAGATATATTGCTTATAATTCTACGAGATAACTACGAAGGCGTAGAAGAGCCAACAATAAAATATATTTCAAAACATTTGGAATTATCACTTCGAAGTGACAATTGTCACTTGCATCTGACAATTGTCACTTTGAACCGACAGTTGTTACTTGGAACCGACAATTGTCACTTCAAACTGGCAATTGTCACATTGACCTGACAATTGTCACTTTTATATGACAATTGTCACTTTGATCTGACGATTGTCACTTTTGTCTGACAACTGTCACTTTAAACTGACAATTTTCACTTTCATTTGACAATTGTCACTTCGAACTGGCAATTGTTACTTGGAAAATAATATTTTTGCATAGAGTTTGAGGTGTCAATTGCCAGATCGAAGTGACAATTGTCATATCAAAGTGATAATTGTCACTTCAAAGTGACAATTGTCAGTTCAAAGTGCAGTTGTCAGATTAAAGTGACAATTGTCAGATCGAAGTGGAAAATTTCAGTTCAAAGTGACAATTGTCAGAGGCGATTGTCACTTTGAACCGACAATTGGAGATAGTTACTGAAAACCAAGCAAAGTCAAATACCCTAAATAACTTTTTTGGTTCAAAAATGTCCGAAAATATTGAAAAACCCGATTTAGATAAGATATTGCATGCAGGATAATCATTTGAAATTTCTGAAGCCAGTGACATGCAACGAATTGATATTATATCTGGAATAAGAAATAATCGTTTCCCTGGACAGGATATGATCAACACAAATACAAGATAGTACCTACATTTAAAAATCATCGAGCCATTAGAACATAATGAACCTAGGTTATAAGAACGGAAAATTACCGAAGCAATGGAAACAAGCCTCAATCACACCAGTGTACAAATCAGGAGACCGAGGAGTACCTAGTAACTACAGACAAATCTCTGTGATAAACGGTTTCGCAAAGGTTTTTGAAAACGATATGAAAAGAAGAGTTCTTCCCTTTAAATAGTGTGATAACTGGGAGGCACTACGACTTAAAAAAAATCAAATACAGAAAATTCCTTAATAGATTATACGAAAAGAAGTGTATAGAGGCATTGGACAGATCGGACAAATGCAGAACCAATTTTCTTGATTTGGCCAAGGCCTTTGACACTATTTCACACGACATTCTGCTGAGCAAATTGTACAGGTATAGAGTCCGAGTTTAGCACATAATTTGTTGCAAAACTATCACATAGAACGCAACTCGTCAAGATGTATGAAGATCTGAGTGAGTGTTCAACAGTTACTGTAGGCGTCCCTCAAGGTACCGTATAAGGGCCTATTCTATTTCAAGTATATATAAATAGCATCAGTAAAATTGAACACTTCCAAGGTCACATGATATCGTACGATGACGATACTCTTGTTATTTTCACAGGTGACTCATGGCATGAAGTTTACAGAAAAGCAGAGAATGAAATGAAAATGAATAAATTATGGCTCCATTATAATATTCTCAGTTTGAACATTGAGAAAACAAAATTTATGACTCTTGCATTATCAAATAGCAATAGCAAATAGCAATCAACCACATAATCAACTGTTGAAAATTCATAAACTAAATTGCTCTCAAAATATATGTTTGTGCCAAGCGATTGAAAAGAAGAATAAACTTAAATATTTAGGAAGTTGACCAATATTTACGATGGATGAGCATATTTTATACGTTAACAAAGGGCTAAGGTGAAAAAATTATTCTCTGAGAGATATAACGCCCAAAAACATAGCAAATCACCGATAAATGTGCAACAAATTCAACAAGTTTAGTGAAAAAGTCGATGTATTCAACCAACCTATATATCCTTTCAAAACACACATCATACAAATCCTCTATAACAAAAACAAAAATGGGTGAAGAATACCTAAACTATTCTAATGTTAATATATTTTTAATATTATATGTCTTTACTGTAAATAATGTAAAACTGTTGTTGTTTTTTCCGTTAACCAGCTGTCATCCCCTTATGAACGACAGCCCTCAGAAGTCGAAACTTGTGCGAGCTAAGGATTAACGAGGTCTTACCTTTTAACGTGCGATTCCTAGCACGACTACACATTTAGAGTAATTCTGTTCTGTAATTGGGGTTCGACCCTGTTTGGACAATGAACGTCCTTTTTTTTCTTTTTACATGGGGTGGAGCCTTTAACAATAGTCTAGGATTTTTGCAAATAATGCAAAATACTACACTAAATTTCAAGAAGAACCGACTATTTTCTAACAATAAGCTTTATGAAGAAACAAAATTATTCATTTAAAGAAGTCTCTATTCTGATTCATGTTTGGTTTAGATATTCTACAATGAGGCTAACTATCAGAACACACCAAATGAAAAAGAAACCAGATATGTTATGAATGAGTCTGTGTCCGTTTATTTGCCATTTTTATTTACATTACTTCGTCCCAAAACTTTTTAACTATTTACCATCAGAGTCCAAGAATATTACACGTATAAAGAAATACAAAACTGCCATAAAATCGTTTGTGTGCCACAGTCAACTCATTATTTAAAATTTATATTCAACATTCGATCATTCTCCATTCTCCAAAAATATAAGAACCGAAAACGGCAATGATTGAATTTAATATACTTAATTGAACTTGAAACTCCTCGTATAGGTATGGGTTGCCTGCTTGCAACACAAGAACATATTTGTGCTGTAGTGAAAAGTACCGATACAAAACAGGGGATAAACTAAAATGGTATTGCTGTTATTAGAATAAGAAAATGTGTATTATTTCTGACTGCTAACCCTCTTACTGAGATATAACCCAGTAAATTTAATTTGATTTGATTGTGACGTCCGACAACAACCATGAGATCGCTGATGAATAAACTAGATTGTAGGAGCAGGGGAATGTTCTGATTCGGACAAAATCCCATAAAAAATGCATCAAACTTCTATTGAAATGTTCCCAAGAAAGTTCCCGATTAATACATAAGTCAGCTGAGCCCACACGAAAAGCGCAATGATTGCGTTTCAAACAACAATTACATGTTCGTGGAGCTGAATCAATAAATCAATCCAACTCAGGAATAAACGTTATTGGATCATTGTTCTGAAATTGAAATATGATTTGAAATATATTATTACGTTGTGGGCATTTATAGGTATTTATTCTTGGTTTTGTTCACCATTCAATGGAGTGGAAGGACGTTGCTCTGGTGCTTATATTCACTCCAATTGTTAAACTTACAGAAGCTATTGCTACCGATGATTGATTTATTTGGTATGCTATGATTTCTTCGATACGTATACTGTACAATTTGTAATTGTTGAAAAACTGCCTCCATTACGTTGAAATGGTAATTATATGATAGTAACAATATTTAATAGTTTTACAAAAAATGTTCAATTTGATGTGCTCTCATTATTCTTTTATCGTTTAGGGAATATTCATATTTGTACTATTTCAGCTGAATGATATACACTCTGGAAACTTTAATAGATACTGAACTTTCGTACAGTTCCGTGGTTAATAAAACTATATTTCAAAAGATTTTCACCATAGAGGTTCACAAAACTCACGACAATTGCTTTGCTGTACAACAGCTTCTACAGCAAAACAATTGTCGTGGATTTTGTAAACCTCTTTGGTGAAAATCTTTCGAATTTTAGTTTTATTATGGATACTAATTCCGTCGCACCTCAATATTTAGCACTTGTTAAAATGTGAATAACTTTTTTCTGCTGAGGAGGGGCCTCGGTTTTGGTGTTGCGGGACTGATAGCCGGTGATAAATCACCCGCGGCCGCCGCTCTGCCCGGTTGAGAACTAGCCCCACCAAGTTTTCCACGAGGGGCTGATCGAAGGAACTCGCTGCGGGAACTGTAAAATCTGGTCTTCGGTGGGAGCCAAGGAGGGGCCTAGAATCGGGTGCTGTGGGACTGGTAGCCAGTGAATGAATCGCCCGTGGCCGCCGCACCACCCGATCAAGAACCAGCCCTACCAGGACTTTCACGAGGAGACAGATGAAAGGAACTCGCGGTGAGAACTGGAGATCTAGTCTCCAATGGAAGCCAACGAGGGGCCTCGGATCAGATACTGCGGGTCTGGTAGCCGGTGATAAAATCATCGGCGGCCACCGCACCGCCCGACTGAGAAACAGCCCTACCAGGACTTACAGGAATAGGCAGATTGAAAGAACTCGCCCCCTTGTCAAGCACCCACAGACATACACATAAGGATTTATTTTGAAGAGAAGAAGGTTGTTTAATAAACAGAATTTCACGGATGAGGAGACAAAAGGGTGGCAAAAAGGTCTCATTGGGGCCTAGTTGTCACAGTAGTGGCCACCCGTACTACTACTACTACTATTACTTCTGCTTTTAAAAATTTGAATTCTGTTCACACTGTTCGCTAGCCCATTCCTTCAGTCATTTCGTAATTCTCCACAACACAAGGTTCTTCACATGAAATCGCTACAGGGTGTTACCTACCTGAAACTGTACAAAGTTTCGGATTTTTTTAAAATTTGAGAGCAGAGGCATGAAGATGATCTCATTATACCTTATCTTCTTATCACTTTCATTGACAGAGTGATCTCAAAACATGTACTTTTTATTTTTACAGTCACTTTTTTCCTCGTCAACCGATTGTCAAAATCTCAGCCTCATTTTGAATCTCTTGAAGCTGAAAGTTTAGATGAAGATATATGAAGATCAGAATTGACTGAAAATAAAGATTAAAGATCAACTGTTTCCTCAAAGTTGACCCAAATCTGAAACACGCTAGATATCCCGGTTGGGAGGAGAATTTGATAAAAATCAACTTGTTTCCGGAAGGATCATTCATTCTGGTTGAGACCAAATCTTTCTTACTTTCAGAAGTTAAGAATTGTACATGACAATAAACCCAATTGAAAGGGCCTTTTTCTGTAAAAAAATCACAATAAGTGACTAACAAGCCCGAACAGCCGAGGCTCATTCCACAATAGCGGGTTTTTTCCCAATCGTGAAGCATTGATCGAGTAAGTCATACACCTATTCCACTCTGCTACTCCCTAGTTTTGATGCCATTACCCCTGCAATCGCCTTGTTCCTTGATGTACAGGTTTCAATAAGGGGCAGGATGCTCGTCTCCTTGCGTGTAATCCAAGATTGTGGATCCGGCTTCGGATTGTCTGACTTGAAACCTGAATTCTAGTAGAATCGATCAAATCAGGGCGAATGTTGGGGGCGTTTGAAGTCCGGGTCCGCTTTACCAATATTCATTCCGATAAGGCGGTCTTGAGCGGAAGTTGTTCTTCTTCTTGCTCCCCTTCTTGGTCGATACTTAATATCCCTCTCGGAGGTGGGCCCTCTGGACGGATCCAACACTTGTTCCAAGCAGATTGGCAATTTGAAGGGTAGATAATCCTTGTTTCGTCATTCGTGGAACCAGTTCCAGCTGGTCGGGCATTAGATGCGCCATCGATATTAGCAAGATTTTTTCATACGAATTAAAATTAATGTCTAAACTGGCTTATCAGACACTTATTGTGAACAATGGGCTGATTTATTTATTTTTTTCAAACATGCTGTTTCAATAGGGTTTTCTCAAGCACAATTCTTGACTACTGAGAGCAAGAAAGATCTGGACGTATCCAGAATGAATGATTCTTCCGGAAACAAGTTGATTTTCATTTAATTCTCCTCCCAACCGGGATTTTGAGGGTGTTTCAGATTTGGATCACCTTTGAGGAAACCCTCTATTTCTAATCTTCATCTTGAGTCAATTCTGATCTTCATATCTCTTCATCTAAAGTTTCAGATTCACATTTTTTTATTTTTTGAATACATCAGTTTAGCAAACCATGACATAGTGTACGTCTCAAATATGGGAATAGTTATCACTAACTGAAAATGAATCATATAACTTCGAAATATATATGAAAATGAAATTATACAAAAAATATCAAGGGATCGATACTTTATATTCTGGTATATTTCAAGAAAATGATAATTTTTTGCAGTAACACTTCGAATTGGGACTCTTGAAATAATTTATTATGTATTGATATGTCTATATTCCAAGCGCGGATCCAGGGGGGCCATAACCCCCTTCCCCCTGGCCCAGGTCAACCGGTGATTTTTTACTTCATTTTGTGAACTTTCTGCTCAATTACCAAACAAATGATATAAATTATTGAAAAAATCATTTATTTTTAGTTATATACTTTCATCAGGTTTTTGGTTTAGAGAAAAAAAAGGTACATTATGGAAATATTTTTTTCGAAAATATTAATGGTTTTGAGATTTTAGGCATGAAAGCATTTTTTAAAATTGTTTTTTAAAATTAGAAATTATAAACTTGTGCCCAAGTCCCATTGAAATTCATTCTTGGTGAAATATTACCTATACGTTGGTGACTCTCTCAAACGATATACCTAAATTCGACCTGAGATATACAGGATGCGAAAAACATATTTTCAAACATTGTAAATGAACATGTGCAAAATCTTCTTTCTTTCAAATGGAACAACCTTGATATTATCGATACGTAAAAAGAAGAATTTCATCAAATATACCTTACGGTTAAAATCAATAGTTTTTCTTGAAAAACCCTTTTTTGAAAAATGGAAATTTTTATCAAAATTTCGAAAACTGATTTTATTGATATGAGATTCAATTAGGTGAATCAGACAAAAATTTTATTTTGGTGAGTAGAATTTATTATCAGCAGTATTCAGATAGAAGGCATCCAGATTAAAAAAGATCGCCGTAAAAAACTCGTTCATTGAGATTATGACGAGAAAATAGTACAAATTGCCATTTTTTCGAAAAAAAATACGGTTTTTTAAAAAAGCTATTTATTTTAAGCAAAATAAGTAGTCCGTTGACATTATGACGAAAAAATAGGACAAATTGACATTTTTCGAAAAAGAGGTTTTATAAAAAAAATTTGATTTTGTGCTAAGGAAAAATTCAATCGATAATATACAGAGTGCTCCATTCGAAATAAGAATGATTTTGCATATTTTTATTTACTCACTAAAAATTTCCAATCTAATTTGGAGTGTTTAGAAATTGTCGATGACTTGATTCGTCATAACTATTTACATTTACCACTCGTCGATGGTAAGAAAGCCCCGGTGGCGCGGTCAATTAGGCCAAACAACAGGTACCGTAATAAACTCCTTATATAGGGGGGGTTATTTCATTTGCCATAACTCATCCTATTCTTTATAGTTTTATAATGAGCATGATGGTAGTTTGTCTCACAATCATAATTACTTTCATTATCATGTGGGTTTATTCAACAGCAATTAGGTTATAAACTGTAAATGGCTGCATTAAATAAGGATATTTTGTCCTCACTTCATTCGACAAATAGGCAAGTCAATTATCGCTTTTTCGAAATTAAGGGCCACTAAATTGATTGAGTGTATTCAGTGTTCTTCTAATTGCCCACATCTTTACTTTGTTTTGCGAACTGGTTCTACATGTAAAATGTTGACCAGATGCTATATCATTGAACAAATTTGCCTGTGTCCAATTTGTTGAGTTTGTAGAAGATTCAATGAATAAAGTAATTTTTCATATGAAAAATGAGAAATTTTACTTTCTATGTTTTCATACCACCTATATTTGTAACAGTAATGTTGTCCTATATAGACAAACGATTACTTGCAATTAATGCTTTATGATTTCCAAGATTATCTCTAATTTCAATAATGGTTGTTATTATTATTTAAATTAAGGTGGGATGAGCGTGCGGTTCTTTTTTCATTTTCATTCTTCTTATCCAACAGGAGTTTCACAGGGTTCACATGACCATTTGTTCGTTCTCAGTGATCATTAATGATTCAATAGTATGTTTTTAACATTTAAATATACTCCTATATGCCAATGATTTCCTTAAGGCATCTTCACTTTAAAAAATGTCCACTTTCCAACTTCAAAACACTGTATTTCGAAAACTAGTCATAGAATTGAGTTGCGTCCAGGCGTTCAGGAAGCAACCAGGAATTTTGAGCAGTTTCCCAAATGTTTCAAACATTTTATTATTGGTTATAGTATTGTATTACTTCGTTAGTTTTTATGGAGTTACAGACAGACATTTTCAATAACGTTAATCACAACAGTGTCATCATCTTTTTTTGGTTGAAAAATTAGTTTATTACTTTGAGAGTTTAGCTAACAATTAATAAGCGGATTACTCATGACAATTCGATTAGTTTGACAAGTGATATCTGACGGAATCAAGGCCAACTAAAATTATTCAAGAAACCCCGCAAAGTACTTCTTGTGCTTCTTGTGCATTGCCAGGAAATAATTCATCGGTCGTGGAAAGTAGTAGTTGTATGTTGTTGAAGAAATGTCAAAGAAAATACCGCTATTGTTCAATCATATGGAAAAAAAACTTTAATTAATGATTTATTTTGACAAAAAATTACCTACCTATGTGGTCACGTGACTCTCAGTACCTGTCTAAAGTAATACTTTTTTCAAAATATTCGCTGAAAGTAGGCGTTTTTATTCGAATTTCAAAAAATTTAAGGAAAAAGGTATTTCTATTTAGATTTTTCATTTGTTTCGAATTTGAACGTTCTGAGGCAACACTTCTTGCAATTTCTTTAGTAAATACAAAATTTTTGGAAAATTTAAAAATTCTCAAGTTCGACAAAATCGTTTTATACCAGTAGCTTTAGTAAACGACTAACTTCCAACAGCGAATCATCAACAAAAATATATTTTCTTTAAAAAATGATAATTACCTTTAAGAAATGTACTGGGTGGTATCCAGACAATATGTCCCTTCAAATTTTCCAAAATTTATGGTTTCTGTTGGATCTGTTCACAATTCCACAGCAACCAAAATTTTTTTTCGGTGAAACGTTCAGAGGTAAAAAAATACTTGGTAATAATTGGTAACATCATTGGCCACCTCGTCCTCCTGACTCAACCCCACTGAATGTTTTCACATGGGGTATATGAAGCAGCAAGTATACAAGCACTGACCATTTACACATATCAACCACTCGGAGCAGATCATTCGGGAATGTGTAGCGAATATACAGCCACAGTTCTTCAGAAATGCAGTACAAGATATAGAAGAACTTTGCTATGTATTGAAAGAGAAAAAAGACATACAGAAATGTAATGTAAATTTTCTGTTTGAACATTCTAGAATTCTTTATTGAGTGAAGTTAACAATATTTGTGTTGTAAGTTTGTTCAAACACATTCGTTTTTTTTTCATAGAATACCGATTTTATTCGTCTCCATAGACTTCACAAACTTGATGAAAGTTTCATAGGTTCGTGATGTTTCGCATTATAACTTTGGTATCATCAATAAAAAAAAAAAAATTCAAATTAAACGAATTTTTGTCCTAAATTCTTGAAGATACGTAAACTTTGCTTCAAAACATAACAGAAAAATTTAGCAGTAATTCCCATTTTCTAGAGGAAACGTAATTTTGTGGATGATTCGGAATTGAATGCTAGTAGCATATTAGAGCTACTGGTATAAAACAGTTTTGTCAAAGTTACGATTTTTTCAATAGTCCACAAATTTCGTAATTATTCAACTCGAGATGTATAGGTGAAAAATCGAAATAGAAACAACTTTTTTTCAAAGTTTCTGTCACGTGACCACATCCGAGTGGATAATTTTTCATATTTTTCAAAGCACGCCCAAGTCGAATTTCAAAATAAATTATTAATAAAAGTTTTTCTCATATGATGCCAACTCTTTGATGGATCCTGTATAAGTTTATGCAAAATAGGGTTACGTCACATCCTTATATTGATGTAAGTGTTTCCATACGGAGTAACAGAAATTATTATAGCTTACTTTCCATCCGATTTTTCTTACTCGAGCGATTTAATAGACAGTTCTATCGACATGTTATAATTTCCTATTATAATTCACCCAAAATCAAAGATGGCGCCAGGCTGTTAAGGCGTTAATAAGCATCATCAATACATATCGAGATTTTTGAGAACGCCCAGATGATAATCGTTTTGGAAATTATATTTGTTTAATGCTACATTCAAACCGCTTAGACTGTGACTATTTGGGCGAGTGGAGAAATGGAAGGCGTACATTCTGGGGACGTTTTTTGAATTATTATGGTAATGCAAAAGGCGTATACTGTTTGAGAATGTAAATTGACAAAGAGGAGGTTATAGTCCGTGAGCAGCATGAATGTTTCCTTAGAGGATAATAAGAGAATATTTTTATTTCTGATGATAATAATAATAATAATAAAAAAGAAGTACATACCAGTCAAAAAAAAGTATAAGTATAAAAGTTATAAACTAATCATGGTTAGCTATAATGTTGGGCCAAGTATTCCTCAATAGAGTATGGCTCAAGATCACAGAGTAGTTTAATGAGTGGTTTCTTCAATTGAAGTCCGGTGACGATTTGAAGGAAGAAGGTAAACGATTGAAGAATTTAATACTTGAAAAGAGAGCACCTCTTTCAACTGAAGATAATCTGTGCGATGGTACATTATAGATAATAATTGACTGGTAAGTTGTGAAATCCATTGTGTAGACTCCGTTGGATGGCATTAAATCAGAGATTCATGCCGCTTTCTGATGATAGTAGCAATGAATTCAATGCCATAGACTAGAAAAAGTATGGAATATCTGAGCACAAACCTCAGATACTCCAATTATACGAGATCCGATATTAATGGTTTTAAATGAAAATAAATAATTCTGACTGACATCTAAAATGCTAGAGCTAGAGACTACCAGAAGATGGTGCCTTTCTGTGGGGTTGAGAATTCTCATCAAAAATCACAGTGGTGCCATTCACTAGAAGAACAAAGTTTCTGCACCTAAAGGCTGTTCGCCTCGATGGAGCAGACTTGGAATGGAAGCAAGAGGTGAAGTATCTAGGGCTTACCCTAGAATTAAAACTACTCTGGAACAGACACGTAGAAAAGATCGTTAACAAGGCAAAATCATCACTGATGGTGTGCAGGAATATTGCAGGAGAAACTTGGGGCTGTAACCCATCAATACTGCGATGGATGTACACCATGACAGTGAGGCCTATGATCACCTACGGAGCTGTAGTGTGGCACGGCAGAACCGAACTCGCCATAACAAAGAAAAGCCTGGAGAAAGTGCAAAGACTATCATGTCTTTGTATAACAGGAGCAATGAGGTCGACTCCAACAGCAGCAATAGAGTTAATTCTGGACCTCACTCCTCTCCATATCATGGTGAGGAGAACTGCTTGGGGAGCAAACCTCAGGTTGGCTAAAGTCGGAGTCAAAGGAGCAGCACACATCGTAAGGGGCTCAACCCCCACCGAAAGTGCACACCTTGCCGATCTCTCAACTGACGAAATTACAAGTAAATTTAGTTTCGAGAAATTCTTTCGAACGGAATTGAATACCAAGAGTGGATGGAGCATTTAATCCATTCGAGCACTCGGAAAGAATTCCATAACATGGTACACGAACGGGTCTAAAACTCCCGACGGAACTGGGCCTCGCACCAAATACTCCGAACCCATGGGCCTGTTCCCCAGTATATTTTAAGCGGAAATTCACGCCATAGAAAGGTGCATTCAATTCAACCTCGACAGGAAATACCGGAACAAGGGAATCGCAATCCTCTCCGATAGTCAAGCAGGCATCAAAGCGTTGAGCTCATATAACATCAACTCAAAGATGGTTTGGGAATGCCTAGACAAACCTAATGATCTAGGCAGGAACAGTAAGGTGATCCTCCTCTGGGAGCCGGGGCACGTCGGAGTGGAGGGCAATGAACAAGCAGATACCCTGACACGAAAAGGGGCATCAACGCCACTGATCGGGCCAGAACCATTTTGCGGACTTGGAAAATCTTACTTCCAAGACGAACTCAATAAAACTGAAAAAGCAATGAGAGCAACTTACTGGCAAAGATTTCCTGGGCTATGGCAGGCCAAAGATCTTCTCGGTAACTTCAACCTAGCAAGATCGAAGACACTGATTAACCTCAGCAAAACTATTCTAAAGACAATCACGGAATTTCTTACGGGGCACTGCAGACTCAAAGAACACCTAAGGGAGCTAGGCTTAGAGGAGGACAGCACCTGCAGATTCTGTGGGAAATATCCAGAAACACCACACCATATATTGATGGAGTGTTATGCTGTTCATCACAAAAGATTGAATATACTGGGATCACACCAGCTGACTGTGGGAGAAATACCACGAATAGACCCCCTCAAAATCCTTGAATTCCTCAAGGAATTGGGGCTTGAGGGGCTGCTGTGAATGAGAACACCTTGAAATAGCAGAAGAATATGGGCACAATCGATCTAATTAGGTCGCAGCGCATCAGTCACCATCCATTTGTACCATTACCATCACATCTAAAATACCCGTATCTCCACAAATTTTCCACCAGAGTTTAAAAAATGAAGCGAATACCTAACAGAAAATAACTACTTTCCCAAATAAACACTAAATTATATCTGTCATCCATTTGTGCAATTTTCCTCAAGGAGGACACACACTCTTATCCTTCATTTTATTGGAATTAACCACCTTCATACATGCATGTTCCGAGGTTTTTCCTGTCATCAATGCATGGATAGGTCAGACAACAATAAAGTCCTCTTGTTTCACAAAAACATTCAACAGCCCCAGTATTCCCCTACGAATAAAGACGTGACTTACAATAAGTCAGCCACAACGTCAATCGAGAGGAAAAAACAAAACAGCATTCCTCGGTGTCACGTTAACATGTGTATAGAAGAAGTATCAAATGAATGAGTAGAAATAGTACTACCGACTGTCGACGAAAATACCCTACTCTCCACACATTTAAAATGGTTTATACCAATACCTTATTCAACGTGTTCAAGGATTGCTACATCAGGATTTCCAGCAACGCATTCAGTTCTCGAGGTGGGTACTTGATTAGTGCAAAATAATCCGAATTTTCTATTCCGCATCCTTTTTACTCATGAGGTTAAATTGAGCCGGGATAAAGCAGTAAATTTCCACAATATTCATGTCTGGTCCGTAAAAATCCACACGAGATTAGACGAAACCATCCTCAGTAGTTTAACCTAAATGTATTTATTGGCCGGAATAGTGGAAAATGAAATAATTGCACTATTTTTTTCCCAATAATTTTAATTGGCGGCACATACACTTCTTGTAAAACAATTTAGAAGGTTATTGAGGCCTTTAATCATTCATCAGTGTCTATGGTTTATGCATGATGATGCTGCACCTCATTTCCGTTTGACTGTGCGTATAGTTATTTGAACTAGCGGATTCCGAATCATTGGATTGGTGGATTGGCAGAGCAGGTCCAATACCTTGGCCTCCCCGCTTACCAGATTGCAACCCGCTAGACTTTTTTCTGGGGGTATTTGAAGAGCTTGGTTTATGATACAGAACCGGTGTCTTCTATTGAAATACTTCATCAACGGATCATTGATGGCTTAGACCACATAAGAAATACTCCTAGAGTATAGAGTTGTAGCAAGAGGGGGTCATTTCGAGCACTTACTTCAACAACCTCATGGTGTTATAGTAGATTTAATTTCCAGTTTTTAGCGTTCAATAAATCATTTTCAACAATTAGGTGTAGAAAGTGCATCATTTAAATGACACATATTTGTTGAAATTGTACCGCTTTTCTGAGCTTAATTATGACGTGGTTATTATGACAAACTGATATGTTATTCGACATGAAAGTTTAGCTTCATTTGTTAGCGGAAACAAAATAAGAACAGCCCACTGAAGTTTTTTAGTTCAATCAATAAATCAATAATTCTCCCCATTCATTTACCAGCGATTTTCTCTCGAAAACGGATACCTAATTCAAAAAAAGCAGGAGACCAGAATTTGAGGTTTTTCCTTGGTCAACTCAATTGTGATGTTCAAAATAGTTTTTTCTGTCGGAAATAGAATGTTTTGGCAATAAAAACTGTAGCAAACCCTCATTCACCTCTTTGAATCAGGGTTACTCTATTCTCGTAGCAATAAATGAATAGAGCGTCCAAAATACACAGGGCCTGTAAATTTTCCGAACATTTGATGCATATTTATAGCCACAAACAAAAATGTATTAAACTTTTCTGGAAACTTGCGATGTCTGTAGCTTGGAGGAGGTGAATTTTTGCAATTTCCATATTCCACGCTTGTTTGGGGTAAGAAACAATATTGTATATTCAAGTTTGATAGCACATTGGTTCAATATTATTATTATTTGCCAATATTCAACAAACTTTATTAACCTATATGGATCAACATTGAAACGAGTACCTCAC
The DNA here is from genome assembly GCA_958502065.1 of Chrysolina americana. NCBI lineage: Eukaryota > Metazoa > Arthropoda > Insecta > Coleoptera > Chrysomelidae > Chrysolina > Chrysolina americana. The sequence continues at coordinate 12,603,005 of OY293419.1, read as the reverse complement.
GCCAATATTGAAATAATAATATTGGTACAATATTACAGAGAAAACCTAATAGTGATATTATTGAACTAGAACCTATTGAATTTAAAAATTTCCCCTTATTCAAGAAAAGTTTGACCATCGTTTTGCAAACAAAAATGTTGCATTCAAGACTAATAACAACGTGTTTTCTCATTTATTAACAAGTCTGTACGGTACAAATTAAAAAAAAAATGGTGTCCACAACAAGTACGATGTGAAGCAGATTTTATGGTGATGATTCAAGAAGTTACTGATTATACTAACAATATTCAAGCTATCTTTTTCCACCATCACATTTCTCATATATCCAACCTACAAATCTAAAATTGAAAAACCAGATCCACAAAAACAGATTCAAAAAAATAGTCTCAAACGATTGGTTAGACTTGCATAATTCACCAAAAATCAATATTCTTACCTGTACAGGATGATCCAAATAGTGACGTCCAAAAGAAAACTCTGAATTTTTCACACAAAGAGGTATTCGAAAATACCCCGTATGTATTCAGCGATTTTTGTAGTTTTCAAGTTAGAATTTTTTTGTGATTTGTTACTTTCATGCATAAAATAATAAACTTCCTAACATTCCTGTAAGATACTCAAAAAAGTATCGAAATTGAGAATATAAGTTTTTAGTGGGATGGTCTCAAATTTTTAACATAATTCAAAAATACGAGTATCCATAGGTTCTATTTGACTCTTAAAACTTGACAGGTTCCTAAGCTACCCAAAACAAAAAGAAATATATTATTCGCTGTAATTGGCTGTCGAATGTGGATAGGCTAAAAATCGTTCAAGCCTAAAAAAAACTATTTTGACTATATTTGTCACTCCTATAGCAATTTTAAGTGAAAAATTCTCAAACGCATTCAAATAATCAAATTGACAAATCAAATCATAATGGGACTACCTATAGCGGACACTACACAGCCTACTGTAAACATCCATATGCGAAGATGTGGCATGATTATAATGATTCAATTGTGTCCCCAATTTCACCAAAATCCCTCGTGAGTAGTGATGCCTATGTTCTGTTCTATGAACAGGAAGGCACTTAATTTACAACTTTGTGATCACTTTTAGTTTTATTTTATTTTTGTATTATTTTTATTATTAGTTTATATTGATATTGAATAAATATATCTCGACGTGATATTTGATATCAATTGACACATTAAGATGACAAATCAGATGATCAAATATGAACATTTCAAGCAATAAGTTGTCATTTTACAGTCGTTTATGCTTATTTTTGTATTATAACAATAAAATAAGACACAAATTAATGTAATATACTTCTTTATTGACGTGAAATTCCAAAATGACTTCCTCCAGCTTGGAGATTGTCGACATTGTCTCAAAAAGTTGTTTCAATTATCAGAATGCGCTTGAAAGTTCTTCTTTAATTTTTCCTGCAGCTTCTACTAGTTTGTCTCGTAATTATTTTCACACGTACACTAAGTTCTTGTGAAGAAATAAAAATAGTCGATGAAGTTAGGTCTTACGATTCGAAGATTTTTGGCCTATTCACCTTCGATGGCCGATTACAGCGAATAATAGCCAGTTAAGTACCAATTTTTTTTATGTTTTGGTTAGCTTTGTTACCTGTAAAGTTTTCAAAAAGGGGATAACCTATGAATACTAATACTATAATACTATAATACTATAATACTAAAAACTTAAATTCTTCGATACTTTTTTGAGTAAGTATCTTGTAGAATTGTTAGGTATGAATATTTGAGGACCCACCAGCAGAAAAATTATGATTCAAAAATTATGAGAAATCGCTGAACATATATGGAATATTTTCGAATACTCCTGGGTGAGAGGAATTCAGATTTTTCTTTTGGACGTCACTATTTGGATAACCCTGTCGAATTTTTATACCTGACTAACCTATCTATTGGTCAGTCACTTTATGTGTAAAATACCGAACGCCCCTTGATGGGTGTGAGATGAGACACAGGGTCAATATAGTCAAAGTTTTCCGCAAGCCCACCGACTAACAGAACTTGCTCTTGGGCCTACGGACAGAGACAGGAAGATTGTTTATTACCTGAAGCTCTAGCTAACCAATTATACGGTGTCTTTTTTGACAGGTTTAATGTTAATAGACACAAGAATACCTTGTTAATATGTAATAGGCTTTGTCCGGAATAGAGCTTTTCTTGAATGAAATATCTAGTAATTTTACTTACTCAAATATGGTTCGACGTGATTTATCGTTTTACTGTAAAAAACCAGAGGAGCTCTCGCGTTGAAATATTGCGTTCAAGTGTACGGGCCAAACGGGAAACGGCATTCGCCATAGTTACGATGTTTGTACGAATATGTTCATCAAATGTTCATCTAAATAAGGCAAGAATAATTGGCTAGTGACTCATCCAAGACCACGCAATATGGAATAGGATTAGATTAGATTGGATTAGTTTGGGGCTTTCGTTCTTCAAGTCTCTACACCGCAACCTTTCAAATCTATTGTGTGTGCCATCAAAATCATTAATAGTTCTCTAACTATCCCTATCTTCGTCACGAGACTCCATAGGCTTGATTTTAGGACTACCATGTATCTGGGAGCTCTTGGTTTTTCTAATTCCGGCGTTAAAAACCTTAGCCTTGACAAGCCCTCGCAGTATGTTCCTGGCAGAACCTGCATTATATTTCTCCTGCAAGACCAATAATCGTACTCATATGTTTGTTGAACCTACAATGTCTTGTGAGAAGTCCTACTGGCATAGTAGATATTCTGTGAATGTTGGCTGCGGTTGTTTGATAAACTCTTTGGCCTGTCTCATTCCTGTTGAATTGTTTTACCATCTTGAGATTTCTGTTGGATCCATGATTTGGTGTTTCTTTTTAGTACAGCTTTTGCCATTCCGTAGAACGGTTCTGGGTCATTCAGGGCCTTACTTGCCCCCTCACGGCCTAGTGAATCGGCCTCTTCATTGCCTCTACAACCTGTGTGCGCTGGTACCCAGACTAGGGTCAGTCTGTTCTGACTGTCCAGCTCTTTAGGGCTTCAATGCAATCCTGAACAAGTTTGGAGGTAACTCGCATAGAGTTGACTGCTTCTATGGCAACTTGGCTGTCTGAGTAAATGACAATGGTGTTTTTCTGAAAACTCATGCCTGATTAGCTCTGAAGCGCAATTGTGTATTGCGACGATATCTGCTTGAAGTATCATCGCGTATATGAATACCTAAGCTCAATGAGATTTTGGAATAAGATAATAATTATTATTACCAATCGAATCAAGCGCAGAACTTGGATGTCAAGAACCCCTCTATTTTCAACTTTCCAAAAATTCATAATATTACTTAGCAAGTACCAAATGTATGACACGACAGAATCAAAAAGTTTTTGATAGTTGCTAGCCCAAATATTTGTATAATTCGAAATAAATTGATATAAATGAAAACATACAGAGAAATCGTACCGCAATGACAGGGTGGGAAAGAATTTTCCGGTAAAATCCAAAAACACGTCAAAAAACATAGTAAAACCTTCACTCCCTAAGTAGGGGAATCATACCTCATTAAAAAGGGCTTGTTTTTCCTTATGCAGTGCTGCGTTGTTTTTGAAAATCGATCCACTCTTCTAGAAAGTATGGAGCGTTGAAACTCCAACAATAATGTGTGACAAAAAATGCAAAAATCGATTCAATAATTGTACCTACTATAGGTAGGTATTATTGAAATAAATTTCTTCGAATAAATTCGGTGAAACTAATGGATAAAGTGTATCTATATATCCTGAAAATTTCATGGGTCTACATCTAAACTAATGGATGATACGGGGGCGTTTCCATGAGAAGTGAAACAAATTAGAATTTTTCAGGACTGAAAATTTTTCAGGAGACAGGTGCATTAGTAGTAATTTGGGTATTCTGAACACGAATCCGAAAGAATTTTAGGCCAATTTTGCCCCATTCTATAACTATCCGGAAAAAGGATGGTTTTTTGAAAATTCCATTGTAAGATCTTTTTTCCTTCCTGGAAGTTCAACAGGCGATATGTACCTGGATTTATCACAAAATGCCATCGACCCAGCTCTAACAAATATCATTGAAAACGATCCCGCATATAATGAACAGGAACTGATTTTCCAACAAGAAGAAGCTCCTCCGTATTACTCCTAAAATGTGAGTAATTATTTAAATGACACATTTCCAGGACGATGGATAGGACAACGGGATCCAATAGAATGGCCACCTCGGTCACCCGACTTAAATCCTTCAGATTTTTTTTGTGGGGACGAATAAAAAGCATTGTTAACAGAACACCATCAGACACACTAGAAGAGTTGCAAAGAAGAATTATTAACGTATGTCGCGAAGTGGCACCGCAAATGCTCCAGAATGTACGACAACACAGGTTGGCAGCAAGTTTTATAGTACTAAATCGATTATTCCTTTTTTTATCAAACATTATTGTTGGAGTTTCAACGCATTATATTTTCTAAAAGAGTGGATCGATTTTCAAAAACGACGCAGCACTATATAGGGAATGACAAGACCCATCTAATGAAGTATCATTCGTCCCCTCTTCCCATTGTCACACATTTTTGGGTTAAAAGTTTTACGTCAAAATGTGTCCCCCTGACAAACAATCTTGACTTTTTTTTATCATTGATAAGAAATTCATTCCCACCCTGTTATGCCTTGGGTGCGTTTTCGATGGGCCACCCTGTATATTCCAACAACTCATTTGAAGAAACCACGGCCCACTATGAACATGATAAGCGGTATGAAAATTCTTAGTTTTGCTCAAAGTGCCACTTTACATACTGAACACTGCCAATTGGAACGCATATACAGGGTGTTTCTTAATTCAATACAAATATTTCAAGAGTCAAGATAAGACACTTTTTTCCATGAACATGTGTCCTAAAATTCACCCCCTCCAAGCTACAGACATCGCAAGTTGTCAGAAAAAAATCGTAAATTTTTAATTGTGGTTACAAATATGCATCAAGTGGTCTGTAAATTTACAGGCCTTAGTTTTTCAGACACTGTATTCATTTCTTGCTTCAAAAGTAAGGTACCTCTGATTCAAAGGTGTGAATGAGGGTTGTCAACAATTTTCTTATCCAAAATTTTCTATTTTCTCAAAAAAACAACATTTGAACATCATTATCAAGTTGTCCATGAATAAACCAAAAAATTTAGTCTCTTTCATTTTTTTGAATCAGCTAACCGCTTTAGAGAAAATCGCTGGTAAATGAAAGGCAAGAATTATTAAACTGAAAAACCTTTTGTGGGTTATTCTCATTTTGTTTCCGCTGACAAATATTTTATGTCAAATAACATAGCGGTATGCCATATCACCACGTCCTAAGAAAACGGATGAATTTCAACAAATGAGCATTATTTTTAAACCATATTGAAAACAGGAAATTAACTATATTGTAGTAACCATGAGTTTGTTGAAGTAAGTTAGTAAACAAACCAAAAAAATTTATTTTTTATTTCAGAATTTAAACGGCGCATCGTAAAAAAGTTCAGAGTGAGAAAAAGGTGCATGACTCATGAAAAATATCACTCTGTAGATTTTCACAAACATTTGAAATGTCTATTGATGTAAGCCCTATAATGTAATCAATGTTTTATATTTGAGCCAAATATCTCAAAAACAGCAGGATATATAAAGGAAAAACAAAAAAAATCATGAAATTTCAACAGCTTGTAAATCGGTAACGAAGCGTTAACGGACCTATGTAAAATAAGCAAAATAATTTTCCTCCTCCGGATGTACCTGATGTTTAGGAACACCCTGTATAGGGATTTTATGATATAATTTGTAGTAAATGGATGGAAACCTGCATAGATCATTTACCTGAATTCGAACATCTATCCAGATTTTCACAACTGGCAATTAGCAAAGTCAACAAGAAGGGTAGCAGGTAAGATCATATCACAACGTCCTGATCAACTGAAGTTATCCTACGTATACAAACCTAAAAGAGATTGAAAAATTCATATTAGTACTCAATAACACACGATAAAACAATTTATTCATAAAAAAATGGAATATATCGAAATTTATTATTATTTGAACACAATTTATGAATTTTTTCGTAAAATTTGTTTTTTTACGAATCACCCAGGTTTTTGGAGAAAACCCCTCAAAAGCAGAGCTTGTAAGAGCAAGGGAGGTCCGAGGCCTGCAGTTTGAATAAAAGTGGATTCCGAACCACTTTAGCTCAGTGGTAGGCTTTCCCGGGGATTGAACCCGGGCCGTCTGGGTGGGAGCAAATTCTCTAACACCACGACCACTTTCAGTATACAATGAAAGAATGTATTTATTGAACATAGTGGATAAAATTGTTAAACGAAAAATGACATGAAGGATGGCACATCAGAATTGATAAAATTGAATAATATGTAGCAAATAACAGATAAGTTTGAATATTGTAACTACCGAATCCGTTATAAGCGTATCGGCCGTGTGTCGTTCATGACTTTTCCTAATCCCGCTGAAATATTACAATTTGATTCCGAGGAAAGAACCAACTACGTACCTCGTAATTCTACAGAAAAATCTCAACATCGCGTTGAAAAATTTGAACAAGTGATTTATTAACGGCCGCCGGCTGTTAAGTCTTAACGAACGGAGGCTGTTAACATTAACTTTTCAATTGTCATCTGAATACCGTTAAATTAAAATAACAGTTTGGGATCACGAAAATACAATAACAAGTTTATTTTCATCCAAATTATGGTTAACTCACCCTAAACTACAATTAACATTAACACTTCAACTAAGAAGATAAACATTTCTAATGGTTCATTTTATGCAGGGAAATCAAAACTGAATTTAAACTAATAGTTGGCCACCTTTTATCTTTCTAGTGATAATGCTAATTATTGGCACTATTGCGCAATTATTGGCGCATATTTTGAATTCCGCGGGTTGAACGTTGGAATATCATGAAAAATTAAAACATTCCATTATGTTTCAATTTTGTAACCTCTAAATCAAATTGAAAATACTGAAATATAATCAGTAATCAACAAATTAAGTTTGGTGGACGTGAAATATAAAATAAGGCCAAAATAGGTTGAAAGATTCTCTTCACCAAACACATATCACGCATGCATAATTTCTTTTAATTTTTTTTGGTGTAAAGTTCTGCATAAATCCACTCTTATATAGGTAAGTTTCATGTATTATAGTAATTAGATAGTGTCAACAATGAAAATTTCGTGAATCTAGAAGCAATTGAATAGAGAAGTTAATTGGTGAGAACCTTAAGAAATGTGTGGTAATGAGGGATTTGTTAAAAAAGAAGAATGGACATTGCAGAAAATTGGCAAAAACGGAAACACATCATCAATAATTGAAAAGTTGAAATGTGTATCTATAAATCTTACAAAAGAAACAATAACAACGTTGTAAAAAGGAAGAAACAAGTATATCCAACAATCAGAACAAGCCATATCAAAGTTCATCACAAAAATAGCTCACCTGGAGAAAAGAAAGTTATCAAAGAACATTAGCACAGCTGCATACACCACACCCGAGTACTGTTGTTTTTTGATACTTTCCCCGTGTGAATAAAACCACAAACTGTTGCCAAACTGAACAAATAGTATTCTCTCATAAACGATAGTCACTTAACCTCACAAATCACAGTATAGTTCACTAGATTTCAAATCAAGTAATCCAACCCGAACATTTAAAAATCACAGTGCATAAACTGAGAAATTTGGCTTGCGCAAATGATAAGAAATGAGAATTAACATAGTTTTTGAATGACTTTCAGATTTATTGATGATTATTAGAATATTTTGTCATTGAAAGAGATTAATTTAGTTTAATGAATTGATTTTCTCCTAGAAAAGGTTAGTAATAATGATATTTGATCAAGAATATGCTCGTTTTGTCTTATTCATTGACATTTAACTCTCGGTTTTTGATAAGTTGCTATTCAGAAGTTATTATACAGAGTTAATCAGATGTATTGACCCGCCTATTTTTCTCAGTTGATATGAAAAGCACTCCATATGGGAGTTGAGCGGTATTTCATTGTTCATTTTTATGTGAATTCAAAAATTTGTTTGATATGCTATTGGTGGAGGAGTGACGTCATCGGCAATTTTTTAATGGAACCATAATATGTCATTGAAAAACTTGTTTTTATTTTTTCATTTCAATAATACTAATATTTTAAATCTCTCAATAGATACAGTGTATTTTGTATTTTTGTGTCCACCTCTGTAATTCACTTACTTACTTAGTTTGATTTGTTTAAAAATTCACTCAGACGGATATTCTGGCAATATGCCAATTTGAATCAGACAGTGGCGTACTCAAATTTCGATATATTTTTTTATATTTTTTTTTTATATGCTTCCTTATCAATTGTTTCAATAACAAATTTCACTCACGATTATTGGAATAATTTCAAAACTGCAAGTTTAAGAAATTTTTGAAATAAAGTGAAAAAACATTCCATTTCGCTTTTAAATAAAATAAGGCTAATGAATGCCCGAACTGTAGTCCATTTGTTTCTTTTCAACAAGCCACTCTATGAATAATGCCCTGAACACTATTAAGCAAATGCTCTCTTCAAATCTTCTGAATTAGTGATCTGTCGACATGACGCTTACTTTTGACATGACCTCAGAGAAGAAAGTCGAGTGATGTAAGATCTGGACTTCGTACCGGCTTTTTGACAGAACCAAGTCGACCTATCCATCATTTTTCAAATGTCTCATCTAGATAATTACTCAATTGGACAGCACAATGAGAAGAACCGTTTTGTTGGAATCATATATTTCTGTGGACATTACTAATGAAAGCATAACATTTCAGTTTTCAGAACTGATACATCATCCGATTGTGTCAGGCATATTTGTTCGAATTATACACAATATTTTTTATACAAATTAAATACAATAAAAAATAATATCATAATTTATATAGTTGAAAGTGACGGCCCAAGTATGAAGCTTTGAAGGACGTCCAGCTGATTATCTCAGGGTATCCTGTACCAAAACTTTTTATACACAGATGCGAGTTTCAGTTTTTTATCATATTAAACCATGTTGATTTCCTGCAAAAAGTTGATCAGCATATTAATTGAATCTTATATCTCGTAGAGCTTGGGAATACTGAGGAAGAAGACTAATTTAACTTCTTCACAAAGACAAGTAATCTTCCCTGATTTCAGAGGATCGGGAAAATCTGGGTGTAGTTTTAGTATTTTGTTTCGAAATGCTTTTTGTTGCCTTGGATCGAAAACTGATTTCTTTTTATGGAATCTGATGAACGATTTCTTTCTTCAACGAAAATAACAAATATGGAAAGTATATTCAATATTGTTTATCAGACCCCAATCTAGATTGAAGAGTGAGTAGACTTTTTTCAGTTGTTATTTATTAAGATATCCTTGAGGTATTTGAATTTATATAAGTAGATACTGAAAAATATATTTTTTCGTTATGTATTTTTCCCACTTTAAATTGCTGTCAAGTATTCTTCTGTTTTTGGTATGGTTCTGATGAAAATTTTATTATTGATGACGAACTGTGTGAATATGGGTTCCGTACATTTTTTAGTGATGATGGACAGATAAAATGTTTATAGCCTTGTCCGTAACCTTCATTTCAAGTTTTTTTTTTCGTTTTTTTCTGGGATTGCTAGTAATAGTCTAGAAAGGGGCAAAATCATTTGCATATGCTATCATTTTAGCTAAACTGTGTATGAGAAAAGTCCATTCACAGATATATTGAAAAGAACTGGACCTAATATATAACCTAAATATGACCTGTTGAATTTCCAGGCATAATAGATCATGACCTATTGAAGGGATAGCTCATGATTTAAGTCTTGGCCAGTTTCTCTAATTCCTATGTTTTTTATGGGATCTAATAACAGTATATGGCTAACTGTATCGAAAGCTTTCAAGAAATCTATAACGGTGCCAGTTACTGGCTATATGGATTTCGGATATTTCAAGTCTAGCTTCAAGAATCGTAATTTTGTCGTATGATTTTGGATTGCCCACAAGAGTTTTGAGATATTATTTATTCATTTGTCGAATATTATACGAAAAAGTGCAATTACTTTCACATAAGGAAACGTGACAAAAGTTAAAAATACAAACCCGCTGAATTTTACTCTAGAAATCCTATATTTTCAATTTCTGACTTAAATGTTCCAAAGCGTTTCAGAATTCTTTTTTCGTCTGATCTGTAATCTTTACAAATTAGTCTTGTTTGTTGTATTCGTATACCTGTAAAATTTCCTGCAGCTAATAAATGAATCAATTGGTTCATTCAATTCAGATACATATACAAGATGATAGGAATAATCTTAAATTGTAATTACAGAAAATATAAAAAAAGAAATAAAAATAAATGACTGGTGGTGTTCAGTACTTGGAAAACGCTTGAGCAAAGCGTGTGTTGCATGTTTTTCTAGATCTAGACACAACCACAGACACAATTATAAAAATGAGCAAGAGTACAATTTTCATTAAGCTTGAAAAAAAAAATTGAATTAATGATCAATTCACTGTGAGACTGGATTACTGTCGATTTCCTACTTCAACCCACTTGAGCTGATAAATGCAAATGTCGGGTTTCTGGATAAGCCAATGTTCAATGTTCTTGAAGAAACCTCCATGCATTGGCTTATCCTTTTGTTGCTGTGAAAGACTCTCAGTATCCACAGCTTTGACGAGGGCTTTTTGCTGAACAGTTCATCAGCCACACAAACTGCTGCCTAGGAAAGAAATGCTCCAATCCCTGCTTTTTCATGGTCGCAGAGGGAATTTGAACTCTTGATGACTTTACATGCTCCATCCAGATATTATTATTTTTTTTTGGTTCCGTTAGGAATTACCCAGACAGATGATTTTCAAGTTTTAGAGCAGTGTGACCATCATTCCACCAACGACCCCTATTATCAGAACCACCATCTTGACAGAATGGTTTGGGTAAAGCCTGCGGAGTTCAAAGAGTAGATCTCGATATTTATTTAGTCCGTTTTTCCTCCTCTTTTCAAACGATGTTCGTTTCGCCAGGAGCTGAAATCTCAATGACGAAAATCGTCCTACTTTGATGTTCGAGGAAGGACTACATCAGGCTTAAGGGCTTGTATTTGTCTGAGGGTGGGGAATGAGTAGTTCCAATAAATTCGGCACTTCTCATTCTCCTCAATGAACTCAATATCCCCCGGAGAATAAGGCAACACCTGTGTCTCGTCTATACCATACGAGTATCGTAGGTGGTAGTACAACACTCGTAGGTCCGCGTTATGCCTGTGGATATAGGGTGAGACCGCAAATGCATTATGGTCTCAGCTGCCCCAGGACACGCTCTGCATCTAGTGTCAGGGACCTCTATACCCATCACGCGACTACGCTAGAAAAGGGTGTTGAAGACACCATCTTGTCAGACCATTATGAATCCCACTTGACCTGAGAAAAGCGAAGGTCAGGTTTCTGGATAAGCCATCAAGGTCTTCTATGTTCTTATTATTATTATTATTATTATCATTATTATATATAGCAAATTATATTCATCCGGGCGAATATAATTTGCTACTTTTTTGTGCGTCTGCATAAGTAGTGTTCCATATGTCATCTCTGACAATCAATCCTGTGTCGTTAGCAAATCAACAATATCACCTTCAATGTTTTCCAAGTTGTTAAAGCAGATATATATTAGGAACAAAATTGGACCAATGACGGTACCCTTGGGTTCACCTTGGGTATGCCTTCCTGGTAGTTAGTAGCTCACTCCCACATTTCTCAAACTCTGTGAAATAAATATTGTGATTTATAGTGTCCAAGTCTAAAAACACGACTAGACATTTCTTGTGTTCATTAACGTTACTGAATCCATACTGGCATGGTGATAATGTGATGTTTTTCCAGAAAATTAACAAGTTTATTTTTCATGCAGTTTCGCAAAGTTGTAATCATGTAAATATTCATTCTTCATCTGAGTTTTGTAGCGAATAAACGTATTTAATTGTAAAAAACAGATTTTCGTTCATTTAAAAAAATTTGCTAATAAAACTTCCTTGTTTCTGAATCACATTGATAAAACCGAACATTGAAGTAATTTCCTAGATTAGGTACTTATCCTCAAGAGACATTAATTATCGATCACCTGCAACTTCCAGAATGAATCACCGTACCTATTCTAAGTTCTAAGTTTATTGATGATATTAACATTCACGGATGTAATGTTAATTAATATTTGAAATACTTTCGAAAAAGTTCAACAGGCCACCTCATGCAAAATTTAATAGCCACCATCAATTAATAACAGTGGGTCATTAAAATTTCGGCTTTACGTAAAAGGTAATCAATAAATTTCCTAAGCGAATCCTAATACTCATAATGAGATATAAGTAAATAAATTTATAGCCTATCAATTTGTGACACATGGTTTTATAATGACTATACTTAATTCATATATGGTGAGTCTACGAATTCACACACGAAAGTTACTTGAACATTTTTGACTGATTTATTCCTCGCTGTCTGCTATCGCATTAACATACTCATTATGTCAGAAATTAGAAATAATGGTTGTGGTTAATTTCGTCTATGGAATCGTGAAATGACAGAACATAATATTTCATGAACACCTGACTTCTCTGTAAATTTTGTTCGTTTCCTTTTCAGCCGTAAATATTGATAGATAGCTCAAGTTCGTGTTAGATGAGGTGATATCTGGAACTTCCTTTTGTTGCAGGTGTTCCTCTGGGTTCCATTATGAAACCCACACTCTTCCTACATACAATCAATGACCTGATGGTATTGACCACTCGTTTTATTCACTTCTTGTCCGCAGGCAATCTACATTATCCCAATATCAATTAATGAAGACAACCATCATTATTCAGTTTATTTATTAGGATAGAACAGCGTTAGAACTATAATACATAATTGTTAGAAATGATGATACGTCGTGAAACAAATTAATGGAAAATGTAAAATTACACCTAAGTAGTGATAAAAATACCTTCCGTTAGGAGTTGGCCACAAATAGAATTCAAATTCGATATTACAGCATCATCAGACGAGTTTCAAAGACGAATTTCAATACCGGTCGGACAACATGGAATTGAATCTAGGAAAAAATTACCCCTATATGCGATAACAATGGTCAGTACACAAAAAGTAATGAAATTTCAACTGTGTCATGTTAAAGAAACTAGACCATATTTGATTCATTTTACAATACCAATAAAAGTTTTAAGCTATCCTGTGGAATGTTCATCGTCGACGACCAGAGAAGTGTACTGGCCATTGTTATCGCATATAGGGGTATTTTTTCCGTTTTTTTTTCCGGAGTGGTTGCTGAAGAGTCAAATTCAGTAGTTCACACCATGATTCATCGGTTGCTCACAGCAGGACGCCCAGGAACATCAACACTTTCTTCTAAAATTTTTAGTGATTCATTTCAATCGATCGAAAATTTTCACCGCAAGCAAGTCGTAGATTTCCCGTTGGAGAGGCTAAATATGAGACAGTACGCCGACGAGGGGGGTGTTCACTCCCGTTATGACCTCTACGCCGTCTCCAACCACACTGGCACCACAAACAGCAGCCAATACACGACCTACTTCCGCTATCTATTTTCCAACCACTAGCATGAGATCAATAATTCTCAAGTGTCACCCATATGTATAAACTCTTCTACCAACAGGAGTGCCCAAATGCACCCATGATGACATGATTTGTTATAACAAAGTCCATGTTATGTTCAACCCATTCAACTGTCAAAACTGTCACCACCAACACTTGTCTGCTATTCCCAACTCTGCAATGGGAAAAAGAATCCAGCCGAACACCATTGCACCACCAAGACGCAATTGGTCAACTCTAGGCTATAGGTTGTAAGCAGATATCTATAAACATAATAAATGGGTTTAGGTATTAAGTTCTTTCATGACCGTTTGTTACAAAACTCCAACAAGAGGTTATTACTAGCAGTTTTATCATATCACTCCCAGCATATCAAAAAATGAAAAGGAAAACATGGTGAGAAATGTGCGAAGAGAACTGGCCCCGGCACAATGACTACAGAAAGTTCTCTCAAAAGAATACTCCAACGGCATCGGTCTGATGAAAAAACCGAACGGGGGATACACTGATATACCAAAGGATAGCCTTACAGAGACACTTTCCTGGTTGTGAAACGGCTGTGGAGAATGAGCAGCAAAGTGCTCACCTGATAGGGGTAATCTACAACCCCAATAGATCTAGTAGAAGCCTAGCTGTGGAAGTCTTCACAAACTGAAGAGGTTTTGAACTATTTGAGTCACCAGTAGAGGATGAAATATTTCCAGCCTCACACTGCAACATAGTCTTGAAATAATAGAGTCCTTTCTGAAAAGGCTTTTCACGGCCAGCCTTATTCTCGGCTGTATACCGCAGATCTGGAGAGAGACATTGATACCGTTCATACCAAAGACTGGAAGACACTCAATGGACGAACCACAGTCCCATCTAACATTTTCCAAGGAAGTAAAATACCTGGGCGTTATAATCGACCAAAAACTGACGTGGAACAGTCAAATCAACCACATTCTTTGCCCATGGCTCTAATGGTCTGAAACCAAAAACGATTTATTGACCACCTACGCTTCACTGCTATGATGGCCAAAAATGCAACAAATTTCAGCACAAGTCAAGCTGCAGAATGTGCGCAGCGGTAAGCTTGCCAGGGAACCACAGCAGCAATACTTACGTGTCCTACGGCAGCTCTAGAGGCAATGCTAAATCTTCCGCCATTGCATCAATGTGATTTCCTCAGTTCTCATCTGAGTGGAATGTACTTGATGTTTTTTTCCTGGAAATGATCCCATTCGCATTATAGTTTGTACATGAGAAAAAGTATTGCGATCTGGTTGTCGACGATCAGAAAAGCGTTGCTCGTATAGCCTCTCTGCAGTACGTTAATTTTTTTTGGAATTCACCAAAAATTAAAAGCATATCAACGTATCCGTTGGTAGTGAAGGTAAAAGGCATTTCGAAATTTATCAATGATATCACGAATGATAGTAATTTGTGATCCAGAACAAAAAGTTATTACATTTAGTAAGTGTCCCTTTTTCTTTAGCATCCACTTTTTCTTGTCTCTACAACGTGGCATCAATCATAGTTCTAGTAGGCCACTCCTACCCTAATGTTCATCCTCAATAAACTCTCCGTAGAATTCTGCAGGATCGAAATGCTCCTTTGTACTACCAACAACGATAACAAGAAATACTACAGTGTCTCGTATTGCATTTCTACGAAAGAGAATGGCCAGCCAAGCTTGGTGCGAATCTACCAAGTCACATATCTCTTCTAGAAAAATCAGAGGTCCAAGTGCATTTCTTTGTTTCTATCAACAAGGATAATAGGAAACACTATATGCGAAATATACTATGTCATGTTTAAGAAAATGTCACATTTAGTATAGAATAGAATAGAATCTTTATTTAACCAAATTACAGAATATAGAATATAGAATATAGAATATATACCTAGCTATAATATACATGTACATTCAAAAATAAATAAAATATGTTTGAAAAAGAAGTACATAAAATCTGAAACCGTTGAGTACTTCAGTTTTTGTTAACGACCTTGAAATTGTCTTCGGTTATTGCATCACCGCTAATATAGCGGTTTCCTTTATTATCCAAAATCAAAAAATTGTGTGTGGAAATATTCTTCAACTGTATAAAAACAATGAGTTGAAATATGTCTTTTGATTGTGGATTTGAATTTGCCAATATAATTCATTGATTTGATACTCTTGGGTAAGTGGTTGAATAAATTCAAATCCAGAGAGTTCTTTCAGATTTTGTAAGCCGATGCTGAGGTAATCTCAACTGATCGTTATGCCTTGTCAAATACTGCCGTCCTTAGAAAAAACGCCGTATCTACAATATGCTATCTTGCTTAGAATTCTGTAGATCCGAAAGAAAGTTCTTAAAATTGCTGTACACATGGCAAAATTATTCATTAACTTTGGCTATAAACCGGGAGTACACATCATTTTTGCTTGGTAAAACGCAAAATTTATAGGTTTTCAAACCTTCAGAATCCAATATCTCAATATTCATATTTTTTGGAAATACTGCATTTTTGCTAAGGACGGCAGAATAGTTATGAACATCTGCATTGGTCTCTAGATTGGCTTTATTTATTTCTATTAGTGAAACAAAAATATATAATGATGATAGGGGCATAATATGTGAACTTTTGAAAATGTCTTTACAATGGTCTCTGAAACCAGCACCGACTACGATCCTTACAGCAACGGAAAATTTTGTCAGCATGACAAAAGTTACCTCACAGTAGTGTGCCGTAACTGAAATGGGAATGAAATTGAGCAAAATGACGTGATCTCATAGTTTCTTTCCTAGCTAGATTTCGTAGTACCAATATAGAGCTAGATATTTTTTAGCATAGTTATTCGTCATGACAGGACCAATTTCATTTATCATCAATGCAATCCAAGCAACTTCATACTATGACCTTGAGCTATATTATTATTCGTTGAGGAGATGACATTATGTGTTTTATCATCATTTTGGTTTCAGATCATTAGAAGTAAACCACTCTCTAGCTCGGGTAGTAGTTATAAGACTGTTTAGCTTCAAATCTTGTATATTCGTGCTAGCATCAACCAAGGTCATCCGCAAAAGCAACACAGGTTTTGGGATACATATCGTGAAATATTCACATAAATGATGATTAAGAGAGGTCCTAACAGATAGCTTTGCGGTACTCCAGGTACGACTGGTCTATAATCAGATGATGTATTATTAATTGTTTTCAATTACTCAGATATGACCTGAAGAAGTCGAGTTGCAAACCTCTGATTCCAGAAAACGTAAGCTTTTCTAGTAGTATTTCGTGAGAGACACAATCGAAGGCCTTTACATAACTGATATTCACTTTTGTCACTTTCCAGACCTTCCATGTCACTCACTATCCTGAAAAGTGCTTGGGTTGTACTACGATTTTTCCTGATTGACATTGGTCAATGAAATTACATACATATTTATATTTATAGTCGAATGCAAAGATATTAAAATTTTATTTGAGAGTCTTGAGGGTTAGTATGAAGGTGTTCAATTTTTGGTGAGTTTGCGATGTCAACTTGCTGTGACAAAATTCTCCTGTAACAAACTTTCCCTCTTTCTTCCGAGAGTTGCTTTGAATATATACTTACGTGCTTAGCATTCTCATTAATCCCTTGTTTACGTGATGGAATAGCTCATGTTTGAGCTTGGTGTTTCAAATATCAAATGAAGAAGTCGATACAAAATATTATCAAGTAGGTTTCGCAGGGGAATAAAATGTATGTGTTAGTAATAAATTAGTAATTCTTGGAATTACTTTCGCGTCTTGAAATGGTGAAATTCACCTGCTTTTTGTAAAAACAAAACAAAGAATAAGAGGAATTTATGCGCAGCGTAATCCCAGGCTAACGCTCCACATTCGAGTATTATTCAAATCAGCCTCGATACTTAGTGCTAATATATGTCTGGTTTCTCGCGATAAACAACACTTTTTCTCACCCTGCAAATATCAAAAAACACATTAGGTGCTAATTTAGTCACCATACTGAATAAAAATTCGAGGCAGCCGGAATTCGTGAAATAAATTGTTATTTTATTCCCCATAAAAACGGAAAGATTAGCCGTATGCTAATTATATTGATCCCAAAACAAATAAAATACGGATGTTTATTTCAGAATGAGTATCCTGTTTCGTACACTATTATTAAAAGTTCATGTAAAGAGGACAAGCTGAAGAAAACTGAGGGAAAGACGGAGTGAATTAATTAAACGATACTGTAGATGTCTTTGACAATATTCTCAAATCGATTGAACATGAAAGCTATTTTCAAATTTATAATAAAGACGTCTGTTCTATCTTTCACAGATAGTTCGTTGATACAAACCCAAGTGTCGATTGCACCAAAATCACTCTGAGGAATTTTTGTAAAAAGACAATTCGACTCATGTATAAAAATCGTATACGCCACAGTGCAATTCTCACTTCGACAGCGGCAAAAGTTAGCTGCAACTTTTACAGCGACAAAATGCTCTAGTAGTTTTTTCACTTATTCGTTTGTTTGTCAATTATCGCGGTGTTGTTTGTTGTTTGTCAACAACCTATTGCATTTCTAAGCTCTAACAATGAAGCGATTCGGATAGTCTATGAACGCCGAATACTCAAATTGTTAATATATGTATGCCTACTAATACAGTTGCAACGCAATCATCAATTTGGCAAAAATTTTCTTTGTTCTGCGATGCAAAAAATTATCAATAATTTCTTGAATTTTATTCACACCAAAGGTTAAAAATCTTCATTTAGTTAATAAGCAGATGTAGAGATGAGTTGGGTTTCCTCAAATTTTACTGTGTGATGATCGTTATTGAGAGTATGTTCTGCGACAACAGATTTTTTCTTTTGCATCCTTACTGACAATAACCTTGTGCTCTTTGATTCCTGTTTTAATGGAATGTTTTGTGGTTCCGATATGAACGCTACCACAGGAATATGGAAAGCGGTATACCACAGAAGAGATTAGCACGTCTCGTTTGTCCTTTTCTGATTTCAAATGGTCTTTCAGTTTTTCCGAAGGTTAGTTTTAATCTCGTATCTCGTATTTCCGTAGAATATGTCCAATCCGATCTGTAACTCTGGGAACTTACGGTAGAATGCTTTTCTTCTGTTGGTGTTAAGGTAAGCTCGGGTAAGTGAGACCGTGATTTTCATTAGTTCGCATTGAATTCAGTCCATCTGATGAACCTGAACTAATATAACAATGAACTTTTGCAGGTATTTACTTCGAAGGTCAGTCTTTGTAATACGCCACAGAAACCTGTTGAAAAACGTATTCTATGAATTTTATTTATATATTCAGATATACATCTCTATAGGTCACACTTCCCCGGAAATTTGGGGCAAGTGTGATTCTGGCCAAACTTAAAGATATTAATGCACGTAAATCTCTCTTTGGGGCAGGTGTGAGTAAACAGTTGAGGAACTTTCACCACAATTTATTTGTTTCGAGATATCTTTATTCAAAACATAGTTAGGAACTTTTTAATATTGAATTTGAAATGCCCCATTGGAAAAAACAAAAAATAATCGTGAAAGTGAAAATTTGTTGAAAAGAAAAATTTACAGGTAGAAACCCGAAATATCGAATGAGAATTTCATTGATCCCCATCTTCTGACGAGTGGTGACGGAAGCACGGTTGTTATTTCATCCTCTGAAATTGTATCAATGTCTTCCACATCTGGCTAGGTATATTGTTTGGTTCTCTGAGATTTCCGTATATATAATTTCGTACTATAGCTGAAAAAATATTACTGTTTAGATTGGCCAAATGAACCAGGTTCCCACTTACCCCGAAAGATAGGTCACACTATCCCCAATAACATTTAATTTCGGGGTAAGTGTGATATGCAATGGAAAAATTTAAAAAAAAAACAACTTAATGAAAAAACGGCAACCTATAGTCAGATTCATTGTTTAGGCAGAAGAAAAGTGTATAAAATGGATTCTTACCTTAGCTTTTAACAATACACTCAAAGCTTGAAATAAACTCGTTATACACGTTCGGGTTGATGAATTGTAGGTTAGAAAATTGGGGAAAATATTTGGATTTCACAAGATCTCTTTTGTATTTTATATGATGGTTATGGATTCATTATGAGTGTAGGCTATTCGTCAATAGATGGCATTGGGCTGTCGCCCTGTTTAGCGAAGATAGCGAGCAAACTCACACTTGCCCCAAATTCACACTTACCCGAGCTTACCTTAGTTTGACTTCTATACTCGGTTCACTGTCTGGCCAGTCATTCGATCTACTATATCATATCTCATACATCTCTCAATATATTTTACTTTGTACCCGTTAGAGAGAAGAGCGTTTCTTAAGTATCTCAGTTCTGCTACCAGGTGATCAGGTTCGCAATTTCTTCAGGCTCGATCCACTGAATTATACCTTGTTTTTGGCATGGATGATGGTTTGATGTATTGTGGAGATG
The DNA here is from genome assembly GCA_958502065.1 of Chrysolina americana. NCBI lineage: Eukaryota > Metazoa > Arthropoda > Insecta > Coleoptera > Chrysomelidae > Chrysolina > Chrysolina americana. The sequence goes on along the minus strand of OY293419.1, from coordinate 12,582,950 downwards.
TCGATCAGCGTGTGTTGGTTTTCTATATACCATATGCCACAGAAGTCCTTCTTCTCGAGAAATTAGAACGTTTAAGAAAGCCATTTTTTTTCATTTTCATTTACATCGTGATCGCAAACAAGAAAGGTCTTTCAGTGGCTCTCAATTTTCTCGCGTATCCTTGGTGCGGTTTCTCCAAATTTGAGCAGCATACAGAATCAATGTCTTCACTGCTTTCTCGTATATGGTTTCAGTATATCTTTATCTGTTCCCCATTCCCTACTGTATTGTCCTTGTCGTATGTTGATTTGTTTTTGTCTGACCAGGATTTGCGGGGTCCTATGTCTTTCCTCACCTTCTCACGATTTGTTGAGTTGTTCTGCCAGCTATGATTATGACTTGGTCGACTGCAAATGCCAGGGTTTTGATGTATCCATCTTTCCTGGTTGCTGCATCCAGGGTCTCGAACCGGTCTTCCATCACTATGGTCCACAGTATTAGCCCTAAGCTCGATTCCTGGTGGCAGCCCCGTTCCGTTTGTCTCGTCACGTTACCAATCGTAATGGTTCTGTCTTTCAAAAAGTCCTAGCTGCTATTTTGTATGTTGTGAGGTGAGGTGAATGATTGGTGTCCGTGCTGTGTTGAATGCGTTCGTTATGTCTAGTGTAATTATTTGTGTGTAGTTTTTTGTTTTTATTGTTGTATATTTTTTGTGTATGATTTTTTGTGTAGAGTCTGTTGTGTTTATGGTTTTGCGGAATCGGAATTGCCTGGTATCAATAATTTTATTGTTTGTTTCTAGATAGTGGGTGACTCCTTGTGTAATTAGTTTGTCAAGGAACTTCCCAAGTGTTGGCAGCAGCGAAATTGATCTTTGATCTTTTCCTGACACCCAGAACACCCGGTATTTTCCTAGGAGTGGCTGAAGTTGTATGTGATTTTGTCCGACTACAGAGCTGTGGAAGCTCATTCTACCAACCAGCGACAACTTCATTCCCAACAAAACCCGATATTATCCACGTATCTCATACAGCTCGTGTAATATTTCACTCGAACATTAAATTGTGAGCGGGCGCTTATCTCGGCTATTTATCGGTACACCTACGACGCGGGCGGCACCTGAGCCCAGAAATTAATTTTCAAAATCCGTTTAAATTATTCGTTTGTCATTGTTGTCGGCCATTCTCAGCTTCTTCGTAATATTCGTATGAATATCTTATTATGCTCGCACCATTGCCACTGATTATGATGTATATTTTCGAACAGTCGTTTTGTGGGCGCTTAAGTGCTGCTACTTCTTCAGGCTTTTGTTGGGTTTTGACGGCGAAATCATTTGCGTGTGGAGAAGAACCTCAAGTGAGATATGCTTTGTCGTCTGTAATACACCACCATAGAAATTCAGCAATTTAAGTTCACTAGAAGAAAAATTCTACAACCAGTCCACTCATATAAAATCTCCAAATGTTTTCTCTTTTCATCCCAATATATATATAAACAGAGCTGTCGCAAAGCACTATGCTTAGTGCTCATGAAAGTGATTAAAGCATTTTAGTGCTTCTAAGCACTGTGCTCCCGAGCACTTTTTGGATTCAGTGCTTAGTGCTTAGTGCTTCGAGCATTTTACGATAAGGCTTAGAGCACCGCAGTGCTCGGGAGCACTTTTCGGGATTCCTAAGCACTAAACATTTTCTCAGCTATGGAATGTTGTTGAAAATATAAAACGCGGTCAGCGGCACCCCCACCCCCAAGAACTACTGATTGCGTCCTTATATTATGAACTATGATAAGTAACAGTGATGAGATGAAGGTTTGAACAAGAATAATTTAATATTTGTTTTCCTTACTGAATTTTTTCAAATGGAAACACTCAATTTTGCTTCACCACACAAGATTATTTACACAACAAATAATAAATCCACCAAAAATATAACAATATTCTTTTTCATTTGAACCAAATAATTTATTAGAGCTAATCAATATAAAAAAAATTAATCAAAGTAACTCAAAAGTCCGACTGCGGTTTAAACTAAAATGCAAAAAACAAGTAATATGATAATCTTTCCAAAAAGAAAAATTGGAAGGCAAATAGGTCCCAGCTGCTTCCAGTTTTTATTTGATTTGAAAAGATATTACTTCTTTTTTGATTTTTATTTTAAACCAGTCGATTTTTTAGTTATTTATTTACTTTTTTATTTTCAGCTTTTCAGTACACAATTATGATGTTATATCAAGACGGCCAATTTGGCGCAAAAAATCCGATATTTTGATTTTCACTTACGGTATCAAGACGAATCTAACGACCAAAAATTCATCAAAAATGATTCAGCCGTTACAAGGAAAAAGCAACTTTGTTTAACAATATTTTGATTTTATATTTGATTTGTTACTTTCAACTCACTTAGCTGAACGTGACGTTCCGCCTACCCCCTGCCTCTCGCCCCGATTGGGAGGCCCGCGATCCACAAAAGACTCTCAAGTTATAGACCGTCAGATAATGACAGATTTTGCTGACTCATATTCTCTTTTCTGGGATTTTAACCTCTGAAAATTATGTCAGTGTTGGCAGAAAAAAAATAAAATTTTTAAAATCTAACGTTTATGAATATGAACATTTCATTTTCTCGATCTGACTACTTCTGTCCGTCTAGCGTCTACCGATGGTTATGAAAATCACATTTCTATTTCATTCTTACGTCAGCACGCTCTGACATGAATGAAATATACTTGGTTCTTTCTATCCCAAAACTGCCGAACTAAGAATTCAGTGAAAATGTTGGTAAGGTAGGAACTATTTCGCGCCGCTCTATATTTCAATTTGGCCAAATCAAATCAATCTCCCAAACGTCTGGATATTCCCTATAAGTTCGAAGTTGCACTGTTTTTTAGCGTCTTTCTTTTGAAATAAAACAAAAGCAAGGATTGACTTATTTCCTTCAATTGCCGACCAAAAAAATCTCAATTTTCGACATCAAATCAATATCAATATATTCAATGAGTACTCCAATCCTTTCTGAGTTCACCTACCAAATTTGAGTTTCCCAAGTGAAACCGTTTCCAAATGCAATATGCACTTGGAATATACGAAATTGAACGCCCACCTTATCGGTCTCGCCCTTTGGAAAGTGCTTAGTGCCAGCAAGATCGAATTACTTTTTGAAAGTGCTTAGTAATCGCAAGCACTTCATGAAAGTGCTTAATACTCGAAGCACTTTTTGTCAGTGCTCGGCACAGTTCTGTATTCAAATCAGATGTATGCGTATCATTAACCAATCTTCAATAAAAATCTGAACGGAATAATACGATAAGTGTGAAGCATAATGATGTTTTTATTGGAGAAAAAGTTCAATGAGAATTTGACTAAACCGTTGATTGAAAAGAAACTCTACGGCTTAAATTTTCTTGGACAAAACGTCCCAAATATTTCAATTTTTTTTTTCTTTTCTCTGGTTTGTGAGAGTGACGTCTTAGAATTCATTTCGCAACTGAAACATTCAAATTCCTGCGGTCATGATTATATATCTAATAATCTACTGAAGAGCTGCAGCAATGAACTTGTAAACCATTGAAATATTTGATAAATCTGTCCTCTGATCAGTGCCAGGGTTAGTCAGACAACATTATAATAATTGTCCTGTAATGTCTGCAGGTGGTCATTCGCAGCCAAATGAAGGATAACCCACTGTTCAATTACAAGATACACACTTGCAATTGGGTCTTCTTGGAAGAAAGTAGCACGAACATCTGTCAGATGTAGTTCAATGTCCGTCGTGTATTAGCCAGGGAAGTAGTTGCTTTCTGACTGATATCCGCCTCATTTTTCCACTAGGTGGAAACGTGTGGAGAGAAAGGGTATTTCGACTTTGTCGATTTTATTCGTTTCATTATTATTATTATTAATATATTTTTGAAAATGTTATTATCAATGCCTTATTTGATTTTTTTTAAGATTTCAATTGTTCGGAACACTATGAAAATCGACTGAGACCATACCTGCTACCCTTCTTGTTAACTCTAAATGGTTTAGGACTGTGCAGGATAATGAGATCAAAATATTCCAGTTGACATAAAGAGTCTATTGAGATTTCCATTGATTTCTTATGTAATTTTAATTTCAAAATTTTATTAAATTTTATATCATGAGAAATCATATCACAACAGTATGATGTATTTTCCACTCGGGAACACCAACCACACTTTTATCCGTACTACCGTCCAACAGGGTTTTTTTCATTTACTTTGTGGTGTCCCGCAAGATTGGGTTACCTGAAATCCAAAGCACAAACCTAAAAAACCCAAGGGAGAAATACCCAGAATTAATATTCAACAAAATAAATAAAATTCATGAAGAGTAGACAATACTCTCCGAAATAATATTACTGAATTATATAATAAAATCTTCCACAAAAAACCATATGCCAACAGTATTTTTGTTTGACAAGTATTCAACAGAAAACAACTACTGCCCACTACGACCATTGAATTATCTATGTTTAATATTTGTCAAAGTTTTCTACAAGAACTTCTTTGCAGTGCTGTTTAGATATCATAGCATATATTATTTTTCGATTGAAATGGAAAGCACACATAAACACTGAAAGTAAAAACTTAGCTAGCATTAAAGAGACACGGTGGATGGCGGTCATCATCAGTGGCCGAGAGCTATGTAGATGATTCTGTGAAAAACAGGACTGCCAACTCATCAAAAATGTGCCAATAATAATACTGGTACAATAAGAGAAATCAATTATGTTATTCTTGAAAATTAAAAATAAAAAAAAAATGGGCCGTGATGGTCATGATGGTAGAGCGCTTGTCTCTTAACCTAAGGGTCATGGGTTCGATTCCCAGCATGGTCATCGGTCTCGTGCATGGCATCACACGTTAAAAGGTAAGGGCTGCGTCTTCCCTAGCTCGGTCAAGTCTTTCGAAGACTTTTGAGGGTTGTACTCTTAAGGGTGTGCAGCTGGTTGACGGAAATAACAAAAAAAAAATTAATTTTAACAACAATCAGACATCCAACCCGCCCTCTCTTGTTTTCAATAACTGCACAATTACAAATAATAATTATTACAATCAAAATTAAACTATACTCACTAAGTAATATAGTAACTTATTATTGTTGGATTATCTTTGAAGATATTTAATTGATTGATTAAAAATATTTTCACTTAATGGAATTCTAATTTTTGATGGGACTAAATAAAGTCGTAGAAAAAGTATAGCACACAACTCGAGTTGTAAGACAATTATGCACTTCTAGAATTACGCACGAGCCGCAAAGCGGCGAGTATCTTTTTCTAGTCGTGCGTACTATGCTTCTTACAACACTTGTTATGTAATATACTATTACAGTGAAAAAATCTGTACAGGAATACAATGAACGATATCTGCAATGACTGAAGATTCCGTCATCGGAGATCATCCACAAATTATAAGCCTCTGAAGAAGCTATAGCCACTCGTGCTAGCGACACGTCAGAAAGAAATTCTGAAAAAAGACCGACTTTAAACCCTAATAAAAGTAGTGACACTGTATACTTCGACCGCAAAATCCTCATCCATTTTTTCAAATGTTAGCATGGCCTCTTCTAGTATTAGAAAATTAGTCGATTACCAATGATACCTGCATACCTATGCAGGAATAATTTCAACAATTTTTCAAAAATCTTTTTGGTATTTGTTCTAATGATAAAATCTGAATTAAAATTGTTTTAATGGTATATCGAGCTATAGAAACCTGGGTAAACGCGAAAAACCAACTCTTGTGACCTTTGACGTTGAATGAAGACATAATATTTCATGAGACTTTTGAAACAACTTTAAGAACGCCAAAACGAAGCTGTTTACGAGTTTATAGCTCATTATCCCTCATACCGATGTTGACCCTTTCATAAAACTAACTTTACTGGGTTATGAAACGAGTTATATAACTATCACAAAGATTTGAAAAAATCTCATAATAACTAATCGTTTTGCTCAGTCGTGCTGTTTATGGGTCTTCAAAAATCTTTGTCTCATTCGTTCCTCTCTTCAATATCCACTACAGCCAATCCTTGTGAATTTCTAATTCTCCTGCGAAGAAAGTTAATCGAACATTACAACCGAAACACATGTGGCTGTGCCAATTCGTTCCACAATCAAGATCGACTCCATAAAAATAGATACGTCCAAGTAATTGTTTATTAGACCGAAGGTGTGTCAATTATCTCCAACATGTAACTAACATCAGTCTCTGCCTTCCTGTACGCTGTTAATATATATGCTTATGGTCAAACTAACAGCTCCGATACATATCGATCTGGTAGACTGGTCGTCCAATAATATAATTACTTTCTTTCTCCAAAGGAGTCTGTGGATGGTTGCAAGTCACGATTTTTATTTGTTTTTCACACGGCCAAGATTTATCACCACTAATTATATCTCTTTTATCTGTGTGTAAGTTTTTGTTGTTCATGCTTATGGAGGCATCAGGTGAAATAATTTATTGATAATGCTTTCAACGCCTATTCTATAACCTGTATTGGACGTCGTAATTTAGATACTAATCCATATTTCCATTTCAAACAATTTCGACCACATAAATTTAATGTAAATTGGTTCTTTATTATCATGAAAAGGATAATTATCGAAATGAAAGTCAGAATGAGCGAGATAACATCTCATTTCTCGCACTAAACACTGAAGAGGTGTTTTTATGTTACGGTGATTGAACTTTCTTCTAGATTATAGCCTTTATTCGATTGCTGATGATAAACTTCATCTAACAAATGAAGCGGGGAAATTGGTAAATAACCGTATTCAAATTCAAATTCAAATTTATTTCCTCAAATTATAGTACATATTTCTTTACATATTAATTGTTACGTGTAAAATTTCAAGATCGAAGCACACTAGCCTAGGCATGATTGCCTGTCTGCCATGTGCTCGATCAGAGAAATTTTAAGTTAAATGTACATTTATTTGACAAGGTGAGTAAGAATATTAATATTACAATTTTTATACTACATTTCACATAGTTTACATAGTTTATTTTATTTCCGGAAGTGTTCGACACAGGGGAGAGGATGCCAATGATGGTAAGTTTTTTTTTTATGTAGTAGAAGTAGACTTAAGTTGATGTCGAATTCAGTATATCATAAAATTTCTTAGAGTATTTCATAACGAATTTTTTGGTTTTAGTTTTATATTTCTTTGCGTTTGAAATCTGTTTTAGGTCAATCGGTAAGGTGTTGAAAAATTTGGGACCGAAGAAAAAGAAAGTTCTTTGCGTTAATGTTTTTTTAAAGTGTTTAATATTTAGATCCATATTTGTGGTAGACCTGTTTATTCTTATCCTTTTTTGATGGATTTTTTCTTGATTCATGAACATTCTTTTCAAACATTGGTGAGTATATAATAGTTTACATTTAATATATTTGCTTCCTCATATAGCTTATCGGTGGAAAAGCGTTTATTTTTTTTCAGTATAATTTTTAGGAGTGTGTTTTGTGTTGTCTGAACAATATTTAGTGTGTTGTTGAAAGCTCCACCCCATATTGTGATGCAGTAAGATAAGATAGATTCAGCTAGGGAGTTGTAGAGTATTATGAGGTTTTTCCTGGAGAGGATATCTCTCAAGGAATAAAAACTGTGTATAAGTGTTCTAAGGCGCTTGTTTACATTCATGATATGATCAGTCCATCGTATGTGTTGATCTAGGACTACTCCTAAGTTTTTAATTGATGACACTTTTTCAATAGAAAAACATTCACATAAGTTTTTGTGACAGTTTACAGAGTGTAATTTCAGAGACAGATTATGTGGTTGACTAACGACTGTTGGTGTGAAAGCCACAAATTTAGTCTTATCAATATTTAGGGTGAGCTTATTTAAATTCAACCATGCATATATCTTCTGTAAATGTGTTTCGGTGGTATGTTTGACTTCCTCCCAGTTCTCTCCAGTGCAAATTAAAGCTGTGTCGTCAGCGTAACAAACAAGGTGTCCTAGACCATCTATTCATATATACAAGGAACAGTATTGGGTCGATTGTTTTTTTAAACTTCGTTTGCAGAATGCAAAAAATCTCAATTCAAGGAAACTGTTTTCAATTATGAAAATACATTAAGAAATGGTGATAATTACTAAAACATTGGGATTTGCTTATGCCTAAATTAATTTCGATAAACTTAATCTGTGGTGAATACAAGTATCTCATCAACATAATGTCTTATTGGGTCTACGTCAATTGGTCGAAAGTCAATTAATCGAAAGTCATTTGGTCGAAGTCAATTGGTCGAAAGTCAGTTGGTCAAATACGTCAATTGGCCGAATACGTCAATTGGACTAAATTATGTCAATTCGTCGAATTTCTTATGTTACTTTGTTATAGATATAGTACATGTTACCTTGTTGTCAAACATTTGATTTTGAATGCAAAATGGCATTATTCATGCAAACAGAAAAACTCAGAAGGAATCTATACTTCGAAGGGTTTGTTTATGTACGAGATTCAGATAGAAATGGAAAAATCTATTGGAGATGTGAGTTGAAAAAAACTTGTAAAGGAAGAGCACATACAGTGATATCTGCGGAGGATGGAGATGAAGTATGTGTGAGGAGTGAGCATTCACACCAACCAGATGCTCGAAGAAAAGAAGCTATAGTGACAGCAAACCTTCTAAGAAACATTGAATTCAATAAGCAATATTGTGCGGGATGTTATGAATTCTGTGACTCTGGAAACGACTGCGATATTACCATCTACTTCGTTAATGAGAAGAACTGTTGAATACAAAACTACTCTAAGCGGTGATAATTTCCTATTACAGGATTTCAGAGAAAATGATGAGATAATGTTGATTTTTTCAACACGAAAAAATTTGGAATTGCTTCATAAATCACAAGTTTGGTTTGTAGACGGAACTTTCAAGGTAGCAGAAAATGTTCAAACAGCTTTATACCATTCATGCCTATGTTAAGGGATTGTTTGTTCCATTGATATACACATTATTATCCAATAAGAAGAAACAAACTTACATGACTATGATAGACATTTTGAAAAAGCAAACGGGTATTTCTAATCTAGATACTGTCATATGTGATTTTGAAATTGGAGCAATTAATGCTTTACATGAATCGTTTACAAATATCAATATTCGAGGTTGTTTATTCCACCTTAGTCAGAATGTTTACAAGAACATACAGAAAAATGGATTGCAGGGTTTCTATGCTACTGACGTGCAGTTCGCAATAAAGGTTAAAATGCTGTCATCTTTGGCATTCGTTCCATGTGACCAGGTTGAAAAATATTTCGAATTTCTCCCCGAAGTTTTTCCTCCAGAAGCATGTGTTGTTTTAGACTACTTCGAAGATACATATATAGGTCGCCGAAGAGGAAAAAGACGTGGGAAACCAAATTTTGCTATCGATATTTGGAATGTTTATAATAGAGTCAAGAATGATTTGCCTAGATCAAATGATGATTTGGAAGCATAGCATAGGAGGTTTGATTTCTTGTAGTCAACCTTCTATATGGTATATATTGAAAAGCATAAGGAAGGAACAGCAATATTTTGAAAGGAAAATTGAACAGACGTTGGCTCTAGATAATAGAATAAAATCTGTTGTCCAAGAATTTGAAGTGACCGAACCAATTGATTACATGCGAAGTATCGCACATAATCTTAAATAATACTTATCATATTTGATTTGATACAAAATATATGTACTGTAATTGATTGTTGAAGAATAAAAATAAGTTGTAATGATCAAATTTATTTAGAATAATTGCTCATTTTATTTAAGTATTTGTGTCAGTAGAGGTTGGTGATGGGGTCAGTGAGGAGAAGGAAAGAAAGTCAGATCAAATATCCTAACCGATTGTATATGAAGCAAGTTTTAAATTATAGATTTCCAAAAATATAATTCGGCCAATTTTGTCCAATTGGCGTATTCGGCCAATTGACGTATTTGACCAACTGACTTTCGACCAATAGACTTCGACCAAATGACTTTCGATTAATTGACTTTCGACCAATTGACGTCTTATTACCTGAATTCTGAAGTACGCGTAACCCTGTGACCCACTGAATGAGTTGATGAGATGATATGGTTTCGATGTTCCTGATGCTTGTAGGATATGGATAGATGGATGCCCCAGAAAAAGTTGTTGAAAAAACCTGTCGATTGAGAAGCTTTTTTTTATTATCAAACATTTTTTCTGAGATTTCATGTACTTTGTCTTTTCCTGATGATTGCTTCCCATGTACTCGAACCATTTTTACGACGATGCTTATTCGAAAAATGTCGAATTTCTTTACAATTTATTTAATTTCAATTCTAGGATTACTTTATAATAATTGATTGTCAATATTATTACAAGTTATTACGAACTAACATTTCAATTGACTAGTTTTTGTATAGTTTAAACATTCCAACCTACTACATATCACAATGATATCTAACAAACTGAAATCAGGATTGAAATGTCTTGAGATTTTTTATTTTCAATTTCTGAATTTCTGAAATAATTCTCCTAGATGTATTTTTCAATTTTACTTCCATCTTCTCGAGGCTGATATCTCTTGAGAAGTTGAATGAGAGATTTTTATGTGACATACCCTTCCCAATGTACATCGATGAATCCCCCTTAATTTATGAAATGTCTAGAAATGTCGTACAAAATAAAAATTCAGTTGGATATGACATTCTGGATAAGAATATCCATCGATCCATGTGTATATCTAAAACTTTTATTTTATTTTGTATTTCAATAATATGATATATGTTTTTAATGTGTGATTTTAAATGTAAAAATATAAAAAAATGTTATTCTGTATGTTAATATTTTATATGTGTTTTTTATGTGTAATTGTATATGTCAGCTTGTACTGACTCTGCCTTGAAGAAACCTACTATATGTGTTTTTGGTAAATAAAGAATCATTATTATTATTATGAGGGAAGTTCAAAAATAAAGTACGTAAACGAACGATCAGTTGTATTGGCAATGGCGAGTATATTTTGAAGACTATTCAGAAATCAATTGGATTAAAATTAATTTTCCAATTATGTTGAAATACCACTTGGCCTGCAATATCCTCCTTCTACCTTTCAGTGATTGATTAGTGCATTAATGCAACGTGGTGAAACCAATCCACCATCATTGCCTACCTCGAAGCGTACTTATTAAACTATTTCGTTCATTCGTGAGAGGCAACGAGCATGTCAGACTAATTCGCCATTACACTACGTCACTTTTCAACAATTCCATCCATCCGATGTATCGTTTGATTTCAAAGCAGTGTAGCCACGAATGTATAGCTTCTATGTTTTGCAATGTTCCTCCAGGAGGACACTATTGCAAGTTCTAATTGTAATGAAGCAGTGAATACCATTTCCCATGTGGTTGGGAAGGGGATTTTGACTTCGTCGACATTTTTCATTTCATTATTCTATACTCTAACTTTTCGAACTTCGTTCAAATTCACTAATTTTCTCTTCCTGGAGTCTATGCTATCGAGGAGTGCTTCTTGTTGTTTAATTTTGGATGATATCGTTCTTTGTTTGGGATAGAATGACTGTAATGTTTTATGACCAAACCTAGCACTGATCAGAGCCGGAGCCGGAGCCGGAAAAGGCGGTGGCGGTGGAAAAGGCGGAATGCTCTGGGTGTATTTCACCTCATTGGGAATGAATTATTATGGGGTGAAATCGTTAGTTCACTCAAGACATCCATTTTAAAGTGGTCGTCATTGATCAATCATCGTTTTGTTTTGGGCCTCGCTACGTTGCCTACATCAACCAATCAATTAGTAAGGGTCGGTGGTGTGGCTTTTACCCCCGTTACATGTCACTTTTACGCCCGGTTACGGGTTGCCTTGGGCGCCAGCTTCTGGCGTGGTGAGCTCTATGTACTCCGAGCAGTGTTAGTGCAAATAAAAATACTTCAAGGGTCACTATGACGTGGACAGAAACACTGTGGAGTGGACCTTTACCACTTTAAAAAGCAATATTCACATTAACAAGAAAATAAATATTTCACTCTATTATATCAAACACCCAATAATATATCAATGTTTATGTTACTTTCTCCTCACAATATCTCTTTACCTGTTTTCTTTCTCGGTTAACCATCTGGTCGACGCACTGGTTCGGGCTTGGTTGGTAGCTGGCCGGTAGTTTGCTGATCTTCTCTCGCCTCGGGAACTTCTTTACTCAGCTTCTAGTCTGCTGCTTTAATTTGCCGGCTAGCTCCTATCCAGAGCTCTCATATCTTTACTAGTTTTATTTCGGTAAAGACCTGAAAACATGTCTTGACGGCCGTCTCTGTCTCCTTGAGGCCCCATGGACTATGCGGTTCGCGGTGTAGTGCTGTTTGCGTCCTCTATCAGTGACATGAAATACTCATGGATAATTATAATATTATCCAGGCTTAGATACAGAGGAACAATGAACTTTATTTACAACCATTTATGTAATGCTGTCATTACTAACGTCATTGAAGGTTGGGAATTGTCACATTATATACCTTTACTTCCCGACCTCACTTCCCGCCCTCATTTCCCTCTCACATTTCATCTATTCTATCCGACTTTATCTGACATTTATTGACTTTATCTGACATTTATTTATATTGGTGACAATTGTATACCGCGTAGTCACGATAACAATATATCTACTTGATTATTCTGAGAAAACCGCGTTCTTGGTAATTTGTCGTTACATGTAATAATTTAGGCATGTTCAGAACGAAACAGAGATTTATTGATTTTGATCGAAATATGATGGTTGTAAATAAAATAGTATACAAACCTCTGTAGGAAGTTTTATTCCTGTCTCGAGATCATAGCTACTACCTGATCTCACGACAGGAATGAATCTCTTCCCACCTCGGTGTGTAATATACTATAACCAGAATATAAATGAAATTTTTATGTTCAAACACCGGAGTTATAATCAAAAATAAATTTTTATCAAGAACTGTAATTTCTACCTACTTGAAACTCGGTACACTAGTAAGTTCGTTACACCGGGTTTGTTATGCATTGAATGAAAACATCCCTCCTAATTCAACCGAAACAAAACTGGAACGTCAACCCGTTGCATCTTTACGAGTAGGTGATGGTAATGGTAATGGTAAATATGGATGGTGACTGATGCGCTGCGACCTAGTTAGATCTATTATGTCCCATCTTCTTCTGCTATTTCAAGGTATTCTCGTTTACAGCAGCCCCTCAAGCTCCAATTCCTTGAGGAATTTAAGGATTTTGAGGGGGTCTATTCGTGGTATTTCTCCCACAGTCAGCTGGTGTGATCCCAGTATATTCAATATTATGTGATGTACCTACAGCATAACACTCCATCAAGATATGATGTGGTGTTTTTGGATGTTCCCCACATAATCTGCAGGTGCTGTCCTCCTCTAAGCCTAGCTTCCTTAGATGTTCTTTGAGTCTGCAGTGCCCCGTAAGAAATCCCGTGATTATCTTTAGACTAGTTTTGCTGAGGTTAATTAGTGTCTTCGATCTTGCTCGGTTGAAGTTATCGAGGAGATCTATGGCCTGCCTTAGCCCTGAAAGTCTTTGCCAGTATGTTGCTCTCATTGCATCTTCAGTTTTATTGAGTTCGTCTTGGAAGTATTTTCCAAGTCCGCAAAATGGTTATTGCCAGATCAGTGGCGTTGACGCCCCTTTTCGTGCCAGGGTATCTGCTTGTTCATTGCCCTCCACTCCGACGTGTCCAGGCACCTAGAGGAAGATCATCTTGTTCCTGCCTAGATCATTAAGTTTGTCTAGGTATTTCCAAACCATGTTTGAGTTGATGTTATATGAGCTCAACGCTTTGATGGCTGCTTGACTATCGGAGAGGATTGCAATTTCCTTGTTCCGGTATTTTCTCTCAAAGTTGAATTGAATGCACCTTTCTATAGCGTACATTTCCGCTTGAAAAATACTGGGGAACAGGCCCATGGATTCGGAGTATTTTGTGCGAGGCCCAAAGACTCCTGCCCCAGTTCCGTCGGGAGTTTTGTACCATGTCATGGTATTCTTTCCCAGTACTCGAATTGATTCTATGCTCCATCCAGTCTTGGCATTTAATTCCGTTCGAAAGAATTTCTTGAAACTAAATTTCCTGGTAATTTCGTCATTTGGGAAATCGGTGAGGTGTGCACTTTTGGTGGGGGTTGAGCCACTTACGATGAGTGCGGTCCCTTTGAGTCCGACTTTAGCCAACCTGAGGTTTGCTCACAAGCAGTTCTCCTCACCATGATATGTAGAGGAGTGAGGTCCAGAATTACCTACATTGCTGCTGTTGGAGTAGACCTCATTGCTCCTGTTATACAAAGACATTTACGAGTAGGGAATCCCTTATCGAGACTTTTGCAAGCTGCGAAAGACGAGGCTCTCAGCTTTTAACGTGTGAGGCCAGGCGCTGACGAGAATTATACTGGACGGACATTCACCCATACAGAATGTCTATAAGAAAGGACAATTGAGAACAAATTATTAAAAGTAATTTTTTCTGGAAAATCTGTTTTAGTTTGGCACCAGGGTGTTGGGACTCCCTGTTTACAATAATTTCGTGACTTGAATCTTGTTCCACCAGCGCAACGCCGTCTATGGTCGAAGATCTCTATCCACCGCACCGCACAGACAACATAACCTAGCTAATACGAGCACATTGTCTCGCCCACGCGCGGCATTCTCCGTATACGTACCGAGGCCTCCGTAAAATTCAACGAGCAATATCTCGGCATTATGCTCATTTTATTTATAATTCTCCTGCCACGTTCTGATGAAGATGTCTAGCGAACGAGTTACTACAGCGACAGCTGTTGGAGGCGCAGCAGGCATTCGTTATGTTGCTCGCCCGCTGGGCGCTTCTTGGGCCGGGGTCGGGCAGACCCTTTCGCCCGGGACGCGATCGGAGACATGCGCCAACGAGGTGGATGAAGTTTCCCAAAAACAAAAAACGTTACACAACGTGTAGCTTTTGATCTCTTTGGGAATATTCGTTATTGAAAGCACTGAAAAAAATAATAAGATTCATTATTTTTGGATGATACTATCATGACAATGTAATTCATGTATCACATCAAATAAATGAATATTTGGAATCTTTGGGGTCGATACCATTCAAGAAATACAAACTACTGAATCACCAAAAACAATGTTAATTTGAATTGACGCGCGTTAATCGACCACCATTTTCAGCAGTTTGGTATTTCGAACACAGTCTTTGAAAACCGATTGAGGACGATCATTCAGAGTGAGTTGTGCGATAGAACTACACGCGTTGGAAATTATGGTCAAAGTTGGACGGTCGGTAATGGTTGTTCAGTGTGCTGGCTGCCTAATTGTTTACCCAACTTCAATTCAAACAAAATAAATTTTCTACCTACCTAATTTTTTGGATTTTATGACACAAATTGAACAATGAACAATGGGATCGAATAGGGACCTCATCCGCATTAGTAAAATTTGCAGACTCTTCAATGCATCTAGAATTATATGGTCATGAACCTGTCTAATTAATTTTAAATTTGTGTTTTCAAACCGGTGATTGTGATTCAAAGCATGTTGGGTTAAACTCGATATTTTTCGTATCGAAAATCTAATATGAGCAGTATGTTCTTTGAAACATACTTTCTTGATACCTCCAGTTTGACCCATATACTTCTCGCAGTCTTTGCAGCTAATTTCATAAAACCCCGACTTTCCTTTTTCTTCTATTCTATTTTTTGGAATACCTATACAAGATTTGTTGTAGTTAATACGAAGTTTTGTGAAGCACCTACATACTAAGGGTTGTACAAATATCTTCGGAACCCCAAGTGATTCGAGGATCCTATGGGATAACGATATATTTAGTAAATTTTTTTTAAGTTTGAACTCGATAACTTGGAAAAAAAACATCAATATCGATGGAAAAATAAGTGGTAAAATGAAAAAGATATTTGACAGGAATGCTCCAAAGACTATGTCAGAGCCATTTGATGTGATTTGTCCACCAATTTCGAAGAAATTAAACAGGCCCCTATATCGTCATATAAAAGGTCTACGACTTGGTATCCCCATTCAGCTTACCACAAAAAAAACAAAGAATACGTAGGTCATATCCCCAAATTGGTTTAAAACGACAATTGAAATGGTGATAACGAAACAGTCTGGAGGATGAGGCACTGTTATCAACCTAGTATTTAATAGAAAAACACCTATACACACCTTACAAATAAGCTTCTGACATTTATTGGTAAAGTATTGACCATATTTATTTAATTTTTTTTTATAAAAATTCAATTTTATAATTTTTTAATTCTCATTCTAAACTGATTTCATATTATAACATTACATACCTAGTCTGAACTTCTCACAAGTTCTACAAACATTTCAATTTACAATTTTTTTTTAATCTTCAATATTACATTTAAATTTAGTTTTATGAAAATTTTACTATTAATTTCTAAACAGACCGGAAAGGTTAACATGTTTGTAATAAATTATAAATGATAAATATTCGGTATTGATAAATTGAAAAAAAAAATTGTAAAAAAATTATTTTTCCAATTAGAAGGATGTGATTGCATATTAAAACATAGTTTTTAATTTCAACTAACTTTTGATAATGACAATTTTCGATGTTGTGAAATAAAGTTACTTTAATCTTGAGAAAATTTCATATTTTTTGACATACCTCGTGTTCGGGATTCGCGTATTCTGCTCTATTACTCAGTCATAATGATGCATAGATTATTACTATTTTAATTATTTCATTAGTTCCGCGTGGTCAGTTACAAGATTTCCCCCTGTGAACGCTTCCGGGCGATACTTATTAGACAGCGATGGACGTTTCCATGCCAAAAAAATGTGTGTGTCATTGTGACAATTAAATCAATACCGTCACGTACTTTCGCCTAAAAAAGTAATAGAATCGTTCCCAAGAGAGAAAAAAATACGTATATTTGCCAGGCTGCTAGTGGTCCATATCCTGAACATCAAGCCCAGAAGGAGTATTAAGCTGTTTAATCAGAAGCTAATCGTGCAACTGCCAAGGTAAGGATTTCTTGTAATCTGTCGTTAGCTTTCAAATTAAGAATCAAAAATACTACAGTCCACTAATTCATACTCAGACACCTCGTATAAGATTGATGAAATTTGATATCTGATGATTGCACCTTGGGTTTTGGACTATGCATAACTTTTTATGAAAAATATCTACTTTTCGTAAAATCAATAATAAAAAAGTTTCCCATATGTAGCCAACTTAAGCAGACTCACTGTATACACTGTTTGGGCCAATACAGAAAAAAGTACCATGTGATTCATAAGTACTCACTCAATTCAATTTTTGTGACACCGTTTATGGGCCTTATTTAGATAGCGTGAATAGTCAGCGCATGCAGAAAGTTCAGAACTTCAGTATGAGATTTTTGGTTTGAAAAAAAGGCAGGGAATTTCCCAAAAAATTAAAGAAGTAGGATGGTTCAATATATTCAACAGATGTGAACTACATACCATTTGCAACTACAAATTATTGAAAAGAAACTTTTTCAATTATCATTTCTATACATAAAAAGTTTCCCAACGAAGTTTTTCATATAATATTATTGCCAGTTACATGAACTCCTTCAGAATAACCGACCACGGTAGGCCTTGTAGTTCCTTAAAATAAGGAATGATTGAATATTTTCGTAAACTACAAAGTAGAAAATATCGCCCCCAAGTATGCGTTGTTATATACACGATCTAACGGGTTTATACTCAAATAGAATCACTGCCTCTGTTTTACTACTTTTTCCCTCTCTCTTCCCTCTTTCTCTCTCTTTCTACTTTTTTGTCGCTTTTTCGTTCACTTATACTAGTCAGTAGTTGTATAAGTAGTTTTGAGTCGAGTGGTTACAGTTTCTTTCTTCACAATGTTAAAAGAAGACTGAACCCTTACCTAGATTGAGTGTATTTTGAATAAAATAAGATTGTCTCTGTGGTAAATAATAAAAGAATTATTATTATTATCAACACATTTTTTTTATGATAATATCGAATATACGTCACATATTTCTTGATGTCACACCATGGTTAGCTGGGATGCTAAGAGCTATGTGCGTCTCCATCTTCTGGTCATAGAGTTTGGCATCGAGGTAGTTGATATTCCAATCGCATGTAGTTGATCAACCAATTTCGTGAAGGAATACCCGGAATCAGGTGACAGCTACTATGTTTATGCTAATACATCCACATTACATTCCACATTACAAATTTGTAAAACCGCCAGTACTGTATAATTTATTATAATTCCTCGTTGAGAGTTTGTCATTCGCTTAACATTTCCATTTCTGAGAAACCGAATAAATATAGCTCCTATAATATGAACCAACAGTATATTAAAAGTCGAGACGCGTAATAAATAAAACATAAACTTCTGAATATGTTAATCAACAAACATAAAAATGCATCGAACTTCTCCACTCCGAACAGTACCAACAATATATCAAAACAATTTATGCGTCTTTTATTGATGTAAAATCTCGATTAAATCCAAATTAAATATTTTAATGGTCACACAAGGGTCTGCCACTCCCTGTACGTCAGTAGGATGCTGTAAAAACTATATTATCACTTCACAGCGGTCAGCGGGGGCTCCACAAAATATTACACCTAACTCTAAACGTGTTAGGCTCGGGGAAAGAATAATAGTCTGGTTTTCTTGTAATTCAGAGGCTTCAGATTACAGATAATGCCGGATTGCCGGACAATAAGTCAAAATATTAATAATGGCTCTTTTTTCGTGTTCAAGGAGTGCAGCGGATTATGCCGAGGTGTGTAAATATAACGTGACGGCGATCTGAGATCACTTCATAAAGTAAATGAAGTCATTGGGGATGAACTAATGAAGACAAACTGCTAGGGACTTCAACGAAAGTCAGACAATACGTCGTAGCAGGTGTTCTCTAGGATCTTATCCATCTATACACTTCAAAAACTGCCCACCATACATATCTTCAAATTTAATGAAAATCTTGGATTGAGGTGAAAACGGTTTGATTGAACTTTGTGAAGAAACCCGATGATATATAACGACGACAAAAGGAAACACTCCCCCTAACCCTCATCTCAAATATTTTAAGTGATCACTGTACCCTTCATTATGTTTCTATGATAGGCAAATAATATCAACAGTCGCGGAAAGTAACTTTCCGCACGCTCCGTTAGCGCAGGCTTTGAACAATTTGTGTCAAACGTCAAAAGTTATTTTGAGTATGTAGTGAATGTTAGGTGCATTAATTGTGCGTGGAGGCAGCAAAAATATCCTCCCTAAAAATCCTACCAACAAAATCTTGAAGCAGTTTCATACGTCTATCTAAATCTCTACTTTAGTCAGGCAATCTTGTAATCGTGTTGTTAGTTATTTATTGTATATAAGAAGCAGCTTTGAAAAATTTGTGTGAAACGTCAAAATATTTTTATACATTATTTGGTAAAATTATAATATGGATCGTAGGAAAAATAGTGTACATTACTCGTGCGAAAGTGATTTTTTCTACAACCACACTCCAAAACATGCTTTTCTGCATAGTTTTACGTTCGCAAACATGATTATTTCTCACAATAATTGAAATTTGACATTAGTGTGCCGCAAAGTGACATTTCTGTGCCACAAAGTGACATTTCTGTGCCAAAATTTTTCAGTACCTAATTTCTAAGCAATACAGTTTTCGTGACAGCAAGGTGAAAGTATGTTTTGAAAATTCTGCATTTCGAAGGGATATTCGATCAGGCAACTTCAAGAATGAATAGACAAAGTCTATTGGTTTATATAATATAAGGGAAATTGTCGTACAAATTCATAATATTTTGAACAAAAATTATAAACATCACTACTGCTGTCTCAAATACCCACATACAGACTATCCATTGCTAGGCAACGGAGCAACATCTATCGAATCATTTGAATGTCAACAAACGTCAAGCATAAAATGTTCGTAAAATATTCTTGTCCCGTCATTTTTTAATGAGATTGAACTAAAATGGATAGCGACAGTTCTGAAATTAAAAATACTCCGCCAGAACTAAGAGAACAAGTTAATTCATTGTCATTGAATTTACTACCTTCAAAGAGGAAAATATGAAAATGCATACAAACAGTTTATGGATTGGAAGGAAAAATACAAAACTAAAAATGTTTCTGACAATATAATGTGTGCATATTTTGAAGAACTATCCAAATCAAGAAAAGCCTCTACTCTCTGGTCAATATATTCAATGCTAAAATCGACTATTAATATTAATCACGGAATTGACATATCAACGTGTGCAAAATTACGAGCTTTTTTAAAGAGAAAGTCTGACGGATATTTCGCGAAGAAAGCACAGACTCTGACATCCGAGGAATTAAATATATTTATAAAAGAAGCCCCACAATATATACCTGTTAATAATGGTAATGTTAAGAGAAAAATTTACATATTTGACAATAAAACGTTAATATTTATTATCGTAGGTTGCAATGGTTATCGCAATTAGTGGTGCATGTCGAAGAGGAGAATTATGAAAAATGAGTGACATAGAAGACCTACATTCAACTCTAATAATAAAATTACAGGACACAAAAACAAAAGTTCCGAGAAGTTTCATAATTACCGGACCCTTTTATAACCTTTGCAAAAAATATATTTCTTTGCGTCCTTCTAATCTTTCTGAAAATCGTTTCTTTTTAAATTATCAAAAAGGAAGATGTACACGTCAAGTGGTAGGAATAAACAAATTTGGTAAAATGCCCCAAGAAATAGCAACATTTTTAAAGTTACCGATCCCAAACTTGTATACAGGGCACACATTCCGGCGGACATCGGCAACCATGTTAGCAGACTCAGGAGCTGATCTGTTAACACTGAAACGCCATGGTGGCTGACGGTCAAATAGCGTAGCCGAAGGTTATGTTGATGACTCTTTGCACTCCAAAATGAACATTTCAAATAAAATAATGCATTCAGTTAACCCACAAATGTCAAATATAGTGTCAACAAATATGAACCAGATATCACACCCTTCATTATCATCATCATTTTCGCCTTCAACTTCTGTTAAAATTGTAGAAAATTTCGCGAGTAATGCACATTCAATGTCTACATGTAATTTGAATATTACAGAAAATGTTTCCAAAACTAACTCTCCCAGAATTTTAATTCAAAATTGATCCAATTTTACAGTGAATTATAACTACAAATAAATACTTTTTTTAATCATACCAAGAATTAATTTTTGAGTGATTTTTTTGGAATTTGTTTCTCAGTTATTACCATTAACAACTAATTGTTAATAATTAACTTAAATATATGTAATTAATTATTATAATAAATATTTGTTTGGAAATAAACTTAATTATACTATAAATCGGAATTAATAGTCAGCGACGTTCAGTTCAGAAAAAACAAGAATGAGAGCGGCTTAAAATCTTCTCCCTCTTCCCTTGCTTCTCTTGGGCATCATAAAGCTAAGAATGAGTCACTGACATTTCAATCCATCTTATAGTATAGTATTATTTTTAGCAAAAAGGGTGTTGTAGAAAAAGTATAGTGTGTAACACGAGCAGAAATGCAATTTCTCACTCGTTTGAATTGCAGCACTCGCTTGCGCTCGTGCCGCAACTTTTTCAAACTCGTGAGAAATTAGCACTTTTCTGCACTTGTTGCACAATATACTATTTCACACTCGTGATGTGATTGCCGCACTCGGCTTACGCCTCGTGCCACAATATTTCCCACTCGTGTGAAAAATGTCACTTTCCGCACTAGTAATGTAATATACTATTTTCATACTGGAGATAAAATACGTTATTTTCGTCGGAGTCCATATTAATTATAGTCATAGAGAGGAGTTCAAATATAATCGTGAAAATGTTTATAAACTGTCTAACAAAGTGACGTTTGTTAGTGAGATAATTTTTTTTTTTTTAGTTTTAAAACTTTGCGTTTTAGCGTTGAAACAATGACGTCATGAACGGAATATATTAAAACCTACTCAATATTTTGACACATATCGTTTTCGCGATAGTCAAATCTATGACGTAGAATTGAATAAGTTTTTAAAACATTATTGAATGCGATTCAACGCCAAAAACAGCTTAACTGTCATTAGTGTCGAAAATCCATCAAATTGTTTCAGTATATTCCCATGTTCATTTGCTTCATTTTCATCTCTAGAGTGAAAAACTATCACTTTCATGTTGAGTATCCGATTGAAAAATTATCATTGTCATATACATGAGTAGAAAAAAATTAATGAAACTCATAACCTCATGACGCTCTCCTGCTGTCTGATCTATTTAGAGGGTACTGCGGATCTTCTGATGAACTCCTAAAGACTTCTCACAAAGTTTTTCTCTGAAATGATATCTTCTATGCTACAGTGTCCGAAATTATTCCTCCTCACGTGAACCAAAGCTTCTTGCTAGGGCATCTGCGTTCTCATTTCTCTGGATACTCAGACGAGTTTCTCCCTGTTCTATGATCCGAGGTATTTAAGATGTTTGCTTGTTTCGCGAATTAATTTAAAGAAATCTCACATTTATATCCACTTGACTTTCGGAGAGAATCACTATAGACACTCAGACTCCCTCTCTCGTGCGAACCGTAATAGCCAATCCACCGGCTTCGAATATAGAGGCTTCAGTACCTAGGCTCAGACTAACTTCCTACTTCGGTCTGTCCCCGGATATTCCAGCCCCTACCCCATTGCTTATCTTCTTATTTTGGGGGGGTTAACTAAAAGTTTCTTCCTCATGCACCACGTCTGTTTGTCTGTGAGAGCTGATTGCATCAAACCCACATATATGTATTTTTCGTTAACTATTCATCAGAGGAGTAAGTTGGAATCATTTGTCCGAAGTTACTTCAGATGTGTCAATTCTTATGGTCTCCATTATGTTGAAGTGGCCTATGTTTTTGCGTCTTCATTGTGTCAGGCACTTTAATCTAAAGTCTCCTATTCTCGCCTCCTCCAGTATGAATATGTAGGCTAATCGTGTGTGTTCCATACGAGGGCCTCACTATCGCTCTGTATAACTTGAGGAATTGTTTATGTTCAAGTTCTCTTGTTTTGCCTAAGGAGCGTCTGATCATCATAAGTAATATCCTTGGACTTGTCAGCACTTTTCACAGATATTTGTTCAAGGTGGGGTTTAATTCCTGATTAAACTCCAGATATTTCAACTCTCCTAACATCTGTAGGCTTTCAGCAAAGATTCGAAGAGTTCTGTTGGTCTCTAAATATTTTTTCTGGTGAAAAGAACAGTTTTTTTTTGAAGGGTTGACCTATAGAGGTTTTCTCTCATGCAACACTTTTGTTCGTCTGTGAGAGCTGATTGCATAAGAACCACCATTATGACAATATCAAGCGTGAAGCTGGGCATACGCCCTTGCCCGGTGTAGGTCTCTAAGGAAGCTGTCTACCACGAGGTTCCATACTAGTAGTGATAGAACCAATTGTGGAGAAATACCTATATTACTCTCCAACTGAGCATGGCAAATATCCACTTTTTCTGGGACACAACAACGTTTCTTTCTGACGCATACGCATACGAACGGACGAAACTTTCTTTCAAGCGAACGCTTCGTCTGCTACCGCTCAGTCTTTGAAAATATCTACCGCTATGACAAATTAATATATTTATCTTGAAAAGGATATTTGCCAGTTGCTATATAGAAAAAATGACAGTGTCGGGAAAAATTACCACGAACAACAAACTCAAAAACCACCGAAAATTCACAGATTACCGACCAAGAAAGTTTATACCTTCTCATATAAGCTATTATTGATATTGTTATTGCTACCTAGATTACTCGGCATGATGATGAGGGCGATGTTGGAATGCTTGAACTGTCTGGATGGCTCCATGAAATTGCCAATTGGGGTCGAGACATGTCGTGTGAACTTTGCTTGCTGGCACGGAATGCTGGAACGGGCCCAGGAGCGGCAGTCACCGTTGATGGAAGGCCAGACGTTATCGGAAGTACTTCACACCCTCTTAGATGACAAAAAGCTTCCGGTCGTAAGCGATGTAATTCGTTTCAGTACTGCTCAACTTTTCTAAAGGGAACCCAAGAGGTTCCCACTCATTATTCACTATCAGCTGCAGGGCGGCTCCAACGGTGTGGTCTGATGCGGCCAGGAAAAGATTGGCACAGAGATGTGGATAGGCGAGTAGCGCAAGCCTTGGCAAGGGTATCCTCCAAAGCGCTGAAAGCAGTTTCGGCGGAGTCATTCCACGTAATTGGTCGTCAATAGAAGTTCACCATGCCTAGGAATTGCCGAATCTCCATTGCTGTTTTGGGCTTTGGGTAGTACTGTATCGCATATACCTTCCCCGGAAGTGGTTAGGTTCCTTCCCCAGACACCAGGTATCCCAGGAACTTGACTTCGGAAGTTTAAAACAGCATTTTGAGGTGTTGATCACAATGCCCGACTCCTGGAGGCATTCGCACAGCAGGCAGAGAACGGAGAAGTTTCTCGTGTTGGCTTCGTCTTCGGAGGCAATTATGATGTAGAAGAAGTCGAGTCCGCGTATCCACAAATCGCTGGAAGGTCTGTTCTGCGTTTGAAAGACCAAAACTCATCACCGGAAACTCGAACATTCCAAACAGCGTGGTAGTTGCAGTCTTTGGGATGCTGGTTGTACGCGTAGAGAAAAAAATATTCTTGCCGCGTAGTGTGTCCTGGATATGGCGGACTGGGTAGCGGTCGGGTATTGTTCAGAAGTTATGGGCACGATAGTCGCGACTAGCTCGCCACTCTTCATATTGAAACAAGATGCAGAGGGGAGGCCTAGCTGCCCTCAGTGGCGGCAGATGCCCAATCGCAGCATGGACACTCTCCTGGTACCGTTGAGTTAGGTTTAGGTTTGAACGTGAGTGGGCCCATATCAGGCCCTCCACTGCGGCCAATGGCCTATTGTGGCTTACCGTTGAGTTAGTCCAGGGGTCAGCGGCGTAGTTTCGAACCAACCGGGTGATCTGACGTCGTATGTATGTGATACACCGTCGTGACGAGTGATCGCTGGGATTTTCTAGAGCTTGTGATATCGCGAGCTACAAGCTTGTCTTGATTTCGACAACCGTGGCGCGGCGCATTTTGACGTCTCTTCTGTAACACTCAAATTTGTCGTTCTGTTGAGCAAACACCCATTGGAGAGGAAGTTTACCCCGATGATCGCCACTGACACATCCGTCATCACGAAGTTCCACGTAAAGGCGCGGTGGAAACCTAGGTTGAGAATGAGTGCACTTGAACCTTGGGTAGCGATCGCGATAAGCTCTCACCCGGTTCTCACCCATTGGCCAAGCACGAATTCCTGCGGAAACACCGGAATCGATTGAAATATCGATTGTATTTTCTCGGTCTGTCAAAAAAGCGACGCGTGGTGGGGCAGCTGTCACTTCTCGCAATTAGTGACTGCCCTGCGTGATTTCCGCGTCTGCGACACTCGAACCGTGTAACCTGTGTTTGACAAGTTGCCTGTGGTCATAGTGGCGGATATTTTGTGCTGATTCTACCTTGTGTTAATCTAGATCCGAAAACGACATGTAAGACTACTTGTGTCACTGGTACTCCGGAAAAAAAAACTCACATGCGAGATCACGTCGGAGTCACAATTGTTAGAATCATGGGTGATGGGTAATGGATGAGTTGCTGTTGAATAAATGGACACAAAGTCAACGAACACAATAACACTGTACAATATCGAATACTAGACTGTGTAAGTCCAATTGTATAAGAAAACTTTGCCCGCACTTGTGTAGCAGTTCAACTAGGACTGTCCACAATGAACGGTGTAACTCTAGTTGCTGTCTAGAACAGAACTGTTGTCAGGAATAACTGATAACGGATCAATGATTGTGAACTCAACTGATTGTAATGGGAACTGATTACTGCTTAACCGTAGACTGATGACATCGAACGACTAGCCCACTCATATGTGTCTTGGGACACTATTCGGAAATGTTCCCATATCAGATTTCCTGTAATGCAAAGTGACCAGAATTTGGCAAAAGCGTATTCCCGCAAAACAAAAATGTTACTATTAGAATTGCCTAAGGACCCGCAATTGCTACGTTCAGTTGTTTTTTCCATATAAAATTTCCAGTAAACTGAAGTGACCATAACTTCGTAACCGCGCATTTCCGCAAAACAAAACTGGTACTAGTAGAATTTGCTGAGGGCCCACAATCCCGATGTTCAACTGTTTTTTCCATATTAGGTTTCCAGTAATCTGAAGCGACCATAACTTGGCCACAGTGCATTTCTGCAAAATAAAAATGGTACCATAAGAATCGACTGAGGGCCCACAATGGCGATATTCACATTTTTTCAATATCAGTTTTCCAGTAATCCGAAGTGACCAACTTGGCAACGGCGCATTTCCGAAAAATAAAAATTTAGAATCGGCTGAGGCCCACAATCGCGACGTTCAATTGTTTTCCATATCAGATGTCCAGTAAACCATAGTTTAGCTTTCAAAAGGGCTACTACTTGAATTTGAAAATTGTTGTAGGAAAAACACTAAAAGAGTATTTGCGGATAGAGGATTGAAACCGACTGGAAGTGAGGACGATTGCAGAAGATTCGCTAACTTAGTAGAAAAGTTGGAAGGATGAACACAAGAGATGAAAGGGAAGCACAGACCATGGCGAGAAGAACAGAAAAAACAAAAGTACAAACAAAAACAAGAAGAGACAGAAAAAATTAAGAGAAAAAGAAGGCACAAATAGGGAAAGAAAGAACGAGCAAAGGCACAGAGAAGTACAAGAAGAGAAAAAATGAATGCAGATAAAAAGGCAAGAAATTCAGAAAAATTGAGCAGGTTTTATTCATCAAGTGAAAGCTAATAATGAAACAGTACATTTGGGTGTTTTATATTATTTATCACTTCAAATGAGCTGATTTTGAAAAGTCGATCACTTCGTATCAATCTTTATCTTTATCCTGAACGATATCGCCCGGAAGCAGTACCTTCGCATTCTTCAAGAAACCATTCAAAAGGCATACCCGTGAGATTCGAATATATTTCTCATTAGCCACAATGACGGTGTCAACTGTGATAAGTATTACGCCAGCAGTTGTACTACCTGAGAAGGGTGGTACTACATCTCATAACAACATCCAACACTGAAACATCCGAAGCTCTCCATAAGACTCGGTCACATTTAAATACATTATCATAATTCAAGCATGATTAAACTGTATTCAGATTCCGTGACGTCTCAATCCGTTCCATTCACGCTAGCCCATAAACGCTTCCCATTTGTTAAGGTAAATCCTTATAATTTTTAATATAGGCGGCGTAAAGCATCGGGTATTGTAACTGTCACCAGACAAGCAAGTTTAAATACGGCCTCCGCGATCGTATCTCCTCGAGTCGCGTTGTTTTCCACCAGCTTACAGATTATAACTTGTCCTTACAACTTATTCATATTGTTGTAAGTATTTGTGCATTTCTGAAGAGTATAAAGATACCAACGATGTATGCCTCGCGTTAGTTGTTAGTTTTATTGCGAGTGCCCTTTGAGATAAGATTTTATTGTGGTGCGTAAAGTGTGTGGTGGAATTTATGTGAACATTCTTGAAATTGTTTGGAGCTAACCTAGTCGACAGGCCAAGTGATACAAACGCTTCAAAAATAATTGATTTAGTCAATCAATACTCCAAAAATATTTTAGTGTGATATCTAAATACTATTTATTCATATATCATTTCATCAATGACCTAAACGTCTACTTGGAAGAAACAAAAAATAATCTGAAAACCGAAAACCACTTACTAGTAGGATTTTAACATTAATATCATATCGGACAATGACTTGGCTTCTGAATATCTAGATATTCTTGCTGAGTATAGTTTTGTGTCCCTGATAAACGAATACACAAGGGTGCAAGGAAATTCACGTAGCTGTCTGGATCATATATTCTTTTCCACTAAAACCCTGAGTATCCAAGATTCTTGTGCTGGTATTGTTTTAGAAACAGATATTACGGATCACAGATTAAAGAGTTACAGTCTTTCTTGGGGTTTGTTAATTATTATCATAAATTCATTGAAAACAGCTCCACCCATCTACATCCTCTTTATAATTTATTAAAGAAAAATAAATCATTTGAATGGTCAGAAGAATGTGACAAGGCTTTCACGAACATTAAACAGATATTATCATCAACTAAAGTATTGGTTCACTTTAACCCAAAATTACCTATAAAATTGGCTGTTGACAGCTCATCGTATGGTGTTGGTGCCGTAATTTCACACATTTTTGATGACAATACAGAAAGACCTATTGCTTATGCGTCTCAAACCCTGAATGAAAGCCAGCAAAAGTATTCCCAAATTGAGAAAGAGGCCTTTGCCATTATTTTTGGAGTAAAAAAATTTTCTCAGTATCTATTTGGGCAAAAATTTATTTTAGTTACAGATCACAAACCATTGACTGCATTGTTTTCGCCTGTTAAAGGAATTCCTCAGCTAACAGCAAATCGTCTTCAACGTTGGGCGTTATTTTTAGCTCAATTTCAGTATGAAATTAAATATGTAAACTCGAGAGACAATAATGCCGATTTTTTTTCGAGACTTCCTTTAAAAGTTCATTTGGAAGAAGATTCAGATATATCGTATTTTCATTATATAGCGGATAATGAAATATTACCAGTAAACTGGCGAGAAATTTCAGCGGAAACGCAAAAAGATGAGTTGTTAAAGAAGATTTGTCAGTATGTTGAGTGTGGGTGGCCTCAGAAAATTGATCAAATCATTAAACCATATGCAGTTCTAAGAAATCAATTATCAGTAGAGCAGGGATGTATTATGTTAGGTTATAAATTGATTATTCCTGAAATACTACGTAGAAAAGTGCTCATGCAATTGCATTCAGCCCATCTTGGAATTGTTAAAACCAAAAGCTTAGCTCGTTCTTTTGTGTGGTGGCCACAAATCAACAATGATATAGAGAATATGATCAAATCTTGCAATAATTGTATCGGTACCAGAAGCGCACCACCACAACATAATTTAATGACTTGGGACTATCCGAAACAACCCTGGCATCGACTTCATATTGATTATATGAGTCCATTTTTGGGAAAGTATTTTCTTGTTATTGTTGATGCACATACTAAATGGATTGAGGTGATAGTAACGGCATCTATGACCTCTGATATCTCAATAAAAGTTTAAAGAACGGTTTTTGCTCAATTTGGGTTACCTGAAGTAGTAGTCTCTGATAATGCAAGTTATTTTAAGTCGCATACATTTCAAAATTTTCTTAAAATGAATGGCATTCATTTCATTAATTCACCAGAATTTCACCCAGCAACAAATGGGGCTGCTGAAAATGCAGTTAAAACAATAAAAAGGGCATTGAGTAAAACACTGGAAAAAGAAAATAACAAAAATTTGAATTTGGTACTGAATAATTTTTTGATGACTTACAGAATAACTCCTCATTGCACAACTGGAATATCAACTTCTGAATTAATGTTCGGTAGGAAAATCAGAAGTGCGTTTGATTTGATGAAACCGAAATCAGTATGCAATGAAGACTATTCAAATAATTCGAGTGATTTGTTTCGAAGAGAAAATAAAAATCAAAAGAACCAAATGAAATTTTATTCAGGGCATAGAAACAAAACATTCAAAGTTAACGATTGTGTTGCTGTAAAAGATTACAGAACTCCAAATAAAGTTGGTTGGATAAAGGGTATAACAAAAATCCTAGGACCACGGACGTATATGACTTATATTCCCGAGTTGGAGAGGACATGGAGAAGGCATATCAACCAAATAATTGAATGTTTTCCGTCCAATAGTAACAAATATAGTTATTCACTACATAATGATAGGAATGGAAGTACTGACCGCAGAAGTTTGGATGTTGTTAATGGTCCAGTTACTGATTCACCAGTGGATATTGAAATTGATTCAAATTCGAATGTGTCAATTGAGGAAAGTTGCGGGAATAATATATCACCATTAAGGTCACAACGAAGTGACGATTTTGATAGAGAGTCTCAAACTGGAGTAAATTCAAACATAGTTGTGAGAAGAAGTTCGCGAATAAGGAAACCGCCTAATAGGTTGAGTTACTAGATAAGGGGGAAGGTGTGACATCATATATTTATGTTGCAGTTCATGTATATGCTTATTGTAGTTAAAAGTTGCTTCACCTTGTATTAATTAGAAAATACTATCGTGATCTCTGTGACGGTGTCATTATCATTGGAGAATTGTCAAATGTAGAATAAACTGTCTGGAGTTTATTTGTGGTTTATTTCTAAATACATCACAATTAATTGATCCCATCCTCGTCGCCAATTAATTGTGATGTATTTAGAAATAAACCACAAATAAACTCCAGACAGTTTATTCTACATTTGACAATTCTCCAATGATAATGACACCGTCACAGAGATCACGATAGTATTTTCTAATTAATACAAGGTGAAGCAACTTTTAACTACAATAAGCATATACATGAACTGCAACATGAATATATGATGTCACACTTACTTATAGGAAAATTATAGATAAAGTAATCAGAAGATCGAAAATAAATTTCCACAAGAAAAAAATCACTGATAATCAAAATAATTCCAAAAAATTATGGCAGGTGCTAAATAACATACACGGAAAACAGAGGAAAAATTATATTTCAGAAATAAATTCAAATACAGGTGTAAACATAACAGACGTGAAAATAAGTTCAGATGGGTTCGTAAATTTTTTTAATGGTATTGGTAAAAACCTTGCTAATAAAATAGTTAAACCTGTTAGCCCTTCTCCAGTACGAGTTAAACTCAAAAATTTATTTTTCCTGAGTTCTATTAGAGATAAAGATGTTATAGAAGTAATTAAAAACCTAAAGAATAAAAAAAGTGCTGGTGTAGACGGAATGCAAGCTGAAACGATTAAAGCAATCACTACCGATATTTCACCACTACTTATTCATCTCATAAATGATATTTTTGAAAATGGTGAATGTCCACTAGAGTTCAAAAAAGCTATTATTATACCTATATACAAGAATGGAGATAAAAAAAAATCTTACTAGACCTATTTCTTTAATGAATACTTTCGCAAACATTTTTGAAAAATTATTAAAATTCCAAATTACTTCATTTTTTAATAAATACAATATCATAAGTACTAGTCAGTTTGGATTCAAGGAGGGTGTATCAACTACGGATGCAATCGGTTCTTTGACGAGTGTAGTATACTAAGAGATTGATAAAACGTCACCGTCTTTGTGTTTTCCTGGACCTCGCCAAGGCGTTTGACACTGTATCTCATTCACAGTTGTTGGAGGCCTTGGATGATGCCGGAATACGCGGAACGCCACTACTTGAGAGTTACCTGACAAACAGAACTCAAGCGGTGAGAATACAAAATGAAATTAGTAACTTTGAGAAGGTTGAGTTCGGTGTACCTCAGGGAACAGTCTTGGGACCACTTCTGTTTTCCTTGTATGTTAATAATCTCTTCTCGTTGCACACCACAGGAAAAATTATTAGTTTCGCTGATGATACTGCCATAATCTACTCCGACAGTACCTGGACAGCTCTTAGACACAAAGCAGAAAAAGATCTAAAAAATATAACTGAATGGTTCTCACACAAACAATTAACTATAAATTACAATAAAACATTTTTCCTCCCCTTCACAAGTTACAAAAATAACCTTCCAACGTACCAGAGTTTGAAAATTACCTGTGGAGATGATGAATGTGAAATCAAAGGAAAAAACAAATGTAAATATTTAGGTGTCACTATAGACTCTCAGTTACGTTGAGATCAACATATAAACAATATTACGAAAACTCTAAGACCTCTAATGTATAAATTCAAGTACTTACGAAATATTTTAAACGTAACCTATCTAAAAATTATTTACTTCGCCCTTGTAGAGAGTCGTCTCCAATACGGAATATTAGCATGGGGTGGAACAACAAAAAATCACTTGAGGAATTTAGATATGATTCAAAAGATAATAATTAAGATAATATATAAGAAGAAAATCAGGTATTCTACTGATATACTTTTTGAAGAAACCAAAATCCTTGATATTAGGCAGATTTATGTTTATAACCTTCTCATTTTCACATTCAAAAATCGACGAACTCTCCTGGAAACGGTGGACCACATATATTGTACTCGCAGTAAACAACATCAAACAGTAAAAATTCCGCTCACCCAAAAGTCCATCGGCCAACGTATATTCTCTTATATAGTAAAGCATATAATTCACTTCCTGATATATACAAAGAGTTTATTCTCACCACTTACTCACTGCCACTCATTAAAAAGCAAATTAAAAACTATCTAAAGCACACTCCAAGGAAGGATATTCATAATCTAATTGATTAATATTAATGTAAGAAAAAAACACTGAGTATCACTGATATATTTAAGCTAGAAATTACTCACTGATTGTATATAAATTGGTTGTTCATTGTCTATTCTCCAAATATTTTAGCACTCTACATTCATGAGTAATTCCACCAATATTATTGTATTGAAAAAAACCCTTCAGGTATTATTCAACTGTTGTTACTCCATTATAGCATGGAATAAAAAAAATACAGAGTCTTAACCTCCATTCCCGCATAATCCGATGTATAACAAAAAATTGTAATCGTTAGGAAAATTATAATCATTATATAAGCTCTATGATAAATAAGTTATTTTAGGGTGTATACCTACTTCACACCTACCCATTGTTTGAAATTTTATTTTCCAATAACCAGTTGTCCTAAATACCAATTTACATTTAACTAAACTCACTCATGCCCATGTGCAACCCTCTGGGGTCTTAAAAGGGCTATTCATTGTTTTGTTCAACGTAAACAGGGATTGTTATACAAATTGTTTCTACTCTTTCTACTTTTTCTACTTTGATATGATTGTTATACAAATTGTTTTTTTTTCTACTTATACTTGAATAAAACGTTATTATTATTATTATTATTATTATATCATATCATATAATATAATTGAAATTTTATCAACACTTATTAACCATGTTAAGAACCACTACACCAATAAACACTCGTATTGATAGACATTTCGTACATTGTTTCATCATATTTCACTTCGTTTTCATCAATAACGAAGTTTTTGATAAATCTCTAGAATCTCTTTTTGTAAGGAACTATTAGTACCTACAAGGAGAACCATGGATCTTTCTCGCTGTATCATACTTAATAGATATCAAATTCTCGATCAGTATTAGTGCTATAGCTCTTTCTCCTGCATTCCATTCATTTGCTTTGGCCCATGGAGTTTTTCCATCGAACTGAAGCGGCTTCAATTAAAGCTTTCCCGGTTCAGTACTGGCAAAGACTTCCAGGGCTAAGGCAGGCCAAAGATCTCCTCGGCAACTTCAACCGAGCAAGATCGAAGACACTGATTAACCTCAGCAAAACTAGTCTAAAGACAATCACGGGATTCCTGACGGGGCACTGCAGACTCAAAGAACACCTGAGGAAGCTGGCATATCATGATGACATCGTTATGTGATTGTATTTTAGTAACATTGAATGTTATGGTCCTAGGACCATAAGGAAGTTAAAAACTGTGTTACTTATTAACACCATGAGAGCTTGCTCGAGTGGTGTTTTATGCAGAATTGTTCATCTTGTGTAATCAATGTCAGTTGAAGAGTTGAACCGTCAAACAGACGTTTCTATATTTACCGTGATTGTCCTAACTATGGAAATGTATACACAAGCTAGAAGCCAAACACCGTTTTGAAAATACCACGAGCTGGAGGGTATTTTCAAAAAGTATTGTTCTCATTGGTTCGAAATGAGAAAATTATGGCATTTGATTTTGGTTTATATAATATGAAAACAACACATTCTTGTAAAATTATTCACACAAAAATTAAAGCGTCGAAAGGAAAAGTAAGATCATCGTTTAATTAAGTAAATGATAGACTTCAATACTGAGATGAAACCACACAAAAATATTCGTTCCTTTTGATGGTGGAAATGAACAAAAATGCCCAAAAATACTTTCATTATATTTATACATACACGCATACCTTCCATTTTTTCTTAGGGGTGAAGACCATTAATAATAAGAAAAATGTACGGGTCTTCCGAGTGCTGGCATATGGGTGGCCAAGTTCTGCCTAGATTCCCTTAAAGAAAACAATTACACAGTCAATAAATACATTAACGGTAAAATATGCTTCAATATATTCAACTACAAGCACTCATAAAATACACCAGGAAATAGGTCGACAGTTCTGTCAAAACAGAGCCCCTAATCAAACTAATTGACAGCGAACGGCTAATCGTCCATTACAATTAACCAAGCAGCATGGGTGTGACCAAAAGTACAAACAAGCCTTATAAGTCTAACGCCGATCTATAGGTATATATATTTAACCTTTGTGGCTATAATTTCAAGAAATGCATCGTAAAGTAAATAAAGCACGAGTTACAGACGCGAAATCGGGTTCATAAATTCAGAAAAGTCATATCATTTAATTTCGCAAAGGCTCGTTTTGTTTTTAGTCTCGGGGAATTAGATAGAGGATGAAATAATTCATCGCTGATCGATTATGTGTGAAGTTGATTCGGATGAGCGTCCATACAGGGTGTTTTCAATTCAGAATCAATATTTCGAGGGCGTATTTGTCAGGTTACAATAAGATTTTTTTTTCTATAAATGTATATTCTCAAACGCTTTGTTACCGATCTCCAGAGGGTTGAAGTTTCAATAAAACACCATTTTTTCTTCATAGCTTTTTCAGGTTTTGAAATAATAATAAATGAAAGAAATGCTGTTTCATACTATTCCTACCCCTTTTCCATATTTTTAACAAGTTCCTCAATTCCGGAGAATTTCTCGACAATCGGAAACTTTCTTATGCAACCCCAATTTACAAGTATGGTATCGAAGTATGGTATGATATTAAGAATTATCGACCTATTCTATCCTCATCACTATACCCCTGAAGTATTCGAAAGTAGCATAACGAATTACCTTATATACTTTCGAATGTTCCAGCATTATATCCACTTAACAAAATAGTTTTCGTTCTGAAAGATCAACAGAATTGGGTTTGATAACATGTAGCTTTTCTGTCGGAAGCCCTTGAGAGTGGTTAGCAGATCACTCTGTTTACACTGATATCTGTAAGGCTTTCGACAGGGTAAATCATGAAGTTCTCATTCACAAACTTAACCTCTATGGCTTGGATGGGTTAGACTCCCAGTGGTTAGGCAGCTATCATTCCAACAGGTCACAGATAGTCAGAGTTACTCATTACTATCCCCATGAATTTCGAGTAACATTAGGAGTACCCCAAGGGTTACAACTGGGCCCCCTTTTGTTCAATTTTTTCATTGGTGACGTTATTTTCTATGTTCGCAATTGCAATGCCTTAGAAATCGCGGATGATCTTAAATATTTCAGAATTATTAACACTCTTGATGATACTTTTCTCCTTCCAAACTGATCAACCTAGTGCTTAGCAAATGTATGGCAAAACAATTGCTAGTATATTTATATCTTTTTACTGATTTGAGTGTTATTCTATCGTCACAATAGCATAATTCTTTACTTGGAAGATAAATGTCGACGAAGGGCTACAAATAATTGAGAAATATAATTCCGACTCCGCAACTCGAAATTGTCCTTATTTCGACTTCGCAACTTGGAATCAGTATAACTCTGACTTCAGAACTCGAAATTAGTATAATTCCGACTTCACAACTCGAAATTAGTATAATTTCTACTCTATAAGTCATATTTAGACTGATTCTGATTTAAATGTCCTCAGTAGTCAAATGTAATTGAAATTTTATTCAAAACGAAAGTTTGTTTACGAGCTTTCAGTTGACACCAACTTTGGGAACTTTACCACTGCTACTGTAATTATGTGGCCGAAGTGGTGCTATCTAATAAACCCGTGGCACACGTTCAAAGTGTTTCAACAAGCTACTTTCAAGTTACGTTAATTTATCGGGTTGTTTTTTTTGGATCTTTGTGATTTTGTCTACTCGATTTCTTTGTTAGCTACCTACTAATTTCGAGTTGAAAAGACGAAATTATGTTTTGGAGTTGGAACTATATTAATTCCGAGTTATAAAATCTGAATTATACTAACTCCGAGTTGTGAAGTCGGTTTTATAGTAATTCCAAGTTGTGAAGTCGGAATTACTGAGTTGAAAAAACTGAATTATACTAATTCCGAGTTGTAAAGTCAGATTTATACTAATTCCGAGTTGTGAAGTCGAAATTACCGAGTTGAAAAAACTAAATTATACTAATTTCGAGTTGTGAAGTCAGATTTATACTCATTCCGAGTTGTGAAGTCGGAATTGAACGAATTGAAAAAGCTGAATAATACTAATTCCGAGTGTTGAAATCGAAGTGATATTATTTCAAGAGTTGTAAAGTCTGAATTATACTAATTTCGAGTTATGGAGTTAGATTCATACTAATTCCGAGTGGTGAAGTCGGAATTACCGTGTTGTGAAATCTCAATTATACTAATTCCGAGTTGTGAAGTCAGATTTATACTGATTCAGAGTTGTGAAATCGGAATTACCGAGTTGTAAATTCTGAATTTTACTAATTCTGAGCTTTGAAGTCCGAGTTTAAAATCTGAATAACCTATACTAATCCCAAGTTGTGAAGTCGGATTTATAATATACCAATTCCGAGTTGTGATGTCGGAATCAGACCCATTCTGAATTATACAGACAGGATTAGACTGAAAATATGTTTCAATTCTTGATGGCTGTTTTATACACTTTCGTATTATCCCAACCAAATTGTAAACAACTTTTACAGTAGTCGCAGTTGTTTTGTGGTGGTATTGCCTATCATCTTACTATCATCGATTTCCACGTTTCTCAGTTTTTATGTATAATTCCACTGGAGTAGGAGTCATAGTCTCAACGACGCGTTTAACTTTTGAAAGTGCCTGTATTCCACAAGCGCATATAAAAATAAATGAGCATGGACAATAATGGAAGTTGAAATACAGGTTATCAAACATTTGCACATAGTTTGTGTCAATTGTCAGAAACAAACGACTGTGCTTTTATCTGATCGAAGATGGCAAGCCGGACGATCTTTGCTAATTCCGCTACCAACAGTAGCGTAACAGATTTATAATTTTGTTCACAAATTATGTTATTTCGGTAGAAAATTCCTATTGCTTGAGCATAAGGTCGATGAATTATTTAATAAAAACAATTTCAGAACTGTATCTTGTGTAACATTGCACAAAGTAGTATATATTTGATTATAGATAGCAGAATGAATTGAAATAATTTCTAACAAGGACAATATGTTATCAAAAGTGACAATTTTATATTAGAATACGCATTTTTCTTTCGAAGTCTTGCCTTGGTGAAAATATTCATAGCCTGTAGGTTCATCAGAATAAAGCTATGCGAATAGGGATACAAGTATAGAAAACATGAAGTGGTAACGACTGGCAACCTTATAGACATTCTAGAAACTTGGTTAATATTGCTGTGCATGCATCTTCTGGAGTACCCTAGGGATCGATATTGAAACCGTTACTTTTCACATACATTTCAATCTTTGAAAAAATATGTATATCACCGGAAGTACTAGGAATCGCACGTTAAAAGTTAAAAACTCGTTAATCCTTGGCTCGCACAAATTTCGACATCTGAGAGCTGTCGTTCGTATGTTAAAAAATAGTCTGTGAATTGAACTGCACAAAATTGAAAAATTTGGGAGTTATCATAGATCAAAACCTGGACTTCACTGGTCACTTATCAAATTGTCTTCGAAAGGCATCAAACTTATTTACCAAAGGAACCACCTGTTAACGAGACAAGTAGAAATAATTGAAAGTGAAGCATTAATGTTGTCAAATCTAGATCATTGTGACAGTCTATATATTCGTTATAGATGAAAATCGAATTCAAAAGATTCAATACTCATGAATCAGAATGATTCTTGGACTACAAAACTATGGTTACATATATGCCACCTATTCGGAAGAATCAAATAGCTGTATATAAAAAATGAAAGCAATCACAATTGTTTTATTTCAATAAGTGCTATATCGGTGAAACGGTTTGTTTTTAAGTTTGTACGTCAAACCGTTCAAAAGTTAACAGGAAGGGGGACTACTGAAAGCCGCACTGTATAAGAAACTGAGATTTGAAACGGAGGTCCATAATATTTTTTTTGGGTAAGGTAAATACCTCAATGTCTACTAAAGGCCATGTACATTTCACATGTTATGTAATATCTTATTTTAGCTTAAACAGTTTTACAGTAGATAGATATTTCTGCAATTGTGTAAGTGATTTGGAATGAGTGGAAATAACTGATGAAATGGTACTTAAAATCTGGCGAAGGAGCTGCTGTTTATGTATACCTACTTTTATCCTAAGGAATGTATGAATTAATTGAATTATAAAATATTATCACGGATTATTACTACTTAAGTAACTGAAGTTTCCCATGCTGATTTTAGTTCTTGATATCAAATAGAATTTTTTATTTTCGATATAACTCAGTCATAGAAAAACATGTATAAGAATGGTTCAGATTGAGCCGCCAAATGCTGAAAACATAGAAAATTATTACCGCGGATAGTTCCATGAACAACCACTCCTTCCATCACCTGATTTTTGTTCGTGGCCGCCCATTCCCAAAGCCTTTTATGCAGCTAATTACATCAAAACTAATGTTTCGGATTATCTCTACAGTATCGGAAACAATTTATCTGTGGTATAGACAAAATCTACACGAGCAACAAGGAACGCAATGATATGGTAATACAACATAATCAAGAGAGACGCACTGCTGTGCGCCCCTCCTGTTGCCCCACTCGACAAATCAACAGACCACGTCGATATCCCTTCCTCGAGCGAGTCGAGGAGAAATTGTAATACTCTCTCAACATTCAGCAATCTATTCTCTACGCTCTCATGAAACCACGATACCCAAGATAAAAACTTTCCGAACCTGTATATCCTCTATATGATTATTCAAAGTGAGATTTAGGATTATTTGAAGTGACATTTAAGATTATTTGAAATATTGTGGAATCAAGATGTAAATTAAATTTGTTTCGATATCGGTTTATATTTTTCAGTAGGTTGATCGAAACAAGCGAGAATCGAATGTTTGAAAATATCTGATCATGGTGGACGCTTGGAGCTGGCCGGCCGGGAGCTAAAATCACCACGTTCCTAAAAACTTGGTACCCATGCAAGTCTCTTTATCCCAAGCCGAGGTAATGACCATAACCGTTTACGATTTCTTTCCGATTCTAAAAAGAAGTTCTAGAAACCAACTGGAAATGCGACAATAAACGACAGCGATCATGCAGGTTTTCTTCCAAATGAGTTTGAAACGAGATCGAAAACTCCGAGCCAAGAAACAAAACGAAATGGTTGTCCCATCTGGGGAGGCTTCAGAAAGTCGTTCACACCATAAAAGAGACCTCGAACAACTGAGAAACGACTTCACCACACAAACACGATTTCGACATCGAAGAGAAACTGATAAACTCTACTAATCCAAGGTTACTACTAAGATCAAAGATGTCCCTTCGCTATATATACGGGAGCTTCAAATCAGTCATTTACCCAGACCTTATACAAAAAATTGCTAGTATTATTTTTTCTTTTACTACATATGTCCGCAAAGTATTTGTATAGCAACAGACATTTTTTATGGTTGGCCATACATTTTTCTTCATGTACCACAAAAAAAATACCAACAGACGATATACGAGTAGATACGCCACTGCCTTCAAGTCAACGATGCCGTGGAATTATTCATTATCGCGCTCCTTATTCCGTTTAATAATAATTTATTGGAGACAATGAGCACGATTTATCGGTAATAATGAGCGTAGATCATTTATTCATCCGAACAAATAAGGACAAAGATTTGTTCGGGATGTGTGAAGGGACTAATTATTCTAACGAACTCCAAATACCAACGCCTCGGCAATTGGCATGAATGAATCAACCATCTGGTTGGATAGAAATTTTTGTAAAAAGTTGTTTGATTTCCTATTGCACAAGAGTTCCACCACACCATGATCCCCGATTGTCACAATCGATCAAAGTACTCATCTCCAGGTGTACTGTGTAGCAGATGCTTCAGTACAGTCGATAACTGCAGTTCTAAGCTTCGCACGTGCTCTACTAGTCAAGGATCCAGGACCCAGAAGAGAATATATTTGGGGTCCAATGTGGCCAGCCGACAGTAACTGAGTTCTTTCAAGGTCTAACAAGCGAAAATAGGCAAGTTGGAGGACCCACCACGGCCTTTCAGATTGCCCCTTCTTATGCTTGGAGTTTTGAAGCCTTCTTCCATAGTTAGTTGACTACATAGATGAATTGCGGAGGTAAGGTGATGGGGTCGAAGTCAAGTTGTAGTTCTAGTTGAGTCAGCAATAAGATTCTAGTGCTGGTCATGGTTTTAAGCAATTAAATATTTCACTTTTATTCAAAATCAAATTATTTGTCATTGATAGGCTCAATCAAGTCTGAAAAATTGTTTACAGAATGTAGAAATGAGTATATTCTTTCTTCAAGTGGCTTGTGGATGATGAGAGATCATGAAAAAAGTCACCTTGTGAATCTTACAGATCAAGGAGAAATATTGTGTTCTTTTGGAAATTGATGCGATGAAACGAACGTGGTATATAATCCAATAAGCCTATACAACTGCCGAATCACTTCAGCCCAATGCCTGTCAAAATTTTTCTACAAGAATTTAGTAATAATAATAATGTTTATTGACCCAAGAAACATAAAAGTTTATAATAGGATTCGAATTCTCTAACTGAAACAATGACAAAATTCAAAGCAATGGTTGCAACAAATAAAATTGGTGTGTTAAAAGCAACATAGCAATAAATGTTTCTTCAAATGTAATTTGAAACGATTTCATTCTATAATCATTTTCAAATTATTGGGTATTTCATTGAATATCGAAATTTCATTATATAAAATTGATTTTTTTCTACAAAGGTTTTATTTATTCTGTGTGATGAGACTATTGGATTGTCGAGTTTGGTAATTATGAATGGTATTGATTAAATGAAATTCAAGAGATAATAATGTTTCCTGTTATTCATAACAGAATGTATGAAAATACATATTTTCAATTTGAACAAGGAATTGATATCTGAAAGATTGTTTGGAACATATAAATGGGATGTTAATTCAAGGAATAGTAATTAAAAAATTTATTTAATACTTTTGTTTTGCAGAGATTTGAGTGGACGTAAAATAGTAGAATTTGCAGTTTCCCATACTAAAATTAAATATAGTAATTTTGAATAAATTAAACCGAAATATATTTTGTTTTCATGTTTTCCTCCATCTGTGAAGGCCTATTCAGATACATGCGTGCCCATGCAAGGTTTTTGAGCACGGGCGGATTAAAAGGCTTTTTCTCACGTTTCTATCACAAGAACATATTTAATTTGATCTCTGGAAGAAGTCCATTTCAGCTCAAAGTGTAGTGGTATAGGTGAAGCGAGAAGAAATATCACAAAATCATCTCCACAACTTCAATTCGACAATAATCAAAACAATGAGGGTACATGTTTCGGATTCAGCAAGAATCCATCTTCAGCCTTATACAAGTTCTACAACAAATATGAAAACGCTACCTATTATGTACTTGCTACAGAGCGAGAGTTACTTACATGGAGAGGAAAAATGTCCTTTTTTATATAATAATAATGGTTACTTAACGAGCAAGTGTATTAATAAGGACGATTAACAATTGAGATGACATGGGTCCGAAGACTGATGTCAGCGATGGGTGTTATGGCAATTTGCCCTTCCAACAACAAACAAAGAGAACAATCATTGGATTGAAACTTTTTAACAGATGAGGGAAATGTGGTTTCAAACTGTGGTTAGAAGTGACAGAAGGAAGCGTGAAGCGTACCTACTAGCTGTCAAGTCAAATTTCATAGAACTCAGAACAATAATAGGGGACAGGACACAATACGCATTTATAATGTTCTATGGTGGGATGAAGGTTGAAGTGTGGGCGACGAAGATAAATCGAATGTTCAACGCAATGAAAAGAAAATCAATGGAAAAATAAAAGTTGAAGGAATCAACCTGTTCATTCAAAAAGCTGACATTAACATCTTTCAAAGAACGATTTATTTCGAATATTTCAAGTGGATTTAGCAATGTACCTTTTTGACAGATATGTAAAATTTCTAGGTCGTGATAAGTATCGAAATGGTGGTTCCGTTTCCGAAGATTTTTGAAGTGCATTTTTTCATGGTCTTGACTTATAGAAAAATCAAAATTACCAATTTACAAATCTGCGGTCTTTTTCACGAAATCATTTTTGGCAAATTCGTTGCTGACTTTAGACACATTCAATACTTCCGCCATCACTATATCATCACGAAAACATTCAGATTGAATGGGCCAGAGCATTCTGTATCAAATTCATTCCACGCAACGTCTCAAAGATTGATCAATCGGTAACGAGGCAACAACAGACGAAGAAACCAACTTTCTACAGCGGTCCTTCCAATCATAACTCATTCCCGATATTTCCCAACAGCAAAACTCTGTATTATTTGATAATGACATCCGATAAAACGAAATAACAGTGTTTCGACGCCATAGCCACGAAATCAAATAGCTCCGAGTAAAACAAAGCGGGACGGCATTCCTTCAACAAATATTGATATTAATACTTCTTCAATTATCCTCGGAAGGTGATTTATCATTTCCACAACGACAGGCGCGCTGTTACGAACTTTGCGCAATGCTCCTATAATTAATATCTGTTGTTAAGACTAATAGTTATTAAGCGTATTGTTAAGCTAATCTGGTCGCTAGACTCTTCTCGAGGAAGCTCTTTCATAATAGTTGAATGAGTCGCCACAGGGGTCGACACTCGCACGACCGTCCGGCCGAGCCTATGGAGATATCATCTAGGACGGCCATGAAATTTTGACATTTGTTAATATAATTGAACATGCCCGTGGTGTGTGATATAATCAGTGTAAAGTTTTATAGGATTTCCCGGCTGGACATGATCTTTGTGATGTCTTTGTTGGGGGCATGTGGTGTGGTTTTTTAGGTTTGATAATTTGTTGGAGTTATTGGCTGTCGCAAATGAAATGGAAGCATCATAGACAAGATGTTTTTCTGAAATCGTTCAAGAATGACAACTTTTTCAGAGCAACTTCAAACCCCATAATATACTTGTATTTCAGACCGTCATCCCAGTGATATAACTCAGTAAATAAAGTATTTCTATTTTATTCATATCTTTGAGTTGCACTATTCAAACACCCACTGTTTGAATAGTAATACCATTTGTAGCTACAACTCCAAGTCGCATTTCAAGTACCCCCAGTTGCGACATATCCATAGTAAATTATTAGAGGGTGTACTGAGCAGTACTCCCTTGTCTCTAAGTGACTAAATCCAAAATATATTGTTCACAAATGAAGCTCTACAAAATGAAATTCAAAATTGAAAAAAATTACTTTTTTTGTCTTTCTTCATAGGAGAAATACTTCACATTGATAGTAGTAGTAGTGGGTGCCGGGTGGCCGCTACTGCATCCAGGCAAGTAAGCCCTCATGGGCCCCTTTTGCCATCCCCTTGTTCCCTCACCTATGACATGCTCTTAAAACAAACCCTTTCTCCTCAAAATGAGTCATTATATATATATATATATATATATATATATATATATATATATATATATATATATATATGTGTGTATGTGTGGGTGCCAAGGAAGCGAGTTCTTTCTGCCTGTTCCTGGAAGTCCTAGTAGAGCTGGTTCTCAGTCGGGCAGTGCGGCGGCCGCGGGTGATTCTGTCTCCGGCTACCAGACCCACAGTATCCGATCCGAGGCCCCTCCCCAGCTTCCATTAGAGACTAGTTCTCATCGCGAGTTCCTTCCATCCTCCTCCTCGTGAAAGTCCTGGTAGGGCTGTTCTTGATCGGGTGGTGCGGCGGCCGCG
This sequence comes from Chrysolina americana, assembly GCA_958502065.1. Classification (NCBI taxonomy): domain Eukaryota; kingdom Metazoa; phylum Arthropoda; class Insecta; order Coleoptera; family Chrysomelidae; genus Chrysolina; species Chrysolina americana. The sequence continues at coordinate 12,538,964 of OY293419.1, read as the reverse complement.
GGCGATTCATTCACCGGCTACCAGTCCCCAATTCAAGGCCCCTCCTTGGCTCCCACCGAAGACCTAATTTTTAAGTTATTGCTAGTTCCTTCAATTCGTCTTCTCGTGAAAACGGTGATAGGGCTGGTTCTCCACCGGACGAAGCGGCGGCCGCGGGTAATTCATTACCGGCTACCAGTTCCGCAACACTCAATTTAGGGCCCCTCCTTAGCTTCCACTGAAGGCAGATTTTCAAGTTCTCGCATCCCTCTGTATTATGTGAGCGGGTTAGTATTAAATGTCGGGAGAACATCTGTGTTTTTGGCTTCGGTGAACGGTAAGCTAGGGACCACGGGTCGCTACACCCGTTGGCTGCAACACCTCAGCCACCCTTGTGGTATGCTTCACATTAAATGTGGAATACTTTGATTGTTATATTCGAAGGTATTCAACTCTGGCTAGGATCTATTTGCGAAATGAATTATTTGAGTTTTGTCAATAGTAAGGCAAGTCATTTGCTGTGAAGAAATTGTTCAATACATCTAGCACATTTGTTGTCTTTGTCATTACCAACTTGTTACCTCTGCTATGGAGGGAGCTAAATTGAGATAACAAGAATGTGTTGGACGAGAAAATGTCCGGTTAGTTTAGGGGTAGATTGGGCATGGAATGATACAAACAAATTATGTGAAGCTGGTGATATAATTATTTATTCAGTAACAACTAATTGAAATGGTTAAATTCACCAAAGGTGAGAGTACTTCTATCTTTCAAGAGCTACCCTAGCCATGTACTAATCCAAGGTTAAAAGAATCTCATAAAAAGGGTTTCTTTGTTGCAGAGTTTTGACATCTTATCACTGGTCCTTGAGATATTCTTCTTCTAATGAGATTACTTCAATCAATGATTATGGATTATTACCAATCATGATTAAGTAGTTCACTTTTGACTTCAATTGGTCTATGTTGAGGATCATTGTTGCTATAACATTTAGGTTAGAATGATTAAAATGACTGAATGTTTATATGCTTATATAAATCATGGAAATTGCTTCTAATCGTACCCAGCTGTTTCTCAAATTGGCAAAATGTGAAAATATTAAAATCAAAATAGTGATAATAATAATAATCTGCTCTACAACTGTCTGTTTTCTAAGGCTCTCCTGTTGAACTGAAAATGGAATAAACCAAAGAGGCTACTACATTCGAGCATCGTTGAATATTTGATAAGCTGAAGCTATGCCGAAGAAACTGCATAGCAGATGCATATTATTTATTGTGAATAGTAATTGGACTAATAAATTACGCATTATTATAGTTGAGTTATCTGAGTAACTGAACTGTAGATTTTGACTGGTATCAAACTAAGAGTTAATTTTCTTCATCAGCCACATTTGGTATTTCACTTGTGAAGAGTATATATAGTAATGAGCCTAGGATTGATCCCCGTGGCACACATTCTTTAGTTCTGATTTAATTATCCCAAGTTATAATTTTCAATCAAATATTTCAAAAAAATCATTTGAACATAATATTTGATTCAATTTGTCGAATGAGATTTTAATAATTTCATGAATGGGCTCTCAATATTCTGTCAATGAAAAATGGGCTTTTCGGTAACTTCCAATTGTTCAGAACATCATACTGAACTCGGTCAAAAATGTTTGTGACGGAGATAAATTGATAAAACTATAGTAGATATTCCATCGGACACATAAAATATGAAATCCATTAACACTAAAATTAGACCTGCGTAGACGAAAATGGTATTCCATTTTGCATCTCTTTTTCAATTACTATTTTCATTCCACTCAAACTATCATCATCAATAATAATATCACGTCAAATATTTTCCAGATGAGGAAAAACAATTTCCGTAATAATACCTACAGATAGGGTATTATCAATGAGGTTAATTATAAAGAATTAAGCTAAGTTTTCATGTACACGAATTGTTCGTTTTTCGTACGAAATCTGTCAAAATCTGTTCAAATATATTTCGTGGCGGCAAATTTTAACTGATGGTACGAATGAATTCAAGAAGTTGAAATAAAGTCAACTTGTCCGAAATTTTAAAGGGAAACAATGATCAGTGCGGTTATGTATGTTTGTTTCCAGGCGTATTGAAAATTTTAATGTTAAATATGGAGAGTAATCTCATGATTATTAATATGAGTATAAACAGCCGTAATATTTTTTATTTCACTGATTTTGTTAATGTACAGAAATTTTGAATTGAAGAAACAAGGAAAAGGGCTCCTAAACGTTTTTGGGTGAGACCTATTTTCAAACTACGAAAATTACATGGCAATTACCACAGCTCAATTAACTAGCCGAGGAATTTACTTGAGAAAATGGACGGTAAATTGGGGGGTTGACGTTGAATATTTCATTTAATCCGTGAAGGCATTTCGCACAAATGAAAACCGCTCAAAATATCATTAGTACGAAAAAGTGACATTTCTTTCAAATTTCCTACGTAAAACCGAAAATTCTGATGCATGAAAACCTAGCTTTAATCTCCAGGACGAGCAAGGCGCCTTCACCATATATAGCGACTAGGCGACTATGGCCGTTAGGGAAGCTACGCTTGGGAAGTAGTCAGTTAGAGACAAGGGAGACTTGATTCCTGATCAGTAAACCCTCTGATAATGATATATGTTATAATAATGTTATAATTTTATAATAATATATGTCGTTTACACAACATATGAAGGGTCCACTGCAATAATGATGAATGTCCTTGTTTCGTTGTTTTGAGAAAATTGGGTTTCAATTTCATAAACGGTGATGGACATTTTTCATTATTACCGTAAATACCTGTGACGCTGAGCGGTATAACTGTGTATCCAATTGTTGAAAACTTATTTATCTCGGGACTGTAATCAATACTGCTGAGTTTGTAAACGATATTACTAACTGCATATATCAAGTGCTCGAATGACGTACTTACTTAGAAACAAAATAATTGTGGACAATCATCATTATTGCAGTGGACCCTTCATATAACCCCCACCATATGTCGCAACTAGGGGTTGTATCCCTTACTTATAATGCGACTTGGGGTTGTAGCTACAAATGGTAGCGCTATTCAGACATCCACTTTTGCAACTCAAAGATGCCAATGAAAAAGAAATACTTTATAAGTTACTGGAATAAAGATAACATAATAATATAGAACACAGAAATGTCTTACCATAAAACTATCAACAAACCTCACCGCTATTATGTAATTTTAAAGATAACTTAAGCAAGGCTCAGAAAGGACCAGGCTAACACCTGAGGCCAAACTTATAATCTGAATGAGTTAACAATGTACTATCATCGTGACCGAATGAGTAAACACCAATATCAAATATTTTTGGAATCATGTACCCTACAGTAGGACTACAGAGACAAGCGTGTCTGGCGATTACTGAGGCCATTCGCTCCACGCCAAAGGCAGCAATGGAAGCCCTTCTCGGATTACCTCCTCTTCACATAGGTTTGGAGAGAGGGGCAAGATGGGCAACATACAGACTCTACCAAGCGGCCATTAGTCTACCGCAGGCAGTAGTCATGAGAAGCAGCAGCATGCTGGAGGGCATAACAGCTCACAACATTCTGGGAATGCCCTCAGACATCATGCCTAAAACTATCAACCTTCACACGTCCTACACTGTGGTCTTCCCCGAAAGAGAAGACTGGGTTCGGAATGAAACTGAGCTATATAGGGCAAATGAACGTTGGATTACCGATGATTCCAAAACTATGGAAGGTGTCGGAGCCGGAATATACGGAATAAACCCAGTAGTGAAACGCTCATTCAGTATGGGTGAATTAGCTACGGTATTCCAGGCAGAGGTATATGCCATTGAAATGTGTGCAAGGGAGCTGGAAAATCGACGCCACACACGAGAAAAATAAAAATATTTTCAGACAGTCAAGCGGCACTGAAAGCGCTTGAATCCAATTGCTTTAAATCCAGAGCAGTATGGAAGAGAAACCTTAAACCGACTGGCACAACGCAACAACGTTAACCTAGTCTGGATACCAGGTCACACGGGCCTAGAAGGAAACGAAATAGCGGACGCCCTAGCAAAAGGGGGGGCCGAAACAACGTTCACTGGGCCAGAACCGGTAATTGGTATAGCACATACCACTGCCAAGAATGTCATAACATCCTGGGCTGACAACAAAAGACTCGAGTACTGGCGTAGTCTACCGGGCCTAGCCCATTCCACAGCATTTATTGCTTGCACAAGAAAAAAACAGGACTCTGACAAGCTGCTAGAACTCAGTAGAGCACATCTCAGAGTTATAGTAGGTTTGCTCACTGGCCACTGCAAACTCAAACACCACATGCATAAAATCGGACTTGCACAAGATGCAGAGTGCCGCCTATACATGGAGGAGGATGAAACGGCTAAGCACATTTTATGTACATGCCCCGCAGCGGCCAGAACCAGATTTTCAACATTTGGCAATACAACAGTAAGGCCAGAGAACCTGGTAAATTGTTCTCCCAACGAACTCCTCAATTTCGTTAAGAGATTGGATATACTGGGAGAAATATAACCATAAGGTGAGCCACAATAGGCCATTGGCCGCAGTGGAGGGCCTGATATGGGCCCACTCACGTTCAAACCTAACCTAAACCTAACCCTACAGTAGGGGTTTGTGGTATTCTTGACAGTACTTTATAGTTGTTATTTCATTTGTCAGAACAACCATTTTATTTTTCCATCTATATATATCGAAAAAAACAAGTCAATATTTTAGTTTTAGTTTTTTATTGATTAATGCAAGAGGTGTTTTACAATAAGTTCCATATGTCCAGAATCCAAGATTCCGATGGTAATCCTCAAATCTGAATTACCTGATGTACACCAGAGAAAATGCGAGAATTGCAATTCACAACAGCTCGAGGATCATCATAGGTTATGTCATTGCACGTCACGTAATAATAGTTCTAAATTGTGTTGAAGTCACTAAGCATAGATTCATAGTGGTATGGCTCATATAATTTCAGTTATTCTCCTTATTTCATGCTGCATTATACAGGCATCCAACCTAGTGTTTTCACAATACCACACCATTTAGTAAGAACCAGTCTCGAGACACGAAAATGATCATTATAAACATATTATACCATTATGTATTATTATGTTTTTTCCGAGTTCTTTGTGAAAGGATTAGTTTCAAGATTAACAATTATAAACACTTCCAGCAACTACCAACCATCAATTTATTAGTCAAAGTATAGTTGTGTGTAATTATTCATCTTTGGATACTTTCTATTTAGTACTTATAAGGTTGAATGTATTGTTCATAAATCAAGATGGAATGACATGTGATTATAACAAATGATCTTCTAAGTTTCAAATGATATAACCATTACAGTACAATGGTAATCGGAATCAACACAATACGCTAGTATTTATAACAATCTTGTTGAAGTAGTCGACTTACTTAATATTCCAAGAGTTGTTATCAACAATTTCTTACACCTCCACATATTTTGAACTAATATTTCGGACGTCCACCTCTTCAATGGGTTGAAAAATGTTTACTTATTTTAGATACTTTTTCACGTTTGATTACTTATTTTTGCGATCGTCTTCAGGTGAATACCGACCAGTTTGGGTTGACTTAAGTTAGGTTAGGTTGGAATGTGAGTGGGCATGCATCAGAGTGGGCACTTTTGTTGCTCATCCTAGATTTATAACTCTCCAGTTTACCCAATCCTTCAATGAAATTGAAGAGTACATAAGGAGGTCTGGGTCCTCCAAGAAGAGGAACTACTGAGAGAGCAATGGTGAGGATATTACCTATTATCTACTTAAACAAACTTTTCGAAATAATAGTTTTGAGGGCTGTGTATTTGATATGTTCAAAAGTTGAGGCAGACTATTTCAGAAGTCGTCCAGAGAGGTTTCCGATTTTTTTTTTACCGATGAGTGTTCCAGAGTGGTTTCCTTAATTGTATTCACCTACAGTTCCTGAAATTATTCCCACCAAGTTGATGATCCTGAGGAATCGTAGGAGAACAATATTCTATTATTCAAAGGGTCAGAGTAAATTCATAATATTAGATAGATAGAGGTTGGTTGTACACAAGATTTTTTTAACTAAATTTAATTATTGCCAAAATTATTTGTGACTTTTTGAGGGGTTCATAACCCCAACCGTGGTTTTGATAGGAGTGGCCTCTAGCAGACCTCCGTGCACCTGGTTCTACGACTTGGACACCTCTTCGGCTGTCGAATGCGCTTCGCGTACCGGGACAGTGTAGGTTCGAACGAATCAACTACGTCGTAACAAAACGAGCTGGAAAAAGCCTGGTCGGAGGCTTACTTACTTACTTCCTGGCATTGGTAGGAGTGTTTTTAAACCCCTCCGCGTAAGCCTCGCCGCTTGGACCCTTTGTACATCCACGTGTTTGGGTTCAGCCTCCCTGGCGTAATTCAGTAGTTTCCTTAGCTGAATCTCTTTAATGCCCTTTGAGTTCAATGTGCTTTCCCCAAAGGCTGCTTTCCTCTGGTGCACCAGTGCAGGGCATTCTGTGAGGAGGTGTGACGAAGTCTCGTCTTCTACCAGGCACCACCTACAGAGTGGATCATCTATGATCCCAATGAGGGCCATCCCAAGTAGCAAAATCATTGCTTTATGGAACTGATATATTTTATAAGTATCTTATAATGCCGAATTAAGGAGTATTTTATCACTTAGTGAGTTTGACTGCGACATTTTTGTGTTTGTAGAAAAATGTTTTTATAACATTATCGTATAAATATTTATACAACTCACATTATAAAACTGAAGCTTGCTTTTGGCTTAAAATAGTTTTAAAACGCATTATAACTAGTGGTAAGTGCTTTATAATGATTATATAGTTTCTGTATATCACCTTTGAGTTCTGCGGCAAAGAACAGTTTTGTAAGAGTTATATACAAGCTGTATAAAAGCTTTATAATGTGATGAATAATACAGCTTTTTAGGATAGAGAAAATGGCTTTATAAAATAAGTATAAAATTGTTTTATAGTCTACCTATAAAGGCGTGGCTTACTCGGTTAAAAACAGTTCAGAGGGCAAAATAGTAGTATTTGGAATAAAAACGTTATAGTAAGTGCGCAATAAATACTATATAAAACATTTTTATAGTAACCGTTTAGTGCTTAAGTTTGCATTCTGAATTGTTACAAATTTCCGCATTATAAAATTTTCAAATAAGAATTATATTGCGCTATATTTATTCTCTAAGTCCTTGAATCTGTTGAATAATATGGGTTTATCACCTTGGAAGAAAATAAAAAGGAGTGGCCATTTCAAAAGAAATGTGAAAAAAAAGTATCTGCAGATTTTAGATGATTGTAGTTTCAATTTGCAACGAAATGTATATCAACTTGGGTCGGGAGTGGATGTTGCGTCTCGTTGTAATTTGGAAGGAAATTTTTTGGTCCAATATAACATTCCCTGACCATTTTTCCACTTTTCGGCACAATCGTCAATTCCTTTCGGCCCTTCTCTACCGTCTCCACTATTTTGAACATTTTGCACAAATAATAGTAGTTCCACAATAACTTAATTTCACCTTATACCTATTAGAACAATTTTGGTGATTACAATTTACAGGTTAGGTTTTTTACCGCCAAAATATGCAGCACGAAGTAACGAATTAATTGTGAAGCGCAGCTTCAAGCAACCATATATGACTTTGATTCATAAGGCCGCTTGATGTTTCCCTACACGTTACTCACAGACAGATGGTACACGGGGTTGCGACATGTTGCAGAACTTCAAATACAACCAATGTAGTATACTTTTGACAGAGGATTAACATTTTAATATGAGTCAATTCAATGGGTCAATACTCAACGGATTCATCTCTTTTGTATACCAATACGTTGGAATGAATTAAACTGGGCAATAATTAGCGTTACTGTTCTAAAGTACCTATCCCTTTTACCAAAAACTTTGGAAACATATATAAGACCATATCGTGTGTATATAATCAAAGGTAACCATGATAATGTATTTCACAGCTTTTTTTATTTCATATTTTGCCATTTTCAATGTTTTGCAGGTATCATGGCAATAAACGTGTTGTTGGTTTAACATTTTTGGTTATTCAAATAGCAGTCGCATAATGTTTTCACTGGTTGTTTTGGAGATGCTTAAGTAACTATCGGTAATGGCGGGAGGAAAAGAAGTATTTTCCCCCCTATCTTGGGTATCGAAAATTACGTTCTGATAAAATAAACTATTTTTGACCATTTTTACGGAATAAAAAAAAACAAATAAAAAAATATCTAATGTTAACCAGGGTTTGTGTTGGGTTGGAGTTTGTGTTTTGCATTGAACTTTAATTTGGAGATATTTTAGCTGAGATATGAGTATAAATCAACAATGAGACAAAGGAAATGTATCATGTAAAAATGCATTAAAATTCCTTCAGTGCCTTTTACACCCCTAAACCAAGCTCAAAAAAATAATATGTGGCAACCTCTGAAATGAATAAAATCAAGGTAGGTTTGTCCTGGAATTTTTTTTTTATAGTGCCATTCCAAACAGCTCTATAAAATCATAAGGTTCTATAAGGTTTCTTATAGTATACATTTTTCTTTTAACGTTTTTATTGACACATAATTATTGTATAATTCAACGCCATATTTATTTGCGGGTTTGAGCATTTGCAAGTGGCCGCCATTGTTGACGAAAATATTTTCGAATTTGAAAACAATAATTATGTACCTTCAATAAAAATATAGGGCGTTATACTCTATTTATTTAGTTGATCATTATACAGGTATTTTCAATTTAAATTAATACCTTCGAAAAATATACTACCTATTCCAATATTTTTATCAGATCGGCCAATTTATTACTAATTCAAGGCGCTTCTATTTTTTAATAAAAACATATATATTCATTCAGAAAATTTCGCTGCGTAGGGAAATTCTTGGTGCTGAACAAATTTCAGGAGTTTTATAAACCTAATGATATCTCATATATACACGTTTTTCATTATGGCGACTGTTTTACTTTCATCATTTCGAACTATGACAACCATTTCGGTGAAGTTTTTATCTTTCCACGGTATGTCAACGTTATTCATTGCAAATTGCGTCTCTAAAGAAATAAAATATCGTATAAAATTTCACTTTTGTTCACTTATAGGACGCTGACCAGACAGCGTTATATCATTCCCATAAAACAGGTTTTTTATGTTCTTATAGCTATTCTTAAAATAGTTTTAAACCGCTTTATAGGATCCCTAAGAAATATAAATATAATGGTTGTGAACCGCATATTTGGATAGGCTGTATAAATAATCTAATGGACATATTTATAAAATAATTTTTTAACTATCACATAGGTACATTTTATTGAGAGGATATAATTGGTTATAAGCTATATGTTGAAGAACCAAAATGTTTTATAATTCGGGCCTTTTTTGGTTGTATACGTACTGCATTAGAGCTGTAAAGGGCGTTATAGGATATTTGTAGTTTTATTAGATTTGTTGTATAGCAGTTTATAAAACTCTTATAAAACAGATTTTGCCAAAATGTTTAATAATTTGGGCTTTTTTTGGTTGTATACGTACTGCATTAGAGCTGTAAAGGGCGTTATAGGATATTTGTAGTTTTATTAGATTTGTTGTATAGCAGTTTATAAAACTCTTATAAAACAGATTTTGCCAAAATGTTTAATAATTTGGGCTTTTTTTGGTTGTATACGTACTGCATTAGAGCTGTAAAGGGCGTTATAGGATATTTGTAGTTTTATTAGATTTGTTGTATAGCAGTTTATAAAACTCTTATAAAACAGATTTTGCTACTTGGGATGTGCCTGTTCAGGTGATTGTGTCCCGTCAGGAGCCCTGTCACTAGCTTGAGATCGCGTGTCCCAAGGAGGAGGATTTTCTTTTTGAGTTTTTTCGATGGCTCAGGTATGTAGAGATTGTCTCATACCAGGCCCGTCTTGCTAAGATTGTATAACCTTTTTTTGTAACAGTTCTTCCATCGCTGCAACAGCTAGGCTGTTGAGAATTCCTTGGGTGGGTTTTGGTAGTTTGCCTGAATTCTTCTTGGCTAGCCGGTCTACTTTCTCGTTTCCGAGAACACCTGAGTGTCCTAGGACCCATATGAGGCTGACATGTCTTCTTTTTCCAAGGCATATCTACACTCAGACTCCAGCTTGGACGTGATCCTGTATGATCACAGTGCCAGTATTGCTGCTTTACTGTACGAGCAAATTGCAATTGGTATTCGACATCTGTTATCGAGATTTTCTTGGACGCAGGTAAGTATAGCATAAACTTCAGCCTGGAATACTAAGGCGTATTCGCCTAGAGAGATGTATATTTCTTTCTTCAGTCCTCCCTCATATACACCTCCTCCGGACATGCCTCCTAATCTCGATCCGTTTATGTACCAGACTATGCTGTCGGCAGGGAGCATGCTCGATGCTGTCATTTCACTCTTTCCAAAATTTGAGCCTTTTCTGAAGTTCAGGATTGGCAGGTTCCCTTCCCATCTACTTATGGGACAAATCTCCTGTGCCTTATTCCAGATAAGGAAATTTCCATGGTTCTTTTTCACTTCTACCCATTGATTTGCGCCTTCCAGTGTCTGTAAGTGGTACGCTTGCTTGGCTTCATGTTCGATGTACAGGTGCAGAGGTGGCAATCCCAGTAGAACTTCAAGAGCTCTTACTGGTGCCGTTCTCATGGTGTCTGTCAGCCTTTGAACTTTGTCTTGATGATTTCTGGCCTTAGTCTTCAGCGTACCTGGTCACCACACAATGACTCCGTACGTTATGGTTATGGTTGTAGTCGGACCCCACGTTCTTCCGAATGCCCTACTTGATTGAGCATGTGGCCTTCTTAGTGCGATAAGCGATCTGCTCTTTACAGTTCAGCTTGGCGCCTATTATGACTCCAAGATATTTCATCGACTCTTTGTATTGAAGACACCTTCTGGAAGGATTCCTAATTTGAATTTTTTGGGAAACAGTACCTTTTCGGGATTGACCCTTAATCCCTTGGTAGCACACCATTGTTTCACTTTACTTAGAGCTTCATTGATGGATTGTCCGAGGAGATTCAGCGATTTACTTTGAGTCGTGATGACTACTTCATCTGCGTATGCTTATGCGTACCTCTCTGAATGATTCAGTTCCGCTAGAAGTCCGTCGACTAGCAAGCACCCCTTCCGGAGGACATCTTCTTAATACCGTGGCAATCACGGAACTTCCACTCAACTTGGCTTTCACATTTCGTTGTGCTAGCATGGCATCTTTCTATCCAATAAGGTTTGGATTGACTCCATGCCACACCGCGTTTTGATAAATGGATTCATAAGAAGTGTTGTCAAAAGCTCCTTCTATGTCGATGAATATTCCCATAGCTGATCGTTCACTACCCAACACTTCCTCTATCCATTGATTGAGGTGGTGGAGAGAGACAGAATTTCAGTGAAAACCCCTTATTCTCTCATTAACTTAGGCAGATATCTGACATAAAACAACTACTTCCCTGGGTAATACCACGCCGGACGTTAAATTAAATCTGACAGATATCTGTACAGCGTTCTCCCTAGAATCCGGAAGACACAGCCACAAATACTTTCTGTATCAAGTAGCAGAATCCTGCCCGACATGATCAAGAACTTGACCACTTACATACTAGTTTCGAGGTGTATTGCCTCTCTTCAGTGCAAGGTAGGTCCGACTACTTTTACAGTCCTTAAGGAGAGAATAAGGGGTTTTCACTGAAATTCTGTCTCTCTCCTGAAGCCATCAGACTTTGTCTAATATTTTCAAACAAACTGTACCCCGAGCTGCTTTGGAGTGCTTTCTGAGGTTTTCTAGAGGTGGCGCTATGACTGTCTTCTTACGAGACGCCGCATCCACCTTAAAGAATCATTTCAAGTATCAGTGAATTGCGTGGCATGACCAAGGACGTCGACGACTGTAAAAGTTATAGGACCCTATTCTATTGAAGAAAGGCAATACACCTCGAAACTGGTAGTCAAGTCGATCATGTCGGTCAGGATTCTGCTACTTGATACAGAAAGTATTTGTGGCTGTGTCTTCCGGATTCTAGCGAGAACGCTGCACAGATCTGTTAGATTTGATTCAACGTCCGGCGTGGTATTAGACAGGGAAGGAGTTGTTTTCTGTCAGATAACTGCCTAAATTAAGGAGAGGAAAAGGGGTTTTCACAGAAATATTCTCTGATATGTCGGTCTAAAAGCCTTTCTAGTGTATAAGTAAATCAGACTGATAGGACGATATGCTTCGGCTTGGGAGTAGTCATTTCTCTCAGGCTTTGGGATAAAGACGATTTTGACTGACCTCCAGGCAACTGGTATGTAACCTGGCCAGACAGGTTCATAGAATCTCAGTCAGCACGGGTCCATCATTGTCAAGCCCCTTCTAGAGGAGTTCTAGAATCACTCCTTCCTCCTCTGGTGACTTGAAGGGTGTAGAGGGCCTCACGGCCCATTACAATTTCTCCCTTGTCACCACCTTCGCGGCCGTTTCGTAGTCCATTTGAGAACTTCTTGTTGGACTGGTCTTCGAAGTGTGTTGTTGTAATGCTCTAAGTTGATATATGGCTTTGATCCAGGCAGCTGAGGTTCGGCAGGCAGCGGTTCCCAACCTCTCGGGGAATTAAAAAAAAACAACCAAAATTTTTTTTGAATTTTCATCCACTGTAATTCGTTCAAAAAAACCTTAGATACCCGTCATGATGAAAGATCAATCATTGTTTCATCAATAGGAAACAGTTTCATCGAGATTTACCCCAGTAACAAGATTTTCCGTTTCCTGTAAACAAACTCGGTGGTTGATCAACACATCTTCAAAACGCTTTATCTCACTCTCGCTGTGTGTTACGGCCCATTGTTCGTAGGTACACGTTGAACTACGTTAAGAATGGAAAAACAAAAATTTTATAGTCTTGTAATTGTCAGGATATCGAATGAACGACCATTGTATCGGTTGAAAAGTGTGATACACGTTTCAAAACAAGCCATTTAACAAGAAAGGATTAGATTACAAATAGAACTCGCTTCGAGCGTACCCAAAACACGACCGATCGTTCGAATTTATGCCCACCAGAAATCTTTAAGAACAAGTCGCATGTAACTTGATAACTGGCCATGGCAGCATCACACCTTTTTCTGGCCGAATTGGCATACGAATAAGCGGGCAATCGTGTTTTTGAATTCTTGGAATGAATATGAAACTTTCTCTCCAACACTTTTGGAACTTGAGGATTGAAACTGTTGGGTCATGATATAAAGGATCCTGCACGAAAAAACATGTAAAATTGGCTCTCGGTCAAATTGGCTGATATCTTATTTTGTTATATTGAGATGGGTGGGAAATGTATTTATCTGAACTCGTTAACATGTCCAATTATAAGTTTATTAATGAAAGTACATTAGGAAAAAATCGTTTTTCTGGATTTGTTTTCTAATACTAGTCCTGAACCAACAATTTATATTTTGGTAGAATATCATAGTTTCAGTCTATTCTAGGCGATAAAAGCGATGTTTTGTTTCTTGATGACTCTCTCTGTTTGAAATATGAATTTTTAATATTTTGGATTATACCCTTATACTGAAAACAATCGACAGATCGTTTTTGTATGAAGGCGCTGAAGGCCAGAGTTTTTCTTTTTTTATGATCCCGACTTTAATTTCGGGATCCCGACTTTGAAGTCGGGATTACGACTTTAATCTCGGGATCCTTAATTTAATGTCGGGATCCCGACTCTATTCTCGGGATCCCGAACTTGATTCTCGGGATGCCAAATTTATTCTCGGGATCCCGACTTTATCCTTTATCCTGACTTTAAAGTCGGGATCCCGACTTTAATTTTTTTATTTACGGCATCACCTACTAGGTTATTAGCCGTGTACTTGAATGGTTACTTTTCACAGTTTGTTGATGATGTTTGCAGCATTCTAAAATGCTAACAGTCTACATAATGTTTGTCTATCGTGGCGTAAGACGTCATTCATTTTACCAGTTATATTATATTGTCTTCTGAGTACTTCATATTCTGGACATTCTATAAGTATATTTTGAACCGATAGAGGTGTCTGGTAGATAGCGTATAATTCTGCTGTGTATGCTGGATGCATCGACCAACTATGAGAATTTCCATCTACAAGAAATGCAATGCCCACCCCATTTTCAGTTTTAGATCCATCTGTGAATTGTAATAGTTCAGTTTGTAGTGTTGTGAATTTAATTCTGATTTTTTATTCCGTTTTCTGTAACACAGCAATATAAAATCGATATAATTGCTGTGGATGGATCTAAAACTGAAAATGGGGTGGGCTGTGCATTTCTTGCAGATGGAAATTCTCATAGCTGGTCGATGCATCCAGCGACTAGTGTATATATACACAGCAGAATTATACGCTATCTACCAGACCATACTGTATTGCGAATTTGCTAAAAATGAAACTCACTTCTTGATTTGCACCTGTTTAGGCATTGAACCGTTGTTTTCTTTCATTAAAATTAAAGACTAAATCTTCCTATAAAGAGAAAGATGCTTGCGCATCAGTTTTCTGCAGTCACGAAAGTCTTGTAACATATTCTACCCAAATTTGATTGTTCCTTCAAAAATCTACCTCTGTCTATTAGCGAATATCTTAACAACTGAAAACTCTAGCCTAAAATACCTTTCTCTCCACACATTTTCATCTAGTGGAAAAATTAGGTGAATATCTGACAAAAAACAACTACTTTCCCCTACGAATATGAATATTGAAGTACTAACATGAAAAGTTTCATAGGCAATGCTTGTGTTTATAAACCTGGATTGCAACGTTTATTTATAAAGAATAGTGGTAATTGAATACAAATTTGGTAATATAAAATGTATTTTTTTTACTAGTTAATTTCATACACGTTTAAAATGAATTCAGTTCAAATATTCTTTCAATTTTGATATCATTCGGCTCTTTTTTATTTTATTTTTGTAATTAGGAATCACTTTTTCTATTTGGGTTTCGGCCTGATGAATGTATGCTATAATTGTATGTGTGTTAGTTAGTCTACAAAGAGGGACATTTGTTTTCATTAAGGAAGTTTGATGACAGAGAAGGATGGTGCTGTCCACTTTAACCTGAATAAGAGCGGTATTCAAAATATTTTCCATGGTAAGATTGTTATTGTTTTTATAATTGTAATTTCCGTCAACCAGCTACACACCCTTGAGAGTACAACCCTCAAAAGTCTTCGAAAGACTTGTCCGAGCTAGGGAAGACGCAGCCCTTACCTTTTAACGTGTGGTGCCATGCACGAGACCGATGACCCTTAGGTTAAGAGACAAATGCTCTACCATCATGACTATCACGGATTATTGACAATAACCCTCATTTCTTAGTTTTCAATTCTAAAGCGGACTAATTATAGGAATATCTTTAATGATCACCCATCAAGAATCACCCTATAAAAAGAATTTTTTATGAATCATTCTCCTCAAGATCAATGAACAACTGAAAACAATTCTTCGCTTTACAAAGTATACAAGAAAGTTAAACCACTCCGAGAGCGTGAAAGCTGTAAATTGCCAGGGAGGTGTGCTGTAAATATTTGAATTGAGTGTCGAATGGCTTTAAACTCCATAACACATAAGGTGAGTTCGCGTAAATCAGATCTATACGTTCATTTCACGGGTCTTACGGAGGCCTGTTCTTGTGATATATAACTATCTTTCTCCATCTCACTTCTGCATTCGGGATATACAATTGACCGGTGGATTTGGGTCAACCAAAAATCAATACGAAAAATGATTTATAGAAAAACTGGCGAAGTTATGTTTCACAATCTCAATATGAATATAAGTATGTTCTATATTTCGTCATGAACCGGTGGTGAATTTCAATCTGATTGACTGCACACATTACTTACTTCCTGCAACGAGATCAAAAATGGCTTTAAATTGGTTGCTGCAGTACTGGTAGCTACTGAAATACCTGCTCACGATGACCGCATAGCCTAGCTGAGCCCCAGGGCATCTTTTACAAGAAGGCAGATTGAAGGAACTGCGAGAACTGGAAAACCTATATCCAATGAAAGACGAGAATTGGCGTCGATCCTGTTGCTGTGGGACTGTAAATAATTGAAACAATCTCCCGCAACTGCCGCAGCGTTTTACTAACAACCAGCTTTATCAGGAATTCCGCAATGAAGGACTGCAAGGATTGAAAAATCTTTCTCCAATGGAAAACGAGAATGGGTTTCAATTTGGGTTTTGCGCTACTGCTAGCCATTAGGATACTTCCCACGATAGCCACATAGCCAAGCCAAGCCAAGTGCTCCTACAGGAAGGCAGACTGAAGGAATGGCCAGAACTGAAAAGCCTAAATTCAGCTGAAGAGATGTCTCAGGAGGCACATTGAAGGAACTACCAGGACTGAAAATACCTGTCGTCATTAGAAACTGAGAATTGGCATCGATTATGATGATGCAGGACTAGTAGCCATTGAGAGAATCGCCGGCGACTGCCACACCGCCTTACTGAGAACCAGCAGTTCCAGGGCTTCAGGTTGATGGAATTTCAATGATCGAATACTTGGTCTCCAATGGAAACCGAGAATAGGCTTCGAATCGGGTACTGAAGTACTGAAATGCTTGCTCACGATGGCCGCATAGCCCAGCTGAGAACCAGCCATATCAGGGCTTCTACGAAGAAACAAGAAGGACTGATGATAAACCAGAAAATTATCATTGAGTTTGATTACAGTAAGTTTTCATTAGACTGAGGTATCAGACCTTTGGTTATTCCGGGAATTCCTTGCATGATTTGTCATTTATCAACTTTTTAACCACAGATCATAATTTCTATAGCTCATGTTCTATGTCAAATCAGTCTTTGTCATTGTCAACTTTTGACACAATGTCAGATTTATTCATTAGATTTCAGTTCTAGCAGACATGTTAAGCTAAGAACTCGATATCCAGGATAATCCTGGAATAACAAAAATTTTTAACATGTTAATCATTCGATGTCCCTATTTTAATTTACATGGTCCAATGGTCACATGATATTTTTATGGTTTGGCTCTTGTACACCTGACGAGTAAGTAACCTTCTAAAAGTTTTCATTTCTCTAAATTTTCAAATAAAATTTTGTCAAATTCACCTCAAAATGTATTTACTTACAGGTACGCACTGATGATGACTTTATAGTCGAAAGCGCTTTGCTACAATTTATAAAATAAATTTTTTTGCACGAAATATAAATATTTTCTTCATCTAATTACATTGGAAGATGTACACAGCTTGACAATTTTCACTTCTATTAATTGACAATTCCAAAACATGTAAACCATGTCAAAAAAGAAAATAAAGATTGATGAACTGAATTTTGTCATAAAATTATATATTAACAGTTTTACATTTATCAATTATACATGAAATTTTGTTAATGTATAGAGTTTTAAACAACTAATAATAAAATGTAACAATAGAATCTTAACTGATTGGTATCACAAACCAACATATTCAAAAAGATTCATCAGCTACCACTCTGTCCACCTAATGACACAAAAAATGAATATCATTAACAATCTCAAACATAGAGCGACACACTTGGCACATGAGAATTTTCAAAACAAAAACCTTAAACTCATTGAAACGATGTTATTAAAGAACAGCTACCTAA
This sequence comes from Chrysolina americana, assembly GCA_958502065.1. NCBI lineage: Eukaryota > Metazoa > Arthropoda > Insecta > Coleoptera > Chrysomelidae > Chrysolina > Chrysolina americana. Next base: position 12,521,304 of record OY293419.1, on the reverse strand, counting down.
AATAAACATGAAAGAGATAAAACACCCTTAAACGTCAAGTATTTCAAACTACCTCATGTAGAAGGACTGACACTGAAACTCTGCAAAGTTTTACAAAATGAAAATTTGAAAATTGGCATTAAATGTGAAAACACAATAAAAAATTATTTTTTTACGAGACTGAAAACAAACACGCCAAAAGATCTGAAGATCTGAACCATGTGCCGAGTGCGACAAGGTGTAAAAATATACACAACCCACTCAAAACAGTGAAAAATCCAACAAGCCTTGCGGAACATTGTAAGTCATTCCGCCATTCTTTCGATTTCGAATCAGTTAGGATTATTGGACAACAGACGATTTTGAAAAAAAGACTCCTGAATGAAATGATCGAAATAACAAATGACTTTTTGCAACTCTCCCCATTTCTTTCATCAGCCTTTTTTAATATCCTAAATAATCGATTCACCAATAGCTCAGTCTGTTCATCTCTATGTGCCTGTATGTACGTATTTTATTGTTCCCAAGTATTCATGTTTTATGACGATTCTATTCATTTCTAATTCGTTTCTACTCGGAGAACTACCCTAAATGTAAATAACCATGATGTTGTTTTTCTGTATGGTGTCTGAGGTGTTTTACTTGATTCTTAAATTTTTTTAATTTTCAACGATTGTAATCTCGCACATGATTTATCTAAATTTTACCTCCATTTAAGAATTCCATTTAAAAATATGTTTTTCTTCTTGTACTTCAGAGTCCTGAAGATGAAACAATACAGTTTCGAAATGTCGACAATTTAAAATTTGGTTTTCTTCAACATCCCGACCGAATTCCCACCAACTCAACAATTCTGATATTGGTAAACGGTCGCTATCTCTTTCAACTAATAATATAACAGTTATTGTTCGATTTCAGTGGTTGAAAATTTGCCCATCAGGGACGTCAAGGTCGGTCTTGGACTGTCAATTGAAACAGTCATGATAACTTGAGAAATCAACTTCAAAATTTTAAATTTATTGTATTAGAAAAAGTGCGGTATAAAACACGTTCATAGGCTTATTACTAGGACGTTTATAACCCTTTTTTCATAATATACTATTATCCTGACCTGGAGTTTTTAGATGCAAATGAAACTGTCATGAAATCTGTGTATCAGAATGAACGAATGCGAGATCGAAATTCCAAGAAGGAAAGGTCTGAGCGTCGAGAGTCATCGCCTGCTTCGAGTCGACTTTTTTAATTGTTATGGATCAGTAATTAAACAAATAAATTACTAAACGGCCTCTTTGGCCGTTATTAATGATCCCACAACAGTTGCTGGCTTCACCAACGTGGTTATTATGTAATTATCAGTTAGTTTTAATCTCGGGTTAAGCAAACCTTTCAGGATTGCCAACAAATTACTCTTCGAAACACTCCTCTCGACTTGACCGACTCTCAGTTATCTGCCTCTTTTTATAAATTACCGGCTAATTCCCCACGAGCGATTTGGCAGAACGCTTTACTAATGCTTCGGGAGGATGAATTCATTTTTTAAAGTTCGATTGTGGACCGGCACACATGAAGTTTTTAATACATGGTGGATGAGAAAATTATTCAACAAACAACATACGAAACATTCTAATTTATGAGAAACGGGTTGCCAACAACTCGTGTTCATATAAAATCCTACTTATGCAACTTCAAGTTTCTGGTTTACTGAATTTCTTGTGACTTTTCTGACAAAATGAGGGATATTGTTGTCAATTATATTGGAAATTATATAAAAACATCACAGCATAATTAGAAAGAAGTCTATTCAATGATCCACTTTCATGAGAACCAAGTAGCCACGGTTATCACGTAGAGATATGATAGAAAACCTGATTATCACGAGATCATTTCTGTTTTCGAGTGGTATGTGCGTATCAGAGTATAGGGTGATTCAACACACTTTTAGAGGGTTAAATTTAATTTCAGAAGAGAAAAAAACTGACCCCCACCACTTGCGGTGCTCGATTTCCAAGAAAGGGTTATAAGGTAAGCACGGGTAAGTGTGAATTTGGGGCAAGTGTGAGTTTGCTCGCTATCTTCGCTAAACCGGGCGACAGCCCAATGCCATCTATTGACGAATAGCCTACACTCATAATGAATCCATAACCATCATATAAAATACAAAAGAGATCTTGTGAAATCCAAATATTTTCCCCAATTTTCTAACCTACAATTATTATTTATTTCAAGCTTTGAGTGTATTGTTAAAATCTAAGGTAAGAATTCATTTTATACACTTTTCTTCTGCCTAAACAATGAATCTGACTATAGATTGCCATTTTTTCATGAAGTTGTATTTTCTTACATTTTTCCATTGCATGTCAGATAGTATGACGTATCTGTCGGGGTAAGTGGGAACCTGGTTCATTCGGCCAATCTGAACAGTAATATTTTTTCAGCTATAGTACGAAATTATATACGGAAATCTCAGAGAGCCAAACAATATACCTGGTCAGATGTGGGAGACATTGATACACTTTCTGAAGATGAAATAACAACTGTGCTTCCATCAGAAGATGGGGATCAATGAAATTCTCATTCGATTTATCAGATTTCTACCTGTAAATTTTTCTTTTCAACAAATGTTCACTTTCACGAGTATTTTTTGTTTTTTTCCAATAGGGCATTTCAAATTCAGTATTAAAAAGTTCCTAACTATGTTTTGAATAAAGATATCTCGAAACAAATAAATTCTGGTGAAAGTTCCTTAACTGTTTACTCACACCTGCCCCAAAGAGAGATTTACGTGCATTAATATCTTTAAATTTGGCCAGAATCACACTTGCCCCAAATTTCCGGGGAAGTGTGACCTATGGAGATGTATGTATATTTGAATATATAAATAAAATTCATAGAATACGTTTTTCAACAGTTTTCTGTGGCGTATTACAAAGACTGACCTTCGAAGTAAATACCTGCAAAACTTCATTGTTATATTAGTTCAGGTTCATCAGATGGACTAAATTCAATGCGGACTAATGAAAATCACGGTTACACTTACCCGAGCTTACCTTAGGTGAAAATCGCACCTTGATATATCAAGAAGTTTTCGAACTACGAAGGATTTTTGAAAAGTTTGCAATTTGGTATGGTAAGTTCCTCTTGCTGGAGGTTTTCAGCTCCAAAGATTCCGAATCTCATCCTCCTGTACGTGTCTGCCTAACTTGTTATGCACTGTTAGTATTCCTATAAGGAGGCGTAGTGCTTGGTGGTTTCTGCCTAAAAGCCATTCTGTTCTTGACTTGCTGGAGCCAGCCACAAAGTCTTTTGACTGCCTGCAGCAGGTATCATCCCTCTAAAGTTTGTTCAGCTTTTGTTTCGCCCAGTCGTCAAGGGCTATAGAGGTTTGGCCTCTTTCGAAGCCTAGTACAGTTGCGGGACCGGTTCTAGCAAGTTTGTCTGCCTCCTCGTTTCCGCGCACCCCTCTGTGACCCTGAACCCATACCAGCTGAACTTCCTTAGTTTAAACTATGTAGTCTTTCGAGAGTATTCATGTACATGTGCTGAACTTGGTTTAGGATGACAAGTATATATTTTTAGTGTAAATTGGAAGCTTCTATTTCCTCCATATTCATCAGTCATGATGAATTTACACGTACTAGATGCCACCACGATAGAACGAACAGATATAAATTCTCTGCTCGGGCCCTTCTTTCACCTCTTGTCTCATAGCTACGGTTAGGATGGCGAACACTTCACCTTGAAAAACTGTTGTGTGCCTACCCAAAGCGTAGCGTTTTTGCACATCTCTTCCTTCCAGGTAGATGCCTGCATCCGGAGCCTGTTGGTCAGTCAGTCGCAAACCGTCCGTATAATTTATTAGACTTCCCGTGCGAAACTCCACTGTGTTACCTTCCTATTGTTCTCTGCTCGGAATAGTACGAGCACACTCTCTATTCCATCGCAGTCTATCTTGTGGGCTTTTAACCCTTTTCACTCTGAGGATAGAAGTAGGAGTCTCCTTTTTCGCCCACTTCGCCATTTTCGTATGGCCTATCATCGCTCCTTCGTTCACCCATATTCCCGAGTCCCGCATCCTCAAATGAGCTGCCATTGCCTCCTTCTTGATCCAGGCCGGAGCAGTATCAGCAGTGCCTCCAACACTGCAGTTGGAGTCGGTCTCATTGCACCCGTTATTGCCAATTCTTTGGCTTAGTGTACTGACCTGTCTGCCTAGGCCACCACACATCTATTGGATATTTGGTCTTACAACTGCCATGTACAGCCAGCGCATAATCTCCGGGTTAGTACCCCAATTACTTCCCAAAATTCTCTTCAGTTGCCATAAGATTGCCATAAGTATACTTCTGCTTGAAGAAGCCTTTGTATTGGCGAAACATATGTCGCAGTTTTGTAAACTCAAATAGTGAAAATCAAAATTAAAGTTTTATCTAAACACATAAACATAATTTCACTACTAATACCTTCTTTTCTTACTTTCTACATAATTCGTACCTCTCCTCCACAATTTTTGCACTGACCCCAGTGAAAAATCCAATTTTTTTATGTGAGAAACACCGTGAAGACTACAGAAAGCAGTACGCACTTGAAAAATGTTTACTACACAAAACACGTCGTCTGCACCACAGAACTCATAATTATATCTTATGATATAATTATGAGTTCTGTGGTCTGCAAACGTGCGTGGTTATCGGTGATAATGGCTGTGGTTGCCGAATTCTTCGCGGGAAATAGACGAAAAGAAAGCTTTCGTATTCTTAAACTAAGTAATTGAATACAATGTAACGACCCGCAATCGATTCTTTGTAACGTGTTTTCACAAATACAACATGAATTATTCGAAGAAACTTACTCTTGGATAATTAAGAAAATATTTACGGAAAAATGGGACATTTTGACCTTTCTATGCATTTTCAAAATCTTCATAATGAGGATACATCATACTAAGAATGTTTTTATATGAACTTGAAGCTGAGATTCTACGCTTCAAAATGAATACCTTCATCTTTGGATAAGAGAAACTATTAAAAAGTCTGTGAATATCGAAATAATAATCAATCGAGAACGAAGATCGTGTTCATGATCGCGTTTTTTGAACGTCAGTTCATTTGAAACCAAAAAGTTACTCATGTATGTTATATACATGAAAATATTGATAATAATACGAACGACAAACCTCTCGTTGGATTTGCTTGTTTATATTGCGAGTGATGGAATATATTCATTGAAACTTCAAGTGCTTGTGTGGCCAATATACCTCTTCATCTCGCAAGATTTTCGAAAATTATGCTAGCTTACCGGAGTACAAAATAGAGAACTTAGGCATCATTATGCATTTTGATTCTTTGAAAACGGAGTAGTTTTCAACGAGTTAGAGCAATTTTAATTTGCGCTTGGGATGTAAATTTGCTTGAATTCGCACTGGCGGGAATTCGCGAGCGGGGGCTCCGGCTTTCGGCTTTGAGAAAGAATTACTCAGAAAATCAAAAGGGCCCAATTTTTTTTTGGGTTTTATCCTATTTAGCCTGTACTATATTTTGCAGGCTGCCTCCATGCGGTCGCAGACGATTCCGATGAATTTTCCGCTGACTAGGACAACCCGGTCGTAGCTAATGCTTGTGCCTCAAGACCTTCATCTGTGAGTTTACACAAGAGCGCGTCCATGACTAAACATCATAGATGGGGAGAAAAGCAGCTTTCCTGAGGGCAGCCTCCTCCCATCTCAATATTCAGTCTGAGGTCGCCCCGAGATTCCTCGACCTTTCTCTTTGTTAGCGACGGTACAACCCAGCTGACTATCGATCCTCTGGTCATTAGAGCTGCTTTTATGGTCGCTGTTTTCGTCTAGTCAAACGTGCCTTTCACATCGAAGAACACTCCTACCTTTACCTCTCTGATTCTCAATGTCCTTAGAATCTTTCGAACTACAGTGTGGAGGGCCGATTCTGCCGACCTTCCCCTTCTGTATGTATGTTGATTTCTGTGGAAGGGTCTCGCCCTTAGGGGAACCTGACCACCATCTTTTCCAGCGTTTTAGGGGGGAATGGTGTTAGACTGTCTGAAGGACTTTGCAATTGTGAAGTCTCTCTTTCCGACTTTGGCTGACTTCCAAACTTTTGGAACGTACTCCAGCACTATGCTGACCCGGAATATTCTCCTCAAGATTGGGGTAGAGAATTCCAGGCCCCTCTGTAGCTTTGCCAAAAAATTCCTTGTCTCATATAAGTTTGGGTCCGTCCTACGTAACATTTCCGTTGGAAGGGATAACCTTCCCTATTCGACAGGGATCGAATTTATATTTGTTATTCAGCTCATCCAGAACGTCAAGTTTTTGTCACGCATGACATTGTATATGTGGCGACGTGGTGTTGTGGCTTATGGGACGAGGATTTGTGAATCGATTACTAGCTGGCGCAAGAATTTTCCATTCAACTCTAGTAATAAATTACATTCAAATTTGTATATACTGGCCAGGGCTCAAGTGGGTGCCTGGAGTCCCGGCATCCCAACGCTACTCTCACCTCCTCGTGGTGAATCCTTTGCAACGGCATGACCTGTCATGCCAGCTAACGAGAGTGAAGCGGACTCTAGGGGTGGCTGAGACTTCCTTGAGTAGGTGGATTGAAGGAAATCGCAGCGAGAACTGGAAAACCTGACAGCCATGGGAACCATGGAGGGGCCTCGCATCGGACGCTGCGGGACTGGTAGCAAGTGAACGAAAATCCGCGGCCGCTCTAGCGTCCAGCTGAGAACCAGGATTTCCACGAGAGGGCAGTTTGAAGGAACTCTCTGCGAGAACTGGAAAATTTGTCACAAATGAAAGCCAAGGAAGGGCCCCGGATCGGATACTGCGGGACAGGTAGCTGGTGATTGAATCACCCGCCGCTGCCACACTGCCCGACTGAGAACCAGCCCTACCAGAGCGTTCACGAGGATAAGGATTGAAGGAACTCGCTTCTTCTACAAGCACCAACACACGACACACTCTTCAAGGTACTTTATATTCATGAATTTCCAATCTGGGTTCAGAAAACGCACTATAGGTAATAATACTATTCCTTTTTATATTCCTCCACGAGATTTGAGACACTACATAGACGGGACATGGGACACGGAACACGAGACACGGGACATGAGACACGGAACATGGGAACACGGGACACCACAGGACATGGGACTCAGGACACGGGACACAGGATACGGGACAACACGGGACATGGGACACGGAACAATACGGGATACGGGACACTGAATTATGATCAATATTCTGTGCAGATAAGGCTATAAGCTTGTTACAAGAACATTAATTTTTTGACGTCCCGGAAAAAGCTGATGCAAAAAACCGTGTAGGAGCGAAAGCATTACCATTGGCCATTATGGTCATTGAATAATGCAGGAGTTGTACTAGATGTAACAAAACAATTTAGAAAGGCGCATAGAAACTATACGTGGTTTTTTGTATATATGTATAAACGATATTATCATGATTTGAAATAAATTTCATAATTTTCATTACAGAACCATAAACAACGGTCTTGAAATACTTTTGATTCCCTATGTACCCCAGCGGAAAGGTTAAAAGCCACGCTGCATTTTTCAATTCATTCCTTATCTTTGGGAATGGCACTTCTGCAAAAAAATACCATCACAAACACCTAAAATACCCCAATATCTTGAACAAATGGCCGTAAACGTAGCGAGGTGGGTATAATAGCGCGACTCGACAATTACACTGTGACGTCAGCCATTAATTATAACCTAACCTGTGGTTAGGACTTAACAAGCTGTCACTAGTAGATTGTTAGCGCGTTATTTATGAGAATTTAAACGCGGGCTCTCTAGTGCCGGTCAAGATGAACACCGAGCGGAACAATATCGTCACATTTTTTTATTAAATTAATAAACGCTTAGCAACGAAGGAAAGGATGGTCGACTTGGCGGTTGATGAGGTATCGGGTGTGGAGGTGTTTTGACGTATCGTTGATCCGAGCCTGTCTGACAGCTGAGGTCATGTCGCGGTCACGTTGGTTTTCGATTTTTTATAGTGTTTTTATTTTGCACTGAAATAGAATTTTTTGCGGTTACTGAGATTAGCAGCCCGAAATGACGCTTTATAGCACTTTGATAGAATAAAAAGTTGAAGCAATATGATGATAGTGTTGACCTTCTTGATAAATGTTAATTGTTTCAAGTTGACTTATTTTCATGTAAAACTATCCGTGAAGTTATTGCCAGTCTGTCTTTTGTTGCATCATCTTTATTTATTTCAAAGGATACCTACCAAAAACACTAAATCGTAAGGGTATCAAAAGATTCTCAAGGAGTTTGAAACCATAATCAATCCTTTTCGATACAGTGCCTCAACATTCACAATGATAAACAAGATCTGGATCAAGAAAAAAGCTGACTAAATGAACTTCATGTTTCTATATACATAGAACATTTCATATTAGTAAATTTCAAACAGGATTTGTTCTATCTCATGTTTTTGTTTTATTGCATACTTTTATTATAATCAATGTATGTATTTTTATAGTTTTATTTTATGATATATACAGGGTTATGATAAAGTAATGCACAAAATTCATGAAACGTACAACGATCACTTTTGAAAAAAATGCAAAAACACGTCAAACTGTTTTTTTTTATTCCGCATCTTTTGACATAAGTTACAAAAATAACACGTCAAAGTTGTCAAAGTTATGACGTCATCAACAAGTTTTTTTAATGGGAAGCTAAGAGTTTTATTACATTATGTGATAGAGCTTGTGTTATTACACAAGGGAAAAATAGTTGCAGTAGGGCTCACATAGGAAAAAAAACGAGAAAATTAATAAAAAACGAAATAAACGTAAGTTTCATAATAAATTTTCAATTAACTACACAGTCCATTAAACCAAAACTATTTCTTATAGGAATTGTTCAAACTATGTCCCGTATACTAACTGACATAGGCCAAGACGATGGTAGACCGCATTTATAGAGTTTTCGATCATCTGCGGAGTCATTTCTTTCCATTAAGTCTTCTAAATTGTCCGGCCGGTTAATGTAGACCCGACTTTTCAAATGTCCCCACAGGAAAAAATCAAGGGGGGTTAAATCAGGTGACCTAGGTGGCCACTCCATTGGTCCACGTCTTCCAATCCACCGTCCTTCAAACTGGTTATCCAGAAACATTCGAACAGTATGACCATAATGTGGTGGTGCGCCATCTTGTTGGAACCAAATACTGGGATCCAAGTTGTCCCCATTATTTGGATTCGGAAATGCCGCAAGTAGGTCCGGAAGCACTGCCATACGAAGATGTTCCAAATATCGTTCAGCTGTTAAATTCCCGCGAAAGTAATAAGGACCAATAAATCTTCCCCGGATGATTCCTACCCAAACATAAATTTTTTGGGGACGCTGGGTGTGTTTTGTCTGCATCCAGTGGGGATTTTCCCGAGCCCAGTAGCGAGAATTGTGTCGATTTACAGAACCACTTAGACAAAACGTTGCCTCATCGGAAACTACTACACTATTAAGAAAATTTGGATTTTCGTCACAATGCCGCATGAAGATTTCACAAAATTCCAAACGTCTGTCCGGATCATCTTCTGAGAGTTCGTGAACAAGATGGGTGTAGTTTTTCTTTTTTTAACATCTTTACTACAAACGACTGACTAACATTTTCTTGTATGGCAATTTCTGTTGTAGTTGCGTGAGGGTGTTCTTCTACTGACAGCAAAATATCTAACTTCACATCGTCGTTTATTCCTGGTCGTCCAGATTTTGGAGCATCCCTCACGCTTCCCGTTGCATCAAATTTTGCAACAATTCTGCTTACTGTGCATCTAGCAATTGGAGGTCTTTCAAAATGTGTTGCGTTAAATAAAGCACATGCTTCTTCATGACTTCGAAGGCGATCGCCGTAACCTACCTTCATTAGAATTTCTATCCTTTCTCTTTCGGTTAAACGAGCCATAATAATAAAACTGTGGTGACACTAATTGTACGACTGACACTGACAAACCGTTGTTTTGGTAAAACAATTGAAAAAATTTATAAGAACACATGTTCTTACTAAATAAGTTTAAGTTTGACCTCTTTTTATAATTGGTTTTGTTATTTCGTTTTTTATCCCTTTTCTCGTTGTTTTTCTTATGTGAGCCCTACTGCAACTATTTTTCCCTTGTGTAAAAACACAAGCTCTATCACATAATGTAATAAAACTCTTAGCGTCCCATTAAAAAAATTTGTTGATGACGTCATAACTTTGACAACTTTGACGTGTTATTTTTGTAACTTATGTCAAAAGATGCGGAATAAAAAAAACAGTTTGACGTGTTTTTGCATTTTTTTCAAAAGTGATCGTTGTACGTTTTATGAATTTTGTGCATTACTTTATCATAACCCTGTATATATCTTTCACACATGACACACTTTGTCAACAAAATGTATAACATTCTAGGCAATAGAGCACATTTTCTATCTACGTAGGTTTTTCGGGTTTTCCTACAACTGAAAACTGAATACGCCACCAAAAATCACCACGGCAAATAATAATAGCCGTCCTCTACCCGCACAGGCTATGCCTTTGGGTATACTCAACGAGTGTTTATGAGGGAGTATTTTATTATTATATTATTTATCTAATATTCTCTCGATGTGAATGTCCAATGTACATTCTGGTCTGGATATATTTTGTACATCCATATTGTACGTCCCATGGATGATCAGTGGACCCAAAATATTGGACCAACATGAAACATCAATAAGAGGACAATTTTATATGTACTGTAACGATTTCGAGACCAGCCTCGAGACCAGTCCTGATCATCTCATTACGCATTAAACTCATTAAGTATGCATCCCACGAAAACATTCCTAAGCTCACGAACACATGAATCACGTGGAAGAAGCGCGAACGTTCTAAGAAACCGAAGTTTCGAGAGAGAGCCATCTAGATGAATCGTTCTGTGGTCCCGATCAGTCGAGAACCGTAAATGAAATCTGCTTGCGAGTATTCAAGCTAGATAGCAGAGGGCGATAGGTAGTCAGAGTTAGCCACAGAGAGTTACAAATATAGTTCCAGAGTTCGTAGATAGAGACTGACAGTGAAGATGAATTTGTAAGTAGTGACTGTGATATAAATTATTGTTCAAGACAAGTTTTTAAATAAATTAGTTAAGTGCAATTTACTACAGTATAATGACTAGACAATATTCAACCAATACTCCGAATGTTACTTCAACTTGATACGTACATGAAATATACGTATGTAGTCAGATGTATATATCGAATTTCAAATAATGGAATCGATATTTTGGTTCAATAAGTTACGTTTTTTGAACTTTCACTGGATAAAAAAATGGGGTCAATGAGAAATTTCCATAATTGTACATTAACGGATGTACACCGAATGTAGGTTACTGGACCACATCTTTCCGTTTACTTTTGAACCTTCATTGAATAAACACTTGTAACGTCTTTTATTGAACGTTTTCTGGCGTACATTTTGTACGTTCACCCTTGGTAAATTGGATAAACAGCACCTGGTCAACTCGAAACTTCTCCAATTGTACGTTTTCGGATTTACACTGATTGTAAAATACTGGATCAGATATGTACGTCCCCGCCTTATGTTCGGATATGTTCAGTCGAGTACGAGCACCTTCCGTAGAAGCAAGAAGGGGGTACTTGTAAGCTGTTATTTTTTTTTATTATGGTTCGCCATTATTACGTTTTTTGTACCCATTGATTTCTGCAGTACATTATAATTTCATGAAAGTTTGAAACAGCTGTCCTCTGCTGGCGTTTCGGTAGGTATGTTTTCGTGAAATCAACTTTGTTTTGGAATATGGCACGAATAAATGGACACCCTGTGTGGCATAGCATTGGATTCTTAAACTGTATTCAACATTTCGGGGTGATTTTTCTAAATGCTGATCGTACTGAGCAAACTAATAAGGCCTCACAAAAAAGTCCATAGGTGTTACGTCTGGTGACCTTGCTGGCCAGGGTGTATCACTACGAGTGTCAATCCATTTTCTTGGAAATCATTCAAGCATGCATTATCGAACAGCTATGGCATTATGAGCTGGTGAACCATCTTGTTGAAAACAGCAGTTATGCACAGTGCCCAATGGAAAATTTTCCGATGCATCTTCCAGATCTTGTCGTGAGGGACAAAGGTAGCGTTTTAAAATTATGCACTAAAAGTATTTTTCGCTCCGGGTATTTGTACGAATACACCATATAAAATTTTTTTCGTGCGTAAAATTACCTCTCTCCATTTCAATGTAGAAAAATGTAATGCAATAACAACAACAATTAAATACTCATTCAAGAAGAAATTTATAAATGAATAATGAAAGCTACTTATGATGCCAAGGATTTGTTCTAAGCCGCCTAAGCATTTTTACTGAAGAATAGAATAAAACCTAATGAGCACTACATCGTTGTATTCGCACTTTTTCGTGCTATATCAAAAACAAAGTTGATAATAGTTTCTTCGAAACGGAACGATGTACTGAAATTGTGTGAATACCATTTTGTAGATAGAAGAAAGTGACAGTGAGAGAGTGCCTTGAGGTTTTTTAAAACCTTAAATAACTTCAGAAAAAATAAAAACAAAACCGCCAAATTTTGGATATCTTAATACCTATATCAATTGACCTCGTAACTGTGTGACATTTTGGCTATTCAACCTATTTTGTAACTCTACGGTGACCGAGATCCCCATGCTGTTCATCCTTATCTGGGGCACACTTGTATACTTATTTTAATCTCAATAAGATTCTTCATTTGACGAAAGTTCTAACGTTATATTTTCAGTTTTCTTGCAACCTGATAGAGTGCGGGAATGGTAATGGTAAGTATGGATGGTGACTGATGCGCTGCGACCTAATTAGATCTATTGTGCTCCATCTTCTTCTGCTATTTCAAGGTGTTCTCGTTTACAGTAGCCACTCAAGCCCCAATTCCTTGAGGAATTTAAGGATTTTGAGGGGGTCTATTTGTGGTATTTCTCCCACAGTTAGCTGGTGTGATCCCAGAATATTCTGTATAATCTGCAGGTGCCGTCCTCCTCTATGCCTAGTTTCCTTAGGTGTCCTTTGAGTCTGCAGTGCCCCATCAGAAATACCGTGATTGTCTTCAGACTAGTTTTTCTGAGGTTAATCAGTGTCTTCCATCTTGCTCGGCTGAAGTTACCGAGGAGATCTTTGGCCTGCCTTAGCCCTGGAAGTCTTTGCCAGTATGGTGCTCCCATTGCTTCTTCAGTTTCTCCTTGAAAGTAAGATTTTCCAAGTCCACAGAATGGTTCTGGCCCGATCAGTGGCGTTGGTGCCCCTTTCCGTGCCAGGGTATCTGCTTGTTTATTCCCCTTCACTCCGACGTGCCCCGGTACCCAGAGGAGGAGGATCAATAGAGTACGGTATCAAATCAATCGTAATAAAAGGTTTTTTCTAACCCACCGTCGCACCATATTGCCACAAAAATATTATAATAAAAATTTTAAAATTCAACTTCACATAGCTGAACCATGTTGTCCATAAACAGGAGAGTTGAATTATTCCAAACCTTTCAGGAGTGAAATTAGTTATTTGAACGTATCCATAACGCTTTAGAATAAAATACATTTTTCAAAAAAAATTTAAATGGTTACAAAAAGTAACATTGTTGTATTCTAAATGTCATATAGACACAAAAAACTGAAAATATACCCGGTTGTCCATATGAAAATCGGAAGTTTATATCACTTCCGTGGACACCCAGTATATAAGGTTAGACAGTTTACATTAACGGTACATTTAGGCATAGATACTGATTGATGAACAATTATAGAGATTTTTGACTTCCCAGTTCAATGCACTTTTTTTACCAACCACTGTTTCCACTTTCAGTGACGATTAGAGGTTGATTTATTGGGCAACTCTGTATGTCCATGAATCGTCTAGAATATCTGTGCGGAAAAACATGATATCGCGACACAGAAAACTGTAGATTTTTTTGTGCAAGTGGACGAACAGTTACTACCTGTGTTTCATTACACCCAGCCATACCTCAGCGAATGACACTAAATATTCCCGCAATCAATATCACTCTACAATTACTCTAATTTGCTCTCACTGAAACGTTTTAAGTGGTTCGACGATTTAATCGCTGCCGAGGTGTATTTTCTTAGTAACAGCTCATATAAATTACTTGCATGCATTATTTGCGTTTTATGGTTATTGACAACTGATCATTAAGCAATTATCCTGATAATTACCCAGAAAAAACATTCAATTAATAGCGTCAAAAAAAGGTGTGGTGTGATACCACATAAATTCCTAATAATTATTCATGGGTGTTACGAAAATAAGTTTAACAGTATGTTATAAACTATTCACATCTGATAAAAGTGATTGAGTGACCTTTTGCTTATCTTCACCACAGCACTCATAATTCAAAATGGAGATATTTATACAAGGTGAGCCACCACCACTAATCCAAACTAGAGGTAGACTCCACGGCTGATATGACAATTGAAACAAGCATCAGCTGATGCACCCGCAGTGGATGTGAGTGGAGAGATTACGAAATTAGTGGATAACAATAAAATTTCAAAATAATAGTGAACCTTTTATTAACAGTTTACATCGTACTGAGTTGAAAAACGTAGAAAGGTATGGTTATCCGTCAGCCAATCGAATGAACTTCGCGAGAAATAAGGAAATGATAGTACGTCATATGAAATTCGTCTAGGTGACAACAGTAGTTCAGATTCCCTTCTCTGCTTGGTATGCGATCACGAAAAAGCAGGCATAGGAGCATTTCTCTTCAAGACAGAAACCCTTGCAGCCGATGAACTCGGTCTCGTGTTCGACTCAGAACAGACGAACCCAAACTCTGTCACCGAGTTGGAACCCGTTCAGCAAAATGCCCACGTGAAAGCTGCGGAGTGTGACAGGCTCCTACAGCTACATAGGGATAAGCCAATGCATGGGGTCTTCTTCAAGAACATTGAAGACCTTGGCTTATCCAGAAACCTGACCTTCGCTTTTCTCAGGTCAAGTGGGCTGAAGTCGGAAACCGAGAGATTCATAATGGCCTGCCAAGATGATGTCTTCAACACCCTCGTCTACCGTATTCGCCTGGTGCGTATAGAGATCCCTGACACTAGATGCAGAGCATGTCGAGGGGCAGCCGAGACCATAATACATTTGCTGTCAGCTTGTCCAGCTTATACGGTCTCAGCCTATATCCACAGGCATAACGCGGCGCTACGAGTGTTGAACTACCAGCTACGATACTTGTACGGTATTGACGAGGCACCGTTGTTACCTTATGCTCCGGGGGATTAGTCTGTTGTGGAGAATGAGAAGTGCCGAATATATTGGAACTTCTCATTCCCCATCCTCAGTCAAATGCAAGCGGAAGTTTCAAAGACTAGCATCTAACCACCTCGCTACCGACCACCTAAACATAGATCCACAAATACTTCACCACCGATCTACAGGGTGTTGGAAATTCAAGGTTCTTTAGTTTCTTCCTTATAACTCCTGCAGTATTTGAGATACTATTCTAAAATTTGCAATATAAATGTTATAGTGCAGAGCTCACATCACTGGAAATGACAAATGATTATCATGCTGGTTTTTGTATTGTAAAAAATCATTGATACAGAAATCGGGTTAACCCAGCTTTAATTTTCGAAAGGTAGTGCCGACTCAACTGTTACAAATAGTAAAATCGAGAGATTATGCAAAAAAGTCGAAGTTTTTCATTATTCAACATAACAGTCCCAGATATGACAATAATACAAGAGATCAAAAATATTCTAAACAAAACGGAATCTACCGGTAAAAAAATGAACCAAAAAATCACCTCCTTCCGTGTGTACATGAAATTCAGTAACATCCTGTATTATAATTGAATTCTGATCTCGAACGGTACTAACCCTTATATGACTAAAACAAAAGCTGCATTTGATTCTTTATCAGAAATCGAGATATGGCGACATATCGTGTCATCAGCAAAGAAAATGCAAGTGAAACAGGGTTATATCATCAATATACCCTATAATAACAGTGGCCTTGAAACCTAGCCTTGAAGCACTCCATGCTTTGTATTATTGTATTTACGTATTTATTGATATATTGGCCTCTGCTTATTAGGTACGATTTTATTATTCGGAGAGGTGCCCCCCTGACTTCATAGATATGTTATTTTTTGAATCTGAATACCCTGAGAGAGTAGAAAGCCTTGGTGAGGTCACATAGAGTGACAAATGTGTCATCTTCTTGTTCCAGCTCCTCGGAAATCTAATTGATTTGTATTCAAGTTTTATCAAAAGTGTGACTTCATTAAAATTGTTTTGGAAAATAATGGATCTATAGGTACTTACTAGTCTATAATTTACAGGTGCAGACACATCTTCTTCTATTGTAGATAGCGCAGATTAAGTGATAAATCTCTGAAAATAGGTTGACAGTGATCTCTGTAACCAGCATTAGTGATAACTCTTACTGCTCTTTTCTGCATTTTGAAAACCCTAATAGCGTGACAAGAGTTACCCCATACAAGGATGCTGTAATTTATATGGGAATGAAAAAATGAAAAGTAACACATTCAAACTGTATTGGGGCATATATGGTTCTTCATGTTACGCAACAAATATACGGAACTGGATAATTTAAGGTATAACTGATCTACATGAGACGACCAAGACTGTCATCTATAACCACCCCAAGAAGTTTAATGCACTTGCCATTTCCTGCATTTTTATTAGAAAAAATGAGTTCCTGGGTTTTATCGCTATTCAGTTTGAGGTTGTTGGCACTGAACCAATTTTGTGCTTCATTGAGAGAATCTGCCATTGTGGTGTAAAGACTTTCCACATCTGAAGCAATATTTACCAAAGTTGTGTCATCAGCATGAGCCACACATTTATTGGGAATTAGAAAATGGAAGAGATCGTTCACATAAATAATGAATAATAGAGGCCCCAGAACGGATCCCTGAGGTACTCCATGTGAAATTTTTTGGAAGTCAGAATGTGTTTCATTTATGTATACTGCTTGTTTCCTGTTGCATAAGTAGGACTGGATCAGATCGAGTGGTATGCCTCTCACACCATAATAGCGCAACTTTTTAATAAAAGCCGTATGACAGACGCAGTCGAAGGCTTTCGAGAGGTCACATAAAGAAATACCATCATGCATGCCTTCTTCAAGTCCTCCGAGAATATCAGTAACTATTTTGAAAATATCTTGGGTTGTACTGCCATTCCTTCTGAATCCAAATTGATGGCAATTAAGATATTTATTCATTTCGAAGTATTTCGTAAGCTTTGCTTTAATATTATTTCAAAAATCTTCGACACTATTGAAATGATAGATATTGGTCGATAATTAGCCACATGTGATATGTCTCTTTTTTTAAATATTGGTATTAGAGCTTGTGGATTATCTTATGGGCTATGACTCATACCGAAGCAGAGGACACATTTACGTGTCGGCAATGAGTGTGAGTGAGAGATATATTCAACGTCATAGCCCATCAGAAAATCCACAAGCTCTACTTTGGTGATCTTCAAGATGTCAGGAAATTCTCCCTTTGAAATGCAAGCGTTGAAAAGAATTACTAACGGGTCGATTATCAGGTCCAGAGTGTGTTTCAGAAGTTGCGTACAGCTTCAACAACCTCAAAATTTGACACCGGCTCCAGAAAGAAAGATAAACAAGGTGTAGGCAATCCTGTCAAAAAATCCTCTGGATCAGTTTGGATTGTACGAAATTTTCAGCAATTGTGGAAAAATAATCATTGAAAGAACTGGCTGGTATAGAATGATGGCACTTTTTTTTTGAATTGTTTCTTCCAGAATTGACAATTCTCCAGCTGTTACGAATCTTGCACTCCCAATTAGGTAACCAAATCAATTCGGAAAACCAATAAAAGACAGTGTTTAATGGTTTTCCAATTTGCAATATGCAAGTTAAGGGCATCACACACTCCATATCTTGTTTCCTCATTTTTGAAAATTATTGTTGAAAAATTGTTATTGGTGAAAGTTTGAAAGCAAACTACAATGTATTTGACTGATAAAACTCTTCATATATTTCATATTCTATACTCACATAATTTAAGTACATGAAACTCAACATTTTGCAATTTCTACACTTTTATGTACGCCATGACAATCTTCAGTACTCTTCACTAGTACCGGTACTGAAAATTATACCAATAATACAAATGTACAAGTAGAAAATCGATATCAACAAACATTTACACACACTTATCATTTTAGGAAGTTGTAGATATGTTAAAATACTAAAAATTATATACAGTCATCACAGAAAAACAGTTGAAAATTGAAGTGTCACTAAACAGATTGATAGTTTGTCCCCTTGGAATTATTATCCCAAATTCAAACTCGACCCCATTTATACCAAAATATTTTACCACATCTACATTGCTCGAAAAGAATCGACCAGTAATACTTTGTAATACCAAGATATGTACAGAGAAAAAATAAATATAAAATTCTGTATAAATGAAATAAATAATTCCTATGTACAATGTTCATTCAACTAAATAACAACAGGACCTTTCCTTTTTGCAGTTGGCACTGGCAAAAGACAAGTTTGGCACTCAAATATTGGCACTGATAATTGTTTTAGGGTATTTTTATTGCAGCTGCGTCAAATCACAAAATTTGCCCGACTTCCTAACAGACATTTTGTTTTTGGTACCATATATTTCCGTGATCAAGGAAAAGGTGAGAGAGGAGGATTAACTATAGTTAGATTGACTGGTTCTGAAACTTACGATTATAATTAATTTGATTGAGTAGATTCTGACTCAGAATATGTTTTATGTTTGGCCATCAATATGATAGAGAATTAAAAAATGATTTTATCTGTATTCATGATGCATGTATGATCACTTTACAAACCTATTTATTTATTAAAAATCGACTACAACCCACTTCAAAACTGTTCCGGATTGAGAAAGATTCAAACGCCATATTTATGCGGGCTGACGTCACTTGTATTGTATACTACAAAGGTTTGTTCTGTGAGTGCAGGAGATTAGGGAGACTTTGACGTCACTTGTATTTGTCCAAGGAAATACCGGTAATATTTGGCGCGAATTTGAGCTATTGTTTGAATTGATCTCCAATAATTTCATTTTCTGGATCAAACATAATGAAAAAAAAATAAAAAGCGTTTTTTATCCAGTTTGACTTGTAAACCATTGAAAAAAAAAATTAAAAATTACCAGTGTAATTTCCTATTGAAATGGTATTTACCATTACTGCTCACCAACAATGTGCATTCATACAATCATTGGGCTAAGAAATGCATAAACTCTTGGTATGGTTTTTGGACTGAGATTAAGAGTACATCTTCTTAGTATCGAGAGTTTCTCCTTCGATTTTTCTTTCAAATTATTATAATAAATGAATAAAGTTATGTTACAGTCGAATGGTCCATTATTTTCCTTTAAAATCCACTAAATAATCGCAAATACGAGAAAAAAGGTTTTAATTTTGTAGCAACATTCTTACTGAAAGTGAAGAACATAGACGCAATAGGATATTTCCAATTAGAAAGTTCAGTTCAAGAATCCTAAAAATTTTATGAAAATTCTGAGTTTGAAAAATATTCAAAAGCCGAAACAAATCATGTTTCGAAATGGTATTCCCTCATTGAAGCAATACCATGCTCTCTTTGATTTTCAGATTTCTGAATTAAGTACCACATTTTCGAAAGTTCAAATGAAAAGTGAACTTTTTAAATGAACTGAGGAGAATGGTTCTCAAATCACCTTCGTGCTTAATTGGTTTGAAATATTCCCATGATCAACACGAATATCAAAATAACCTGAAATCCGATGAAAGAAGTTCCCGAACCATTTTTCGAAGTAAGTAAAATATGTAATAAAATCTCTCCGATTTTACCAAATCCACCTCTCCCACCAATCCCAACACTATTATAGTCTGCATGAAGTACCGGAAAAGTCCATTATATTTGCACCGGAAGAATATTTACAAGAATCCACACTGGTTGTCTACGACTCGCTCTCCACATCACTAACACAATCGTCCTCCATGTCCATGTCGATATACTCTCCATATTCGTCCGCTGTTTCCTCTTTCCACTTATTCACGTGATGGGTGTTGTTCTGCGAACTGGGGGAACCGGATTTGTTGCCGGAGTGGTTCGTTTTGGCTTCTTCTTCCTGCTGCATTCTTTTGTGCTTCGTCCGCCTGTTTTGGAACCATACTTTGACCTGGAACAAAGGAGAAAATTGTAATTTTTTCATTCAAGGACATGTTGGGTAAATAATTTAAAGGGCCCTTTTTGGAGGACAAAAACAAAATTAAGATCAAGTTCCGGTGAATCGCTATCGATTTCCTGTCATGATTTTCTACTAGTTTCATTCTTTGGCTTCTTCGGTCTTAATCTGCGCTTCATTGAAAAAAATATGAATTTTTTGAAAGAGAAAGTTTTTGAATATTCAATTCGAATAATAAAATTCGCTGAAACGAGGTAACAATACCACACCAGAGACAACAAAGCAACATACGGTCGCTAAATGTCACATCACTCATTTTCGAGACATCTTTGTTATACAAATTGCCGACCCTGTAAGAATATACAATTTATTCACATTTATTTTACATGAACGTGAGAAAAAGCCGTATATTTTATCAAACCCATAAATTAACTCGAGTTTAGTGAATTTTTTCCACCAAAGTGACTATAATTTCTGTACTCGACACGCAAAGTAACATGTGCGTTACGTTTACTTGGACGAATAAATCAAACGGCACTTTTTTCGAAATTACACACAAAGACCGTCACATAAAATACAAAACAAAGTTGGCGAAAGTACGAACGCCCCCATAAAAACATACATCGAATCGCTTTGTCTCAAATGGAGCCTAAACTCGAAACAAATGACTGTCTTCGTGCCGGAAGCAACCGATTCGCAGCCGAAACAAACCGGATACGATGGAATTGCCGTCCTCGATATCGACGATATTGTGTACGCAAAGTATAAAGTAGTTTGAATAGGGGTGTACGTCGTTTGTCAAATGTTTAATGACTTGTGAATTCGAGCTGTTTTGTTACCAGCAGTGGGTGTGCGGAATACCCTCTACTTGTCAAATTTTTCATGAAAATTTTGCCAGACGTATTGTATGAATTTTGCATACTATTCTTATATGAACATCAGCTAATCGTGAGGGTTTTGTAAGTGATTTATTTATTATGAGATAAGGTTGATGGAAGCAAAGCTGTGGAATACTATTTGACAACACATTCTGATCTGTAATAATACTATTAATAATCATCCTTTCCTCTTTAACTGGATCTGAACTTCTGAAACATCAATTGAAAACAAATTTCAAAATGATCCTAATTATTCAAAAAACTTGGAAGATAATCAATCATATCTCAATCCCATTTTGAAATCAAACAAACTGTAATTGAACCTTTCATGAAAATAACCTTCGAATTAAAATTCGATCTTAAGAAATTTCAGATCTCTTAGATTAGCTTTATCCGCCCAATGTCAGCGTTTTATCAAATCGAAATAGAGCTAGAAAATGCCAAAACTAAACATTTTCCGTTGACAATCATCGCCACTACGCATTAATTAGCATGCCATTTGAAATGAAAAATGCTCTGTACAAGTTCCAGCCAGAAAATGCCAAGAAACAGCATTCGCCGTTGACCATCGCAACTACGAATTAATTCGAATGCCATTCGGACTGAAGAATGCTCGGTACAAGTTCCAAAGTAGTCTGTAGGGGTATACGTCGTTTGTCAAATGATTAATGACTAGTGAATTAGAGATGTTTTGTTGCCAGCAGTGGGTGTGCGGAGTACCCGCTACTTGTCAAATTTTTCATGGAAAATTGGCCAAACGTATTGTATCAATTTTGCATACTATTCTTATATGAATATCAGCTAATCGTGAGGTTATTTAGGGTTGATAGACGCAAAGCTGTGGAATACTATTTGACAACACATCCCGATCTGTAATAATACAATTAATAATCATCCTTTCCACTTTTACTGGATCTGACCTTCTGAAACATGAATTGAAAACAAATTTTAAAATGGTCCTAATTATTCAAAAGACTTGAAAGATAATCAATCATACCTCAATCCCACTCAAAAATCAAACAAATTGAAACTGAACCTTTTATGGACATAACTTTTGAATTAAAATTCGATCTTAAGAACATTCAGATCTCTTAGATTAGCATCGTTCAATGGCAGCGTTTCATCAAATCGAAATAAAGCTAGAAAATGCCAAAACACAGCAGTTTCCGTCGGCAATCGCCACTACGAATTAATTCGCATGCCATTCGGGTTGACGAATGCTCTGTACAAGTTCCAGCCAGAAAATGCCAAGAAACAGCATTTTCTGTTGACAATCGCCACTACAAATTCCTCGCATGCCATTCGAACTAAAGAATGCTCCGTACAAGTTCCAAAGAAGTTTGAATAGGGGTGTACGTCATTTGTAAAATGCTTACTGACTTGTGAATTCGAGCTGTTTTGTTGCCAGCAGTGAGTGCGGAGTACCCGCTACTTGTCGAATTTTTCGTACTACTCCTATATAATCGCGAGGGTTTTGTTAATGATTCATAATAGGATAGAGTTCTTAAAAGCAAAGTTATGGAATACTATCCGATTAAGCATCGTGATCTGCAATACTGTATCTACAAATGGATAATAGATCTACACAAGTGCTTTATTTCACTCCAGAATATTTGCATTCTCAATTATCCACTAACCCTCATTCAAATTCTAAAGAAGACTGGCAGTGTAACTGTCAAAAATCAAGCAGCAGATTTTAAGTTTTGTCCGAATAGAATAATCACATCTTCACCTGATACTTCTGATCCATTTTTCCACAATATCTGGAAGGATACCATTGTAGTTTATAATTATTGATTCAATAACTAAGCTTTAAACTTTCGGTGGATTTTGGGTTTGTTACTAGTGGTCTCGAAGTATTTTTTCCTGACGTTTCGTTAACATCTGCGGTAGACATTTTCAAAGGCACTGCAGTAACGGACGAAGCGCTCGTTTAAGTCTGACTCTGAAAACTACCGAAAGTTCAGAGATTACCGGTCCTGACTCAGATAAATAAGATTAGTTTCTAAATTTGTAAAACTTCTGACAATGAAGCATATTGACTTTGGCCTAATAGCCACAAGCTGTCATAATTAAAACAAAATCTAGTCTATGAATGGACAAATTCTTCAATTTTCAATAGTAATAACTCAAAGAAATGAATAATTGTTCGAAAAAAATGTTTAACAGATTCCGATCTGTTGGAGTGATTAGTAATTTTTTTTCTTGTAACAGCTCACTTGTTAGGTTCCACATGGTTTTGATCGTAGCTTCTTTGAACTCTCTACCATCTTTTATTCTCATGTTTACACTCCAATCCTCTAAAATCCACGCAAACTTCCATCTAACTAATACTTTCTATCATTGCAGAAGTCCATGAATGCGTTTCTCACAAAATGTTTAATTGTCAACAGTATTTTTTGTTATACTTGATTCTATAATTTCATCAATAATCTCGTCAAAATCGAAATAAATCGATATGTATCCATAGCAACATGACAGAGTGAAAACAGCCCATGTGATCTGATGTGAACTGCATGCATTGGATTTCTACTTGAGCAACAAATTTTCATGATTTCATGAAAATAATTTTGTTTAGAACATAATCGTGTCAGTTCGAGATATATACCGCAATATATATATATATATATATATATATATATATATATATATATATATATATATATATATATATATATATATATATATATATATCTCTATAAATCTCCCAAATATTTTGATTAACCATAAACATTTACTACAAGACATATTAATGAATATATTAACTGCAATATTTCCTACAACGCAATGTACGCACTACAGTAAAATATTTTGCATGGAAATTTTTCTTACATTATTTTCAATTGAGGCATTTATTCATTCATGAATGAACACTGATTATTCATGTATAATTGTTATTCTACCTTATATAACTTTATAATATATACTTCTTTTCGGTAATAAAGGCAATAATTTCGATAAATACCTTTCATCATAAATTTATAAATTTTGAAGTCCGGATCAATAG
Source organism: Chrysolina americana (assembly GCA_958502065.1). Classification (NCBI taxonomy): domain Eukaryota; kingdom Metazoa; phylum Arthropoda; class Insecta; order Coleoptera; family Chrysomelidae; genus Chrysolina; species Chrysolina americana. The sequence goes on along the minus strand of OY293419.1, from coordinate 12,497,175 downwards.
TTTTTTTATATTTTCAGGTTGCACTAATTATGGGTATAATGGGTGCTTGCCGTTCCATAGAAATGCACTCTATGAGTAGTGAAGATATTCAAGATCTTCGATCTGCTTTGATGATAACTATTCCCAAGACCAAAACAAAAATTGTAAGGAAGTTCACCGTGGCTGGAAAATTTTATCAAATTTGTACATTGATATACGTGCAACAAATGTTGGGATTTCCAATTTTTTTATGAATTACCAAAAAGGAAATTGTACTCTTCAGAAAATTGGAAGTAATAAGTTTGCAGCAATGGGGAAACAAATAGTTACATTTTTGAAGCTTCCAAATCCCGAAATGTACACCGGTCATTGCTTCCGACGATCATTCGCAACCTTGCTTGTTGATGCAGGTGGAGACATAACAGCATTGAAGAGACTGGTGGCTGGAAGAGCACATCAGTAGCAGAAGGATATCTAGAAGATTCCATGTTTAATAAGAAAAAACCGGCAAATTCGATTCTTCAATCAATCGAACAATGTTCATCAAGTAAAAGTACCTTCACACAAAAAACATCAACTAACAATATGAATAAAATTGTCAGTGTTGATATAAATGCAACACCGACATTAAATTTCACAAATTGTGATAATATCACTATAAATTTAGTCACTAAGTATGACAAGTGAAAAACATAGGAATTCACTGACCTTATAATTATAAGTTGATTTATTATTCAAGTTCGTTAATTATTAAATATTTCTGTCAATTGCATTATCATATCATTAAAATAGTCGAGACTGCCATTGAAACTGTATTTGTTATAGTCGTAGAGAAAGTATGGTATTCTACTCACGTAAAATATATTTCATTTTATCAAATAAATCTAAAATCCAAAATGAATGAATGAATGAAGTATCTATTATTTTCATAAATAATATTTAGATTTCATTAAAACTCGTCGTAGAGAAAGTATAGTCTTTTACTCGCGTATAATAGCTATTATTTACGCTCGTTGAAGAATATACTATTCTTTCATTCGACACACCGCGAAAAGTTATTCTTCCTCGCCATTGGATACGACTGCCACAGTTTCAGTAGGAACGATTGGAGATTTTAATAAAAGAAGACCATGACAAAACCCGACAACTAGCCAGAACTCCAACGCCAAACGTGAAAGCCTTCATTTCCTTTTCCTGTTTATTTTTTCATCTGTTATCTCCTTTCAGTTGCTACCAATCAACCTGCATTAGATACAACCTCTTCTTTCTAATTTTGTCTTTTTTACTGACATGAAACAGTTTATCAAGAACCATGTATCATCGGACGTTCTAGATATTCCTGTTGAACAACAAACAAATCAACATCATAATGACGATCACTGAAAACCCCGACATTCTCACAAATAGTTTAATATTCACCAGAGTGTGTGATCGCTTTGTACAAACACACCAGGAATTTCCTAGGACGGTGCTTTTAGTATTCGCAGCTGACCGTGCGATTAGCAATTGAAATATGGAACAAATATGGCAACCAGTTCTGTATGCAAATTAATGATATTGTAATTATTATTTGTAACGTTAATATTAATACTGTGAATGACCTAGGTGATCATGATACCACTGCAAATGCTGCATGCTGAATTCATTGCGCGACAAGACAGGGACGGAATGAATGTAAATCAACAACCAACTACTATTTGTATATTTGCATATATTTGGACATCGAATAGATTTTTTAATTAAAAATGGATGATCATGTATGTATGGACTAGAGATTATTGTTCAAATGTTAATTATTTCTGAGTTAATTTTCCATTAAGAAACTAAACAGCAAGCAGCCTCGTGTACATAACCTCTATATCCACACGAGAATGACATGTCCAAAAACCACAAAAAAATGCGTACGATGTGGTTACTCAATTACTTTCGTATTGGATATTCATACCTACAACCCAACAAGACGGCCGACGTTCAAAAATTAAAGTAATCAACAGTCAAATCAATGGATTTCATACGGACGAACAGAAAAGATCCATACCAAATTCATTTTCACAACACAGATATTGACTTGTATGGCTTGCTTGGATCTTAGCATCCAGAACATCAATTGAAAACAAATTTCAAAATGGTCGTCCCAATCATTCAAAAGACTTGGAAGATAATCAATCATAGCCTTTAAAAATCGAACAAATAAAACTGAACTTTTATGAAGATAACTTTCAAATTGGAATTTGATTCCTTAGATTAGCACCATCTAGTGCCAGCATTCATGAAATCGAAATAGAGCCAGGAAATGCCAAAAACAACATTTTCTGTTGACAATCGCCGAATTAATTCGCATGCCATTTGGACTGAAGAATGCTCTGTACAACTTTCAGCCAGAAAATGCCAAGAAACAGCATTTCCTGTTGACAGTCACAACTACGAATTCGTTCTAGGCATAGAAAACGATTTTATCTTACTTATTATAGTCTCCAATCTTAGTAAAAACCAAATGCCTTCTGATACCATAGTGATAGTGGTCAGACAACATTGGAATCGTCCGTATCCCAAAAATGTTTCCTTCATCAGTGTTAGTAGTTTTCTCTGCATTTGGTTCAAAAAGGATATTTATTCTTGCATGTATTCGGTATATAGCTCAAAATTGATGATTCTCCAATTGACAAAAATAATATCCTCAGTGGTGATATCACTGATATTGTTATTTATTATCATTTATTATTATATATTATTGAACATTCGTTCATCAGGATATTTCTATAAAACATATTTCTGTTCCAAATGAAAAAAACCACAGATTGGCCAGACACATTTTATAAAATCCGATCCTGGACAGGAAAAATAGAGAATATATGGGCAATATCATTTTACAATATGTTCAATTAAAATACTGGGAACATGTCATAATTTTTCCAGTGGTAATGGGATAACGAGAGGCATAATAAGGAATTTAATTAATGAATTAATTAAACGCGCTCGTTCGTCTAATTACTGATGATTACTATTATCATTAATAATTTCTCCCGAGAACCTCGATATTGTTAAATAATTAGCAAATATTCTATTCAAATGAATTCGTGTAATTATCAGATTACCAGCAAATTGCTGGGTTATTCGTTTTTATCTCCGGTAGATCTGGAGAAGTTATTTGTTCAATGAATTTAATTGGTTTGGGAAAAAAATACTTTTATATTAGGATCTAATTGGTGGTAATCCATTCACTTCTTTTTAACTTGAGAAAAAATCGTTTGATTCGAAACTTCAGTGCTCCCAAATTAATGTTGGTCCAACCAACATCGATATATATACAATATTATAACGTCAAATTTTCATTCTTATGATTTAAAATTATTGAGTGCTTTTTCAAATTGCCTGGTTGATGACAGTAACCTTGGCTAGGCTTTGGAAGGACTGCATGCGATTTTACCAAGTGTTGTGTGAATTTGAATTGCTAAATGGCTCTGCTACAAAAATTGATGAGGTGAGGACATGATTGCTTTCAAACTATGCAGTAACTTCGAAACATATCACCCAATAAAACAAAATTGTTGTTTAGATTATTTCAACCAATGAGGTTTCTCGAACTTTTTATTCCCAGTCATAAAACTTTATACCTCGGTGAACAAACATTAAATTTCAAGCAGATATCTAATATTATGAATGTCATTCATTATACTCGTATGTTCGTTAGTTTTAGTGCACAAATGTCGTTATTTGTTATTTTCTTGATTACGTTATATCAGTATGTGATAAAAACCGCCAAAACCAATAATGACCACACATATGAAACTAATTATTTTTTCAACTCATGTTAATGAAAATTATAGTTTTTGAACCGGATACCCTACACGATAGGGATAGTTTTTCACTATGGAGATGGAAATGAAGCAAATATGCGACTAGATATACTAAAAACATTTTGATGGATTTTTGACACTAATGACAGTTAATCACACTACATGGCGCTTGAATCTGCAAACGAACGTCACTTCGTTTGATAGCTTATAAACATTTTCACGATTTATTTGAACTTCTCTCTATAACTGTAATTAATATGGACTCTGATAGCGAAATTCCAGTATTTTATAAACAACATGAGAAATATACTATTCTTTTAAAAATTCTCCATATTCGTCAATGTAGCACTATTGCATTTTACGAGTTGAGGTAAAAAAAAAACAATATTTTTTGGAAAATTCAGAGTTGCTAGAAATCAAAACTGAATGATAGATATGCTTTATGTAAGATTGGTCAAAGTACAGAAAAATATCAATTACCTCTGGCGTAGAATCTTCTATAGATGTAGCAACGAAATAACTCCGTCTTTTCTTGGGTGATGATATTTGGCTGTATGATACAACATATTTTGAACGTGATATTCTTGCTCTGAACTATGGAATCATGAAATCAACCTCACTCAGCGGTACACCAGATAAAAGATAAGTGGTGTTATTTATTACTTTGATTATTTTTTGACAATTCTTGCAACTAATCGAATCCATCAATTCAAAGCATTCATGTACGTTCAGGCCAATCACAGCATTATTATAGTGGGAATTTTCTACCTTGAAAATTGCCGCGGGAATTTTGTGTGGTATTTTGTTTTTATTATTTATTTATTTATGTATTTATGTGCAGGCTCCCTAACAGGCGCAAGCCCAATGACAAGGAGGCCCATATTACAAAATAATACATATGCGTACCTAAATCTAGAACCTTAATAATAAACAAAAGGTAAATTACCATCATGGGGTAACATTTTGTAAGTTCTGTATACATTTATGATAATCGTGCAAGAAAGAGAAATGAATTGAGAAAAAATTATAGTAAAAATACACATTTAAATAAAGTGTAACATCGTGTAATTTATCAATGATATAAACAATAAATAATCCAATAGGTGAGAATGAAGGAAAAAAAGAAAACCGTACGAACGTGTGTAAACTTGATCAATTCATCATATTCATCAGGGGAGAACAACATACATCGATACGAGAAGTTCCTTCAATTTTTTTTTAGTGGATTTTGATGATCGAAATATATCAATAGAAGAGTCGCTTACCATGGTATTAAATGTTAAAATACAACGTGTGATGGGTGCATTGCCTGAGTAATTATTCGTGTAGTGAGGAATTTGGAAGGTTTGTTTAACACGAGTGTTATAGGGGTTACATCTAAGATAGAAGCGATCAGTTAAATGTGGACAGTCTATAAGATCATTGAAAATTTTGAACACAAGGTAAATGTCAATAAAATCACGTCTCATGGTGAGATACTCTAGCCTATAAAAAGTCAAATTACTTTGGTATGAAAAGTAATGTCTGTACCGATGAAACCTGTAATTGAGAACATTGGCGAACTTTTTCTGAACAAATTCCATACGATTAATGTATTTATCATACGCAGGATTCCATATAGTGCTACAGTATTCAAGTGCTGGCCTGACTAACGAGTTGAAAATTTTAATCACGGATCGATAGTCCTGAAACTCTGTGGTGCTTCTTTGAACGAAAGCTAGGGTCCTCAATGATTTTTGCACAATATGTTCAATTTGAGCTTCAAAACAGAGTTTGCCGTCAAGTCTCACTCCCAAGTCAGTCACCTCAGATACTACATTGATGGGGACATCATTCAGTTGTAGTTGAATCGGAGTGGGGTTCAGATTCCGAGTGAGAGTAATCTGGTGACATTTTTTTATATTCAAGAAGAGCCGATATGTGGCACAATAATTGGTCAAATTATTAATATCAGATTGTAACTTTACAATATCCGAATCATCATTAATATATTTGAAAATTTTGGCGTCGTCAGCATACATGGACATTTTGCAGTGTTTGAGGCATTTTTCAGCGTCACTGAGGAATATGCTGAAAATCAGAGGACCTAGATGGGAGCCCTGTGGTACTCCGGATGTTATTCTGTAAGATTTTGACGCACGGTTATTAATAGCCACGTACTGACTTCTATTACTTATGTATGAGGAAAGTAACTGAAGTTGCCCTGCACACCGAAGTTTCCAAGCCTAGTCAACAAGGTAGGGTGGTGTACCTTATCGAAGGCCTTGGATTATGTGACAACTGATACTTTTGATTTGACATCTGTCATCAGTTCGCAAGAAAAATGATTCGATGAAATTTCAAGAAAATCAACGAAAATGCATGTAAGAATACTATTTTCAGTAACGTGTCAATTTGGAAACAGTTTCAATTGATAACCTAGGGACAGAGAGAAAGCAATAGCTTTTAATCCAACAGAACAAAACAACGTACGGAATCCTCCAGCCAAGGACAAAACATCCATAACAATTGTATATTTCATGATGAGAACTTCGAATTCCAAACTTCATTCTGTTTATAGTGATTCAATTAAATTGTTGAAATAAAAATGTTATATGCATAGAGAATAGGTCTATGATTGGGACATCAAAAAATAATATATCGAATACCACACGAGAGTTCGATAAAGTAGAAAATAATTCTCCAGATTTTTTCTCAAACTTGTTGCCATTTGGCAATAGCCACTCAAGCTCTTCGGGCTCTCGTGTCTATTGCCTGGCAATAAGTTTTCGAAAAATCTGTCAAATTATTTTCACTTTATTCTCACTCTCTTGTGATATTAGTACTGATAACATTCTCAGAAGTAGCTTCAGACGTGGATTAAACTAAGATATATTTGCAAAAACAATCAACTCTAACTACCGCCCCAGAGGCTAATCCATCAAAAGTAGTTAACGAACATCACCAGGATGCTGTGTCAGATTTCATCCTCATCACGGTCGATAAACCATTGCGCACGCACCGTTGAATATACTATCAATTTCATAGCTAGCCGGATTAACGTTACAAAAACCTGGAAGGGATTGTCTATTGAGAACGGGATCGGGGGACAATTACAAGGGTAAGACGATGAATGGTATTAGCGCAGGGGTAGTTGTTTAATGCGCCATCTTGGCCGAAGACAACACCGATGGTGTTTTGTTTGCGAAGGGATGTGTTTCCACGTTGCATCTGCCGGATTATTTATGTCTAATTAATTTTAAGTGGGCGGTACTCGAACGCATGGCCATTATTTGAATCTCATATTGGAATGATGAAATTGTTTTTTTCTTATAAACCAGAAATGTTCAGCTACAAATCGCTCTCACTCATTTCTGATATTTGGGTATACAATATTCGGAAATATTCTGGAGGTACGGTGTTTTTGCTTTCTGATTGAACTAAAATCAATTTCAATATACAGTAAATACTTCAAAATCTCTTATTACGCTCTGGGTAAAACAAATACATACTCGGACGTCTTACATAACGCTCTGGATGTGATGAATGAATACTTTACGAGATGACTTAGATATGATTCTCATCAGAACTCAGGAACATTGTGATAATTAATTAGTTATTATTTATATATTATAAACAATTTTTGTATTTTCAGAAATCGGATACATCACCGACACTCTCTTGAAAATTCCAGAACCGAGCATCATTGAATATAGTAAGGAATACCATCATTTTCAAGAAGATAAATTTTTAAATTTTTTCAGCTGATGGCCATCGTTATTGCAATATATATCCAAATTCCGGAAGTCAATCCACTGCAACAACACAAACAAAGTGATTGGACTTATAAAAATTGAAAATGTATTCTAATGTTTCAACGGTTTAGTTTTAGATTCCCCAAGAAAAATGTTTTTTTTTGTTATTTCATATTTTATTTTTATATTAATTTTTGCTTTGTTGAACAAAAATTATCGAATGATTTATTACAGCATTTTCTTTGAAAACACGGTGTCTGTGTGAGTTTCACTGTACGAAAGTTGAGTTCTCATAAGATGGGTGTACGGATATTCAAGCTGGTCGAAAGATCGAAATCAAAATATCAAAATGAATAAAAAAGTGCTATAAGGAGTTATTTACTGTTTTATACAGTGGAAACACACAAGTTCGACGTGAATTCGCGATTTTCCACTTCAAATTCACAAGTTAAATCAACAACAACATTGGTAATTCACACCATCATTAATTATTTTGAATTAGAATGTCACATTAGGAAATTCAATGCATAATGTGAATCTACGAAGAAAAAAACACTTCGCTATTGTGAATTCATCAGTATGTGGCAATTCCACCTCAATGTTGTAAAATTATACTGTGATTTCACAATCCAATCAGGTATCCATGAGGTTAATTCACAAACATGTTGTAAATTTCGTTTGTGAACTCTCAATAGATATATGATGTCCAACTGTAAATATACATTCATAGTTAAAAACATTTCACAACATAAAAATACTTACAAACATGTGAAATATCATATCACAATAGAATTGTAAAATTTGGAACTTCATTGGTATTCATCCACAGTAGGTATCGTAGGCCACAAGTAACCTATGATTTTCGCTGTAATTTCACAAAAAACTTTTTTCATTGTACTGATCCAGAAACGGGAGGTAAAAGACTCGCTTAACGATTTTTGATTGCTCTTTACCGATTGTAGCAGCACCAAGATTTTTCATGATTTCTTGATTTTTTTTTTAGAGCTCGGTACCTATCTTGTATTTTGATGTTGGTACTGTAATAAGGAAGGTAGAAAGAATTACGTTGAATAGCGAATGGTCCATTAGGGACAGCAATGCAGTTGCAATCCACAATGTCTTGTATGATCTCAAAAATAAATATGAGATTCAAGTGAGTCAATAGACAATCTAGAAGTGGTGATTATAGAGAACTTACTTAAACTTCAACGTCTCGTTTTTAGAAATGTTGAAAGATTTGAATCATTTTTTTCGAAAGAAAATTCAAGAGATTTTCAAAGAAAATAATTATAGCTTTGTTATCTTCAATCTAAGAATATTTTAACAAAATGCTCATCTATCGGTACAGTACAAAGTTCAGAATATTATAAAAAAAAATCCGAATAAGTTGCTGACAAATCGACTGAACATGGGATATATTTCTTTTGTGGTTTTATTTGAAATGAAGTAGCTTCTTGAAAATGTTGTTCAATCAAAAAAGTTATAAACTGATCCAAAAATGATGATAAAGAATGTTGTTTCCTCAGATGTTGTCTGAGGAAATAAGTAAAACTTGAGTGGATTTCCACAATGCCCAAGCACTGCCTTGGTTCTCGCACTACCATGTTTGGCAAATCGACAGATCCAGCGATCCCGATCTAAACTAAACTTATTTTAGCGCTTATTTATTATGCCGTTAAGATCTGACATGTTCGTACATTTACTTGCCGTGCCCCAAGTCCAATGCATGCCTCGCACACAGATAACATCTCGACAAAAAGAGCTTCAAACTAATTATTCATTTTACTTCTAATTAATAGTATTGATAACACAACGCGTTCGAAATTAATAATATAATAACACGTTGCCAAGTCGTTTTATTATAATAAATTGCTCGCCTCCCCTCTTGGGGGGCGGGTAAGTCTCGTAGATCTTCAGGAAGATAGTACGTGTATCTGACGTTTTAACTTCTTGATTAATAATCCTCGGAATTAGCAGCTCAAATCGAGAGGGCATTGTTTATCTGAAGGATTAAATTGTGGCTTCCACCTGAACATAAACGTCGAGATAATTTCGATATGAGACGATGAATGGGTGATTTTTTGCGAGATACAATAGCCGCAGGTATGCTTTGTTATACTAGTTTATTGCCATAAGAAAATTCCCCAAACGAAAATAACCTGAAATTATCGGTAAATCAAATGAGCTTTTCCAAAAGAAACCATTGACAACTGTCTAAATTAGCTGATACTTGACACTTCAGGGTAGAAGCATTTGGAAATGGTTAAAAGTTAAAGAAAATTATAATAGAATGAAACCCATTGGAAACGGAAGATAATATGACAAAAACAAAAAGAAATATAAATTACGGGCGATCTGAGGTCGGGAAGTAGGAGGGGGTGAGTTTTCAAGGGTAAAATACAGTTTATCTCGATTTCTGGCAAAACTACAAGTCCTATGGAAAAAAATCTAATGGCACAGTTGTAGGAAATTTAAAGATCTACAACTTTTGTGACAACATTTTTTTCATCTAACCTCAAAATTTATGTGAAAATTTCTAATAACCAAGTTTTTGTTTTTTTTATTTTTCTTTTACAAAAAAAAATCATGAAATTTGGTGAAAACTTATTTTTTTATGTTCCAAATACACTGTAATTTTTTTGAATTAAAATATTTATTTTTTCACCTAAAACACCCTAATTTTCAATTAAAAAATCTCACGTCAAAATATCGACTTTTTTTTAAAAGTTGGTGGGCTTCTTGTTCGTTGAAATCTTAACTTTTCGATGGTGTTAAAAAAATATACACTACTATGGTGAATTTTCTTAGAAAATACAAAAACTCGAATCCACATTTTTTTTAAACATTATGTATAATTTTCAGCTATTCATTAAATTTTGTGCTTTGATTACTCGAAAAACGTAATATTTCATGTTACATTGTTAAAAAAAATACAAATCTATAAAACATAAGGATTGCAAAAACATGCGAAAATAGTTATTCTAAATATTAAAGATTCAAAGGGGATTTTATCTAAAGGAGGTTATTACTGCAATTTTTTTCAGTAAAAAAAGTTGATTTATTGAATTATTACATTCATGTCATATAAAACCCAATAATATATAAATATACATCACTTATCCATTATTTTTTGTCACTTTGGTTGCATTTCTTCATCGATAGATTCGATAAACATTTCCGATTCCAGTAGATCTTCGCAATCTTCAAGGCCATCACCGTTTTCGTCTCTAATATTATTTTCACTTCGCATTGGTTTTTCATCCATAATTTCATCGGAATAATTAATTTCATTGCAAGTTTTTTCTTCCACATTGGAGCATTCCAAAACTTGGTTATTTGAAATGTTCACATAAATTTTGAGATTATGTGAAAAAAGTTTTCATACAGAAGTTGTAGATCTTCGTATTACCTACAACTTTGCTATTTAATTTTTTTCCATAAGACCTGTAGTTTTGCCGGAAATGGAGATAAACCGTATTTTACCCTTAAAAACTCACTCCTCCTACTTCCCGACCTCAGATCGCCCGTAATTAATTTTTCCTTTCATTTTTGTGATATTATCTTCCATTTCCAATGGGTTTTATTATATTATCTTTTTTTTTTGTTTCAAAAAGTATCTACCCTTGACTAACACTGAAAACTCTGTAGAAAGCTACCCGAAGACTCACCCATTGCTATCTTGCAGAATACTATAAGAAATTTGGAATTTGGGCAAGAATCAACAACTCGAAAGAAAATAATTCAATTATATTCCAGCCGGATGAAGGGAAAGAAGCACTTCGTTAGAAAATCCTTATTGAACACTGGGGAAACTTTTGGTGAACTCCTCACAAACAGATAATCAGAATAATCTATATTTTAAACGCTTCAGACTGTGCGGTTATAGATATGGAAAATTGCAGTGGAGAATTAAATCAAACCAGAATGAAATCCGTATGCATAATAATTTTTATATTTTTCAACATAGATGAAAAGGATATTGCTGTGGGATTACTACCTTTGCCATATATCTATCCTCAAGTAATCATTACATCATTCCCTCAAAGGGAGAAATGACAAACAACATTTAAATAAACGAAGTAACTGTGTGGTCAAAACTGTAATTATTGTCAAAAACTGATTCCAAACAGAAATATTGAAATTTCATTCTCTATTGAATTGTTGATGCTTTGCATATTACTTTGGTTATTCAGATCAAAGATAAAACAACTATTTGACACGTTGATTCAACAGAGGATTGCTTAGAATCAGTTTTTGATAAGAATGAAGTTTGTGACGTCATGACTTTCCTCGTCAAGTGCTACTCAATCAGATGACAGCAGTGAAGCCTTCCTTGGAGAGGAAATCACGGAAGCTGGATTACGGCTCACCACAAGGTACAGTGTTAGGACCATAGCGCTGACTGATTTTCAATTTTATGAATTTTTTTTCCGATAATAATCATGGGAGTGATATTTTCTATTATGCGCATTTTTTCATTTTGTGAAATAATATTTTGTTCCTGATGTGAAGTGTCACTTTTTTTATTACTTCCATTTTTCTTTGGTTCAAATATTGTTTTTATTATTTTACCTTTTAATTACTTCCATCCTTCATCTGTCTTTGCAAGATACATTGACTATTATATTATCAGTAACTATTCTTCATATACAGTACAGGCGTGAATTATATTCCCACTTGTAGATTTTTTAAGCAAATTCCATTGACTATTTAAATTGATTAATTCAGTATCCTTCGGCTTCTGAATTGTTTTTACCTCAGTGATGATCCGAAATGCAATTTTTAATAAAAATACCTTTGGAAGGAGAATGAAAAGGACTTTTCAAAAATGTCATACAATACATTTTGTAAGTTTTTTCTGATATTTGATTTCCGAGCCTTATATTCTTTCCTCTGTTGACATCATGTCATATGACTGAGTAGATAGATCTCGAAGAAGCTATTTTCATGCTGAAAAACATGTTGACCCTCCAAGTAACTGGTGGATTATCATCTATTTTGCTCTGTTAATCATTGATATCGTCAACTATAACTTCAATGACCCAGGAGAAGATATGACAATTATAAAACCGAAATCAATTCATCAGTTGTTCCAATGTCTCCAGAGATGGATAATATCATTTTCCAAGAAGTAACGAAACTCTAGTCAACCAATCAAAGATTGATTGAATGTGCTTGGGCAGTCCTAAAATTGATGAGGTCAATTAAAATTATCAACTTTGTCCGATCTTTCCTATAGTTCCAAGTATCCGCCATCGAATCCGAAGAATTGTATAACTAATGGACTGTAATATAATCTTCCCGGGTTCAAAGAGGCGCGATAACCATCTTGATGCACTTTAGGGAGGTTCCCGTTTACTATAATACCGCGAAAAAATTGTTTTCAGAATACATTCAAGAGCAAGGTGACAAGTCCAATTATCTATATTCCAAAATTTTTACATCTAATTTCAATCTTGGATGATGCTGATAATAATCAAGTATACTGGACAAGATCATATTCCTGTTAATCCTGTTTTGCCTCAACAGAACGCATAATTTTCTACATTTTGCCTCATTTTAGATAACTTTTAAACCTGAGGCGCAAATTTACCCGAAAATGTTGATATAAATCAAGGTGTCAATTATTTTCACAATTTCCAAATATGCTTCAGTTGACAAAACGAAAATAAGTTTCGGTACAGTGTCCATTGAAACCCACCGCGCTCAGGCTGTTGGTTTAGGGACAGATTAACCCCAGCTTGCCGCTCTCCCTCCCGAATCCATTGATGAAACGGGCGGATTAAAATTCGAAAGCGTTGGCAAATAAAAAGTTCAAAACAAGTTGGATCTTTCGATTGATCATACACGAAAACGATTAAAAACTCAAATATAATCCACGCATATGTTCTGTTTGCGTTTCATTAAAATGCGCGCAGAAAACTTCGAACCACACGTTTTCAATTAGGAATATAAACAAGTGAATGGCGATATAACTGCTGGAAATAATGGGGAGTATCGACGGATCCCGGTTTAATCTCTTATAAATTTTTATTATGACTAAATTTCCGCGACAGATTTTCATTAAGAGCGGGAGAGGATTTTGTTTGATCTGGATTGCTTTGCATTTGAAATTTTTCGGAAAGAGAGATGATTTTCGTATGATCCAGACATTCAAAGTTGTTTGCTATACGTGATGAAATTCAATCCGTGATCATGTGAAAGTACTGATATTTTCTCCGTTTTGCAAAGTTCTATATTGCGCTCTTTCAATCCAAAATAAACGTTAGATTAATATTGCCAGAGATGATGATTTTATATTATTTCTTCAACATGATTGTAATAATTATAAACATCTAAAATATTTTGTTCAATTCATGATCTATATATTTTGTGGAAATTCATGATGAATGTATGATAGAGAAAATAATAACTTTTGTCTAATTTCCAATAAGATTTTTTAATGTTACCCAGTAATCTACAGTCTTAATTATGTTTGTTGGGTAGGTACAACGAAACCTTACCGGTGACAACAAAAATTTGTACCTGCAATATCATAAACATAATCTATATCAAAACATCCAAAATAAATAGCGAAGTAGGTGTGTTTGGGATGGCTGATTATCAAAATTCACAAATTCAAAAGAGGAGAGCTGTTCAGTTCTAGTTGATCATTGAGGGTTTTAAAGTTTATTTATGTTGCTCGGTTTGTGTCTTCTACAGATGTTCATATATAGCTAATTTTTTATCATATAACACATGCTCACGGTATCGTATGTTAAAATTTCTCCGTCTGGCCTGTTCAAGCTGCTGATTCCGTGATATGTCATCTGATAAAAAATCAGGTATATATGAACATCTAGAAGATGCAAACCACACAATAAAGAAGAAAACATAAGAATCCTGCATACATGCAGTAAGGGGAGGGGAATGTGGTTATTGTTATTATTATTATCAATGTTGTTACTCTCACTATTATATTATGTTTGATTGATCCATTCATTTATTTTGCAAATGATAAAACGATCAAATGAATAAAAAATGCAACTATTAAAAAATATAGCAATTCAAGAAGTCAGTGGTAAGTATGGAAAGTTCTAGTGATAGTTTGATTTCAACACCTTAACTCCTCTATTCTGTCGGAAGGTTCTATCAGGTAGGTACCAAAGATGCAGATGATTTCACGGATTCGTTTGGTTGTCAGATGATCTCACCCATTTCAAGTTATTCAGATTGAAATGTCTTGGAATCTCATGGTCAAATTATCGAGATTTGTTAGAAATCATTCGTATATTATACAAAAATTACATAAATAGTGATCATAGTTGTCATCTATGAGAATATTTGATCATGATTTTCCCATTCTCCCCTTTACAGCTTGCTGAGCCAAGATATGAACATTTTAGAACACGTACTCCATATTGTTGGGTGTAAGGTTCATTCAAAATATACTCAAAATTCTCAGAAAATGGAAATAATTGTAGTTATTTTGTAATGAAGAGATGTATGGAAGATCTTGGAATTTGTATCTAATTTCATGGCCAATGAGGAGGAGTGTATTAAAAATTATCGATGATTAGTATAACTGAGAAGGACCATTTGTCGGTATTATTCTGGATGCCGAACATCCAAATTCAGTCCTAACCCGAAATAATAGCTCTCCGATGATGAGCAAATGCTGCAAAAATGGAAAATAATCATTTTCAAAGCTCCATTTTTCGAAAACTAACAATTTTTTTTCTTTATGGCTATATATGGACACTTTTGATCAGCGCAACAGGACCTACAAGATAAGAAATATGCGCGGTCCTTTGAGTTGATAAAAATTCCTTTTAAGTTTAACTGAGTCCTTTTTCAATAATAATTTTTTTTGTCAGCTCCATTGAATTTTGAGTAGACGAAAATATATTAACCTATCCATAACACTTTTCCTTGATAAACTGACATAAACTGAAAACATTTTGAAAACATCGATTCGTAAACAATGTTTAATCTCTGTGTGAATTTCTGTACTGTACTCTGGAAAATCCCAACCTCAAATCTACAACACGAGCGACTCTTCGACCACACTTATAGACGTATTAAACGATAATCACCTGTGTTTCCGTTAAAGATAGTGACTGCGCTAATTGTTTCCGTTCAGCGCCTACTACATAGTGGTTCTTCTCGAATGCGTGCTCCAATTTCAACAGTTGCGACGGGCTGAATGCCGTCCGTATCCTCTTTGGCTTTCGGAAGGGTTGGAGAAGGAAGCCTGGAATGTCTGGACCTGAAAGAAGAGTTCGCTGTTAAAATAATCGCGGAGTCATGGCTGGAGATCCTGAAAACTGAAGCCAAACAGGCTGGAAGAAGAAGAGAGGAGATGATATTCTGCGTTGTTTCATCATAGGTTTTTATTATTCAGCTGTTGCTCTTGATGAATATTTTTGTATGCATTTTTGATCGAGTTACTTCTTCTCTGACTTTTTCTCCTTCAATTCTTGAAATATATCACACATAATTGAAATTCATCGTAACAGTTTTCGTTATGTTCACATATGGATAGGAAAAAAGTACATAACACACATGTATCGACAAAAACAGCTCTCAAAACTGTGATGACAAATTATTCATTACTTTTTTAGGTGTTCATTCAAAGGAATTTAATTATAAGACGACGTTTCGAATTCTGGTGAACTACCTTATAGAACGTTTCATAGATGCTTATGTATAATGATTTTGAACTTAAATTTTAAATTCAATTCGATTACAAATATTTGTCTGTAGGTATAGCAGCCAGCTCATTTACATTTTATCCTATCTTCGTTGCATCTAATTATCAGCTTTGTATCTCACGTTTCTCACAAAAGTCAGACGTAATCATTAATTATCAACTGAAGATGGGACCGACTTGTTTTGTTGAGCAATGGTATTAATTGTGCGGGAATTACAATAATCTTGATTTCACGGTGCCAGTTTTATGACTAAATTCGTACAAACTAACAACAACATGGCTATAATGAACGCAATTAAAAATTAATTGATATTAATCACTTTTATAGAGGTATACTCAGAGCGTTTGCACGAACCATAGGTATAATGGAATAATTTCATGCAGAAATATTTTAGCGTCAATCCAGACATGAAAATGCATTTTACACAAATGAATCTGGTATTACAATCGTTGAAATCAGTAACGCACACCAAATTCGCCGTCTTTGGTTAATAGAGGCGCTAGTGTAAAAAACACGAATAAATTTGAGTAGCAGTAGTATTAGAACTTTGTGGTATTATCGTCAGACCTGGAACGAGATAAAAAATATTTCTACATTGAAACTTTTTCTGAACTTTCTTGTGATGAAATCAGTTTTACTGTTCGACGATTCATTACCCAACAACCATTATAAAATTAATATTTTTAAATACAGTGTTTCAGCTATTTTTATTTATGAATGATGTATCACCATTCATATTATTATACCTTACTTGCAGAGCTGATATGCATTTCCATTGCCTACCTGACCAACAACTCCCGTTTGATTTGGCATTCTAACAGATAATAATTTCATTCATATAATATAAAAATTGAAACACAAATTTGAATAATAGAAAAAAATTGGATGTATTCCATTTGAGATCAAAAAGTTGATATGTTTTTAGTGTTGCGACGAATATATTTGTTTGGATTGAAGCAGAGAACTGAATCATTTGATCAAATTTTTCATTCAAAAAAGTACTAGGAAGTTCTGTAGATGGTGTCTTGATGTTTACTTCCTCAGTACTATTTGCAAACAACAACCAATACAATAGAACTTATTTGACTGAGACTCTTTCAATTTAGTAATGTCTGTCATCAGGCTCTACCATGTCTAACATATCAATCTAGCGAGAATACATGCATTAACATAATTCTCAAATAAAAGGAATTAAATATTTGAAGAGATGTCTACCTTTAAACAATAAAAATCATTTATGATATCCATAAATAAGTTTTTATGTCTGTTAAAATCATTATGGTGTTTGTTAATTGAAATTTGGTCGGTTACTTCTGAATATGAGGAATTCCAAATGGCTTTCAGAGAAGATGGATGGTTCATTCAAGAGTTTCACATTCTAGAAATGCAATGTCGGAACAATAGCATCGCCATAATAACAATAATAATAGATTATATCCTGACAAGTATTATCATGAAAAATACATAAAATTACATATGCCAATTACCAGAGAAAATTCGGATTTGAATCTCAAGTGAGAATTGTACAAGATTATAATGAAATTTGTGAATTATCTCGTACAGAATTGTTTCAAAACTGATCGTCAATAAATTTCAATCATTCATAATGAAGAATAGGAATGGATATACATTCATTCAATTCCACATAAGTTGAAATAAAAAACAACGTAGATAAAAACATTTCGATAAAGTAACCACAAACTTGATAAATAAATAATTGTATTGAGGTGGAGACAAAACCTTCATTCGTTGGTGAATGAGAGATTTTAAATATAAATTCACTTGGTATCAGTGTCACACTCCATGTGAGAAATGTACCTATTCATCATTTGGTTTAGAGTTCAGGAACAGTTGGTGCTTTCTGATCAGGAACTACTTTAATGGATATTTTCAAATAAGATTTTGAATGAGCACTGAAAATGATGTATGTGTAATTTTTATCATAATACAAAAAGACAGTTCAGTTATATCTTACTTCATACGATTATTCAATGTCTGCGTATTTTTCTGTTGCCAGAATCACTCATAGTTTTATCGGTAAAAATTATTACTAACAGCTTATCACGAGTGTAAGACAAAAGTGTGACACTGACAAATATTAAATATCCACGATATCGTACCATAAAAATTCATATTATTAGTTACGATATAAAAATCGAAAATTTGTAAACGAGACCGTAACAAATTTACGAAACATATTATGTACGATATTTTACCTACTATTGATAACTCTAATTTTCCACTCACAATGCTGGCATAACCCAGGTAGCGCTTGCTTCATATTGGCCGAATCTTGGAGCCCCACGGCAAATAATAATAATAGCCGTCCTCTACCCGCACAGGCTATGCCTTTGGGTAAACTCTGAGTGTTTGTGAGGGAGTATTACTATTATTATTATATTGAGTCAATATAAATATATTGTAAATGTAAAAATAATATTGAATATTCAATATCATACTAATATTGGTGGAATATTTGCAACCCATTCTGAATGTATATTGTCCCTATAATATTAACTCAATATTGCATGGTTGAAAGTTTTTTCCAATATCAACAAAACAATATTGTAGACATATTGTGATCCCAATATTTCTCTCATACATCTACAGTATATAATGAAATCACAATATTCCATGACACCGATTGTAAGAATAAAAACTAATATTATATATTCAAGGTTGATAGCACGTAGGTTCAATATTATGTCACCATTATTCTAGTCAATATTGAAATAATAATATTGATACAGTGTTACGAATATTCAATAAACAATATCGAAATGAATTGTGATCAAACCTGTTGTAGAAGTTTCGAGTTATTCAACATTTTCTTTGGATTATTCACACTGACAACTCAACTCATGTATAAAAAATCGCATATGCCACAGCACAATTGTCATTTTGACAGCGGCAAAAGTTAGCTGCAACTTTTTCACTTATTCATTTGTTTATCAATTATCGCGGTGTTGGTTGCCAAAATAAATAGTTTGACATGTTTGTCAACAACTTATTGAATTTTTTAGCACTAAAAATGAGTCGATTCGGTGAGTCTACGAACTCCGGAATTAGTGAAATTTTTAATATGTGTTTTGTGATGCAAAAAGATATAAATTAGAGCCAGTTACTTCCATCCTGAAATTTAATGAAATATTGCGAAATTGTGCATTTAATATGCGAAAAAGTATATAACTGCAAAGAAGCGGAAATTAAAACAATTTGGAATACCACCGCTAAAATGCTAAAAAGTAAATATTATAACGAATTCAATATTGTATTTAACCCTTTCACCGACGTTCAGTTTCATTCATTATGAGCTGAACGTAAACTCCTACAAGCACAACCCAAAAAGAGAAAATCTAGTGCATCAGCTCTTAATAAATCTGCAGTATTTGCAATGGCCAGAATATATGACGAAAATGAACCGGAAGGACTTTAGAAGATATTATATCACATTTTGGCGTTTGAATTAGCTTGGCGCGGAGGAGAAGCAGCTTACTAGAACACTGCTTATTTCTTATTTGAAACTGAAAATAATGGAAAAGAAACTGGACGTATCGAGTATAATTCTCTATTTTCAAAAACGAGTCAAGGCAATAACAATAAATTATGTGACAGCAAATGGATTATGCTTAATATTTTAGAGGAAGACATTTTTCCAATACGTTCTTCTAAAAAGTTAATGAGAAAACGAGACACTTTTATAACATTGGACACCAAATCCCTTTTGGAAGAGGAAAAACTCTAAAGGTTGGTGTAAGAATGTGCTGATTGGAATTACTGAAATTTTCTAATGGACTAAATGCTCAGCACAACGCCTCGATGTAGATGTCGAACGTGTCGAAATTACAATTCACTCAAATCAAGCGGCAGCAATTACCGAATTAAGTAAAAGCGGAATTTATGAACAAGCTCTATTAAAAATAACAGGACTCAGCAATTTATCATCAATAAAACCAGACCTACAAGTTGACATAAATATCATTCGAGCATTATTCAATAAATTCGTTTGGAAAAAGAAAAAACTTTAACATCCACTACAGAATCAACGACATCACTGTTCCTAGTATGAAGTTCAATACCTTCGTTTTAAATAATTGTACATTCAAATAAAGACGTGTTTATTTTCAATGTTATTCATTAAATTGTCCTGCCGAATTAGATTCGATGTTTGTATTGATATCAGGTAGATTTCTGCTAGTTAGTTACCAGGAGCACATGCGTAATTGATTCATCTGCAATGAGGAACATTGCACAAGTATCTGTTGGATATAATTCAATATCTGTCGTGGTATTACCCAGGGGAGTAGTTGTTTTCTGACAGATATTTGCCGCAATGAGCCTGCGTTGTAGGCGAATATTGTTCGAGGTCACATTTAATTATTAGAAAGGATATTTTCTGAATTGTAAGTCATTTAGAACTAAAAGACAATGTAATCCATTAGTTCCTTCATTATATCATTTACAATTAATAATTTCTCACATATGGACGCATCAGTCGCGCCCTCTATAAGGGCCCATCACACCAAACTAATCCACGCCGTTACAAAAGCAAACGTGCGAATGACTCCATTATCCCATACAATTTATAAAAAGGCATTATCCTCTTTTTTTACGCGTCAAATTTACGGTCTAGCGAGTATATAACAACGGCCTTTTTTTAAGGGGCGTGAAACTAGATTAGGGCTATTGTCAAAGTCCATTATTAAATTAAACAATTCAAGAGTCAATCACGATCTCGTTAGGGTGCGACGATTCAATGGGGCGCAAATAGGATCAAGTTCATTCTAAAAAGAGAACAGTTGATACTGTTGTTCAAAATGGCAGCCGAACGATATCGCTCTAGTGACAGATATTGTTCGTTTAGGAGTTCATAAAAAATGAACAAGGCGGATAGTTAACGGCGTGGCATTCAAATAGGGCTTGTCAAATCTACAGTAAGTACTTACGTTAACAGAGAAAAAAGTGCAATGATTATTCTTATCAAAGCTATAAATTTTATTGAAAATTCTGCAATACCTTCAATAATACTGCTCATCATTTCATGTCAACATTGCTCAATAACTCTAATATTTATGATTTGAGTATGCCCTGTGATCTTTGAAACGCGTTCATGGGTTCGATTCTCAGCATGGTCATCGGTCTCGTGCATGGCATCACACGTTAAAAGGTAAGGGCTGCGTCTTCCCTAGCTCGGACAAGTCTTTTGAAGACTTTTGAGGGTTGTGCTCTTAAGGGTGTGCAGCTGGTTGACGGAAATAACAATTTTAACAATTTTTAACAATTTAGACTCTTCACAGTTGTTCTTCGAAGTGCTCTTTTAATGTTTGAATATGATTCCTTCTGTTATAAATTCATTGGTTTTCAACAATTTCCTTGTTATTTAAAACACCAAGCTAAATTCTTGACAAATGACACAAATTTTCACCGCATCAACCACGAAAGTTATTAGCTGTGCTGTTATAGTAAGCATTACGTTTGTTTGAAAATATTAATAGATTCCAAAAACTTCAGAAACTCGACGTCATCGATGTGGAAATGGTCTGATGTATACGAGAGACTGGATTGTTTTGAAGTTGTATTCATTCTATATTCATACTACTGCATTTCGTTTCTCTATATCACTACGAGAAAAGAAAAAACATTTTCTCCATTACAAATGTTCAATTGTTTATATTCCTCTCAGTAATTTATTCAGGTACTTTTCCAATATAATTATATGAAGACGGAAAAAATATAACAAATGAAAACGAAATCATGAATGGAAAGAATATTTCCAGTTGTTACTAGGAGCAGATAAAAAAATACAAAATAAAAACAGACAAAAAAGATGTAATTAACGAAATTAAAGTAAATATAACAATGAACGAACTGCAAGAAAAATAACCATGGACGAACTGCAAGAAAAAATAACCATGAACGAACTGCAAGAAAAAATAAGGGAATTAAATAATGGAAAGTCACCGGGAACAGATCAATTAGTCCATTATTATTTAACATTTTTATTGAGGAAATAATAAAAAGTCTTCTAGCAGAATGGCAAAACTACACGTGAGACATAAGAATTTAAGAAGAGTAATCTATCTACTCTCTATATCTGAAGGAGCTTTCGCCGATGATGTAATAATTATTATGGCAGTAAATGAAAAGGATTTACATTAAAACTTGGAAATTTGGAATGCAGTTAGTGAAGAATTTGAAATGGAAGTAAAAAAGAAAAATACTGAAATTATGCTCATAGGGGAGGAACAAAAAGAGATAAATGTTTGAATAAATGGAGTAGAGAATGAAAAAGTTGAAAGAATTAAATATTTGGGGGTAAAAATAGAAGACAATGGAAGACAAGAAATAGAAATCAACAATAGAGTAGAAAAAACTAAAGATAAATGTGTTCAAAACAATAAATCGATCAATATTGACATTTGGATGTGAATCTTGGGTGTTGACAAGCCGACAAAAGAGCAAAAATACAAGCAGTAGAAAGGAAGAGACGAACTATAGGAGTCACAGAGAAAGATAAACTCAGAAATACAAAAATAAGAGAAGAATCAAGTCTCAAGTTCACTGAAAAAGAGACAACTAAGCTGGTGGGGGTCATCTACAAAGGATGAATGATACAAGACCAGTTAGAAGATTATGGCAGTCAAAGATACAAAAGAGGAGAAAAAGAGAAAGTCCAAGGCACACATGAGATAGAGCTATAGGACCATACTTCAAAGGAAAGGAAAGACGTAGGCAGAGGCAAAAACAAATGACAAGAAATTAAAAACAATGGCTGAAGTTTGAACATGAATAACATTTTAATTTTCTTATTAGATTTTCTTATATAAACCGATTATGTATTTTAGGATAATACAATGCAATTAACGATAAGCCTACAACTAAACTATGGCAACTGGGATTTCGATAATATTTATATTTTTTTATATTTTTCAGAAAATGTCAGGGCATCATTAGAAAAAAAATTGAACGCCAATCAAAATGTTGTGCCACTTGACCCCTCTTCCCATTTAAAATTCTAAGGGTACCTACCATCAACCCCTCCTAGGGGGTTGAACCACGAGGGCTACAGATATTGCTTCGAAGTGCCCCCCTTGAAAATAAAATTAACCTGTTTTTTAGATGCGTCATATTGTTTACTGAAAGAAAGATATTAAGGGCGGGAAGTTTTCAAATTGACGCCCTGTATATGGACTAAAAGAGTTTTTCGATGGAAAGCAACAATGAACCCAATATTTTCCGTACGAGGCAAACTGCTTGATAAACGTCTTTTGCGTAGTTGAGCACCTCGAGATCATCATCACATACCTGTAGACATGATGAATTGATATGCGCGAACAATCTCTCACAAAAGCCAGTTAACTTTCATTATTCAGGCATCCGATCAAAATTAATTCGATGAAATTAAAACATATCGCAACCAGCAATTTAATCGATGTCGTGATCGTAACTTCAGCGCCATCAGCGTTAATCCGCAAGAAGTAATAGTCATGATGAGAGCAGTGTAACTCAACACTTTGGCCCTTAGAGGTGAGTTGTTGATTATTCTAGAAAGGTGATTTGGTATACGGCTCCATTGAAAAACGATTCCGTGCTCAATTAGTGTTAGAGAAAGATGGGATGCTGATGTGATGGACATTAGACAACTTTTCTGTTTGAGAGCTTTTTGTTTCCTGTACTTGAACCGACGTATTACAAATAATTGTTACGCGCTTCGATATGATTGACAATAGGTGTCTGCTCAGTATCTCAAGAAGCGCAACCGCTTGCCCTAGCTCAGTTCGGATGGGAGTGGGTTTGCGATAAATTATATTTTATCAGAGATGTTAGTAAGGGCGCCACCAGTTAAATCTAGCGAGCCAGTCCTAACTAGGAGACCGCCAAGATGGTCAGGATTGAGCAGACACTATATAAAAAAAGAAAGAGAGAAATAATACGATCGCAATTAAGAATTTATATTATTGAAACCACAGTATATGTATATAAATTGTATCTCATTCCACAGTAAATGCACCTAAATATATGCACCCATCTATGTCTGACGTGTAAATAGTTAAGTAATAAGGAATAAACAGTATATCTAAATGCAACAAGAAATGGGTTACGCGCCGCTGTGACGTCACGGGGCCGTGTACAAAGAGACTTACGCTAGGAATATTTCGTTACGACAACAGGTGGGCCAGAGGGGTCCTGTAATGAAAATATACACGTGTTACCACGCAGTGAATAAACCAATTGATTCGCGTTGAGGTTGTAATTTCGAGAATGCATATCACAACGCAATAATTTGATTCGACAATGCAATGTTCACAACTCAAAAATAAGCACTTATTTACGGGGCGTAGGTATATCTTCACAGAGAGGCCATATAGGTATATGTACTATGTAGCACGCGAAATTGAGTCTTCAGGATGGTACCCCCTGACTGGGACCAATTTATGTTACCTCCTTCGTGGGTTCTCAATTAAATCCTCTCAATTCAATCCTTCACGCCAATCTTTCCTAAATAATTCCTTGCTCCCAGAATGTTCCCTTCGTTCATAACGGCAACAACTCAATTCTATTCTGAGGGGCTCAGCTTTCCTTAGGAGACAGCCATCGAACAACCTGATCGAAATGATATACTCAGCATGACGAAGAGCTAACTAGGACAAGCCTCCTCTGCCATTCGTTTCAACTTACCCTGGAGCCTTCGGGACTCTGCAATTTCGCCTGAAGGTCACCTTCAACAGCAACAGAAATTGTGATTCAAAAAGCAACTCTTGTCCAAGTTCCGATTGCTCTTTCCTCGTTTCAAAAGACTCTCAAAGTAAATTATCTTCTTCAAATCCCTGGATGTCCTGCTCCGGTCCCAAAAAAACTCGTGGTACCTAAGTTACCCAAAAAAAACCAATCCAAATCCTTTCGCTCTGTTCGCCCACCTAAGTTTACCGTTGATCTTTCATACCTTTCCCGTCCAATAGTCGCCTCGCTCTCACACTCTTTCTGCTACGGCCTGGTCACTAATCTCCGACGCACCGTCCATCATCAGTCACCTCTGTCGCACTATCGAAGTTTGAAAAAGACCTCGGCACGTCATATCTAAACTCACACCGGCCGTTGCAGCGTACTCTGTTCGAATTTCAGTATGACAGCTCGAGACCTCTCCAGCCTAGGGGGCGTCCATAAATTACGTGAGGTGTTTTTTTTAATTTTCTGCCCCTCTCTCCCCCCCTGGTGAGATGTCGTGAGATTTTATTCAACCCCCTCCCCCATCTCCCAATCTCACGTGAGATTTTTCAAAATGTGAGTTTCTTACGTAAACGTGTTGGATTGTTATTGTAAAAAGAAAAAAACAAATTTGCTTCGTGCTTTTATTTACGACTAGTTATGACTAGTAATCAATGTTGCTGAGAGTTTAATTATAAGTGTAATAAAAATTTAACAATAGAATACTTAAATCGTAACTACTTAGATTAAAAAAGAGTACAATCTGGATTAAATGGACCAAAATAGTATAATTTTTTTTTTGTTTCAATCAGAAAAAAAATTGCGTGATATTTGCCGAGACCCCCCCTCTCTCCAACGTAAGATTAGATGAGATTTGACTCGACCCCCTCCCCCCCTTAAACACCTCACGTAATTTATGGACGCCCCCTAACCCCATCGATATGTAAACAATAACATTGTCCCAAAAAATATTTGGAAAATACTAAGATGTTTTCGATAGGAACCCCTTCAAATATCGTCCGGTAAGTTATTATATTTCTACAGTAGACTTTCCGTCATTACTGATACCCCTCTTGTCCAGTTCTTATCTTATCTTACTTGAGAAAATGCAGCGATATTACGAAGACAGTTTTTCAGCCAACCTACCTTGATGAACTTGATTGTTGTTGAGCAAGCAGTCCTTCTGAAGCCGAAATGCATAAATATGGATATATACAGGATGGTTCTCTAAACAAAGCCGAAACAAAACGTTGAAATGTGTTCTCAAGCATACTATATCAGGTATCTTAACTGATTTATGATCCGCTTAAAGTGTTGCGGGGCGAGTTGCAAAATCGGCCCGTAACATAATTTACCACATACCTATGGCACTAGACCAAATATCGTATCTTCTAGACAAGGTGTCAATTTGAAAATTGCCCACCCTTAATATCAGATCAATTTTATTTTCATGGGGGAAAACACTTTCATGGAATATTTGTTGCCCTCGTGGTTCAACCCCCAAGGAGGGGTAGATGTTACCCTTAGAATTTTAAATGAGAAGGGGGGCTCAAGTGGCACATCATTTTAATTGGCGTTTAATTCTTTTTTCAATGATACCCTGACTTTTTATTTTTTGATGAGAAGTTTCCGAAAATTGGCGTTGTAAACTTACACATGTAATTACGATGTATGTATTAGGCGTGGGATGTTTTATTTATTTGTCTTTTCATAACTCATTCTTTATTCCTAGATCCTCTTATTATTTTCAAAATGTGTCGTTGTGAACACATTCATACTAGGACTTAAATACCATGTATATTCTCCCGGCCCTTAGAAATTAACTTTATAAATTATTCTTTAAAATAAATGCAATAAGTCGGTAGTAGTAGTAATCGACACTCCCAACGAACAAAGACGTAATCATATTTCAGGAGAGCCGAAATACTGAATTTTCTTTTCAATATTTTAGTCGAAATTCAACTTTTTTCAAGTAGATTTCTTCGTAACTACTTGGTCTAGAGATACGGCTTTTTTATCGTCACCATCAGTATAACTAAAAATATTAGTTACGGCTTTGTTCGTTGGGGATATCTTAATGATTATATAAATAATTCATAAACTAAGTGGAATGAAAATGAGTTAAGGTCGAAATGATCTATTTTTAATTTTTTTTTCAATTCTATGTTTAATTCATTATATTACTGATAAAACAGATGTAATAACTAGTTGAAATAATAGTATATTCACTATTCAAAGATTAAATTGAATGAAAACTTGTAATGAGGTTATAATGTGCATGTTTTCTAAGAATAAATAAATAAATAAATGAATAAAACGTACACAAATAGTTCATTCATGATACCCGACTCAAAATGTATAACGATTCTTCAGTTGACAAGAGTGCAAGGGCGCACCCAGAATAAAGTATCGGGGAAGGCAGAAGCATTTCACAAGAAGTTTTTATTTTATTGGCTTTGGCATTTTGTCATCCAACCAGCTACGAGTGGGGTATGAAGGAAGCTTTATTTAATAAGAAATATCCTAATATACAAATACAAATTAAAAAATCTCGGGGAGGGGGGGAAGGCATGCATGCCCCCCTCCCTGAGTACGCCAATCAGAATGCATTTAAAAATTCTCACATATGAAGTAAATGCCTTGAAAACCAACGATAACTGCATCCCAAATTCTGATTATACTCCATTATCATCCTGTAGCGAGTAATCTAGAACGCTTCGGTTGTACAACCGTTTTTCCTGTCTTCATTATTCCTCAAGAAACAATGAGCATACTTTAGCGGGGTGTACACCTAGTGTGTGTGGTGTTGGCGATTTCACGAGTCAATTAGACTGGGTTGCGTGATCTTACGCCATTAGAGTGGGATAGGAAAGATAGTAAAAGAGATATAACGATGGCTGTGCAGAGACGAACTAAGGGCGAGTATCAAAAGCTCTAAGAATTGATATAGAAATGAAAAGCGGTTTGAAATGTGCCAATACATATACAAATACTTTCATTGATGATGTTGCAGTAACTACTGGCCATTTTCTAGGTTAGTATTTTTATGGAAATATTGAATTGAGGTATGGGTGGTTATCCCTTGTAGCTCCTGTCTTCATACGAAATGTATATCCTTCTACACCCTACAGGAAACTAGATGGACCAAGCAGTGAATACAAGAAAACTTGCCAAGAAAAAAGAGACACCCGAATATATAGAGACACATGATTAAAAATTAATCTTACGAATAGAACATGTGTATACAATGAATAATACAAGCTGCAGAAGAAATATATGTGAAAAAAAATTGCTGAAAAGGATGCTGCTAAAAACAAACCATGATGAGAATATATAACTTTGAAATATAGGTTTCATGTATTTATTTCTTTTTCGGTTATCATCTTGAATATTTGATATAATTTGAGTAAGGATTTGAATTGAAAAAGCTCTTAACCTAACCAAGGAGCGTTATCACGCATAGCTTCAGCGCGATTTGATACAAAATGAATTAATTAATAACAAGATACCGCCATGACCGCATGATCGTATAGGGATACAAATAGACCTGAGAAATCTTCAAGTACATATCTTCGTCAGTTCATTGGCCACCTTGTCCACCAGACATCAACCCACTAGACATAAAATATTCTTTAGTTCATAATATAGATGTTTATGTCTTTGTATCCCAACAACCACCAAGGTATTTAGAGCTTATTTTATTTAACGAAAGTGATGATTTCCAACTACAACCAACTCATCAGTCATCACTATCGATAAACTGAATGAATCCGATATATATCGTGTCGAAAATATCGATAGTTGTCGACAGCCAGACATGAATCGATGAATCATAGCACTCACTTTTGTGAAACGTAAGAAGGCAGTCTTGACAGTTGCTTGAGCATGGTTCCACCACTGAACCTTCCAAAGCATCACTGTATTCTTCGAACACTTCGAACAGTATTAAAAACATAGCCATCTTCTCCCTATTGTCGGGACATTCCGAGATTATTTTTTATGTTCAATTAGTTCTTCATAATAGGAGACTCATCTTTAGAAGTTATTTGGTGGGTATAGCCAATACTATCTATATAAGGCGAGTTGAAATTGGCTAATGATCACAAAAGACTCATTCGTAATTCTGATGGCTCAAGCAAGCAAGGATGGATTGTTTTGAGCTTGTTACTCTCCAGAGCTCACCACCTTTACCTCCATGTATATATCGCAAGTTGCCAAATGCTATCGATGAAGTCTCCTTATAGCACTCGGCGAATTAGTTGACTGACAAGATATGCGTCGATGTTTTGGCTAGTCGGTCAGCATTTTAGTAACCAACTATTCCTTCATGTGCAGGAAACCAAATGATTTCAACACGTTCTATTCCTGATTCATTATTGAGAAGAAACGCATTTCTGGGGTAAGTAAACCCGTTGAAGATCTTGAGTCGGTAAAGATGACAAACATTATTGTTTTGACATGTTTTTGTTTCGACTCATCATCAATAAAACTATCAATTTCCTTCAGCTCTGAGATACACAATTTAAACTTTTTGTAAATTCAGACACGTAATTGAAAACTCCAAGTATTCGAGATGAAGGCCGAAAATGATCGGAAATGTACCTAAACCGTTTTATGTAATGAGTAACTGAAATAAGAATGACGAGTACTCCAAAAAACATTATTTTTGTTGAAACAGGACTGTATTTAACAAAATTAAATTGATGATTGATCGTTAACGAAATGTCGAAGAGTAAAACTTTTATATATATTAATATAGAATATTCTGCTCTGATAATTATAACCAAAATCAATTGAATGAAAAGGCGAAAAATTCATACTTTCCGAAATAACCTTTGAATGTATTTTTTTTAATTTCATAATGCCATATGGATGGCCATTTTGTTAGCAATCATATTTCTCATTCAATAAAAACTGCATGTTTTACCGTTTCCAATATCTGGTAACGTGGTGGAAACCTTCATCAAGGGCTCACCGTATATTCTGAGTGAGTCCGTCCCTGTCCTGTTCCCGGACTGTTGTTAGCCTACGTGTTCATTATGTGAGAAACGGACTTCACAACTTACACATCCAATATCGTGCCTTATTATTATTGTATTAACTGCAAATTGAACTTTAGTACCTTCTCAAAAATTATACCCTGCGTTCGACATCTCCGATAACCAAACATTGTTATTTCAATTCATTATAGCCTCGGTTATTCAACAAAATAAATATTGAGTGGAGCACGGAATTACAAAAATTAGAAGATACCGGTTATTACGATAGAGATCGGTGCTGAGATCTCAGATATAACAGTTTCTAGGTTAACCTATAATTTTCACTTTCCTATCCATTGAAACTGCGATTAATATGGCAGATAGCGTAATATTGTGAACTGCAGGTCAGGTAATGATAGATCAAATTTCAATTGGATGAAAGATAATTGTTTTTGATTATCGAGGAGAAAGTGCGGATTGATTTCAAGTCGTTAAAACCAAACAGACCAAAGTCCCCAGCTGTCTTCACCTATCGCATAATTTACCATCCTGTAGCGACCTCTTCAATTTTTTTTTACTCAAATTGGTTTCATCAAGCAAAGCTGTCTCCAGAGATTGTATTTTCTGTCTTCATCTCCGAATCTATAGCCAGCGTCTCGTTTATCGAAGCTGGATCTAGTAGCCAGACTACCTTCATAGCTACTATCATCAAATCTGCAGCTTCGACTTGCTCCTCGTACCATCCGCCATCTTTTCTTCTTCATCCTCTAGGGATACTTCTTCTCAAGCTTCCTAAGGCTATTTCAACCTTCAATTTTGAGCCCAGAAAATTAGTAGCGTTCATATGATCACAGGTGGTTTCGACAATGAAAATAAAGTTGAAATAAATATACCAAAATAGAGTTTAGTTTGCCATATTTTTCAAATCATCCTGAAGTCATCTTTCTTTACAAAGTCGGTCAGCTCCCCAACGTACACTGCTTCTCTATCTCTTGAACAGTCGCTAATTGTTTCAAATTGAAAGATGATTCCTTGCAGCATGCAATGCTAATTCTTCTCTAACAGCAACAATTATCATAACGATGGAAAAATAATATTTGGTGATCTGCTTGCCCATGTATTACCTATATAGAAGATATCTATTCAAATTTATGGTATAGAACTTTGGCCCAGGCTGTTGTTCCCAAGAAAAAAATTGGAACCCATAGAAAATTCTTTAATCGCCATATAGTTCATGATAATGATGATAATTCCAAAAGTTCTGAAAACCATATTATGGGATCTACAATGAAACTGACACATCAGACTGCAAAAAACACGAAAGATACTGACAACATAGGAAAATATTAACCAGATACAGTGTTTATCTTGGACAAAATAATATTTGATGAACAGGTCCTGCTATATTATTCTCGATCTAGAGTGTGGTCATTGAAGTATGCAACATATGAGGATTTTTGCAACCAATTGCATAACCAAAATACAAATATTATTGAGAGTTGGTGCATGTTGGATAATATTAGACTGGTCGCAAGTCGAACAGCATAAACGGTAGGTCAAAAGTAAAAAAGTATAGAAGAGTAAATAAAGTACCCTCATTTCCGAAAATTCAGCAAGATATTATCAAGAAGAGACCTTGAAAAGGCTTTCGATAGTAAGACGAGAGAAGATATTAAAAATATTAGGAGAAGGATTGAGTCTATTATTATTAACAATTTCTTTTGATGAAATAATAAAAAAGTCTTCTAGCAGAATGGTAACACTACCCTTGGGACAATGAAATTTAAGAAAAGAGTAGATATATCAGAAGGTCTTTTGCAGATGATGTAATAATTATAACAGAAAAAGAATAGGATTCACAGAAAAACTTGAAAATTTGGAATGTAATTTGTGAAGAATTTGAAAAGAAAGTACTAAAATTTTGGTCATAGGGGAGGAACGAAACGAGATAAATGAACAAATAAACGGAGTAGAAATTGATCAATTTATGAGATTCAAATATTTGGAAGTGGAAATAGAAGAAAATGGATGACAAGAAATCAACAATAGAGTAGAAAAAACAATGACCTTGTACTATACAATGAATCAGGCATTTATAAATAATAAAAAATCTCAAAGAAAACAAAGATGAATGTGTTCAAAACAATATATCGA
Organism: Chrysolina americana; assembly: GCA_958502065.1. NCBI lineage: Eukaryota > Metazoa > Arthropoda > Insecta > Coleoptera > Chrysomelidae > Chrysolina > Chrysolina americana. The sequence goes on along the minus strand of OY293419.1, from coordinate 12,465,133 downwards.
CCAATATTAACATTTGGGTGTGAATCTAGGGTGAAGTAGAAAAAATAGCAAAATACAAGCATCAGAAATGAAGTATCTGAGACGAACTTAAGGAGTCACAAAAAAGATAAACTCAGAAATACAAAAATAAGGAAGACCTTAATATAGAGTCAACACTCAAGTTCATTGAAAAGAGACAACTAAGCTGGTGAGATCATCTATAAAGAATGAATGATACAATACCAGTTGAAACAATGTCAAGAAATAAAAGACAATGGTCGAAGTTTGTATGTACATGAATATAATTTTTATTAGAGATAAGTTAAGTTTTGAATTTATGATATAAACATATAATGTTTTCTGGGATAGTACAATGAAAACCCTACACCATATACTATGGTAACTGGTATTTTGATAATATTTATACTATTAAGAAGGGTTGTTTATAATTCAAAGTCATGCATAAATACCAAAACTTGGCCCTATAAGAATTTTTTCTATCGATTCATCTCTACATTTTTTTTATTTGGATTTTTTTTCATTTGCGTATTATCATAACCACCTTGTAAAAAATAATATATGCGAAATTTCAAAGTAATGTTTAATATTCTTGTAATTAACATGAAGTTTGTGATTACCTAGAAAAATCTAAGGTACCCAATATCACAAATATTTTTGAATTCATTTAATTGTAATTAATTTATAAGAGTGTTCAGGGAGTAATCAACAAAAAAAATGGGAAATGTTTGTAAAAAAAATTGCCTAGTACGCCATGTCTTAGTAATTAGGTATAACTTTCAGTTGTAAAAAACTTTATTCAATAATATTTTGCTGATTTTCTTGAAATGAAGGGTACTTTACTCTTGTGCAATATTTATATTTTTTGACATATCTTGTATGCTGTTTATGAAACATGCATCAACATGCAATATTTTTGAAAAATTCCATGTGTTGCACACTCAAATGTTAACACTATACAGTAAATTTATAACATTTTCATTTATAAACTTCGAATTTACTTTTTGTTATATAGCTTTTTGACAAAGAATGAACCCATTACCTGCCTAGATAAAATTTCTTCTATGTCCTTATTAATTCCCCCATCTACATTTTCATTGCAATATATCGAAAACAGGATAAGAATTTTTTCACACAACATCGCTGATGCACCCAAATCCCCAGTAAATAAAGATGTGGAGTAGCCGGCAACAATTTGTATCTATTTGTTCCTTGTGTTTTGTATTCAGACACTGCTTTGCATATGAAGAATGCAACCAACCTGTTAAGTCGAGACTGCATGAAGATATACAAGAACTCCATAATTATTGGCTGTTATACGAATTATTTCGTACTACAGGCAAATTAGGCGAAAACTTTCGAACTTCAGGATTTCCGCATGAATAAAAATTGGTTGCATTGAAAGTTAGAGTTTAAGAAGGAAACTCTTTACCTGATTCGTATTTTAGGGAATAAAGATAAAGAATAAGTACCTAACAAAAATTCATAGATTTTTTCAAGATAACAGTCATATAAACGCAGTAACGTATTCTTCAGAGTGGAATTTTTTCATTTTCGGACTGTAAAAGGTTGAACTCTCCAAAGAACCATATCAAAAAATTAATAGGTTTATTATTTCATTTGAGAAAACTAAATGCAACTATTCCGTTTCGACGAAACTTCATAAAGCTGCAGTAAATTAAGTTAAACATCACTCACAGCCCCTAAGGTGGAATGACTCCCTCGACATTTGATGACAAAACCGCTTTGCAATAGCCTTTTTGGGCGGAATGCCTAATTTTCCCAGACTATGGCTTGTTATGCGAAATACGAAAGGTCCTTATCTACATAACTAATTGCACTCAAATAAGCTTTATAATTAGCGCTTTGTTGCAAACTTGTTTTGTTTAGTGTGCGATAATTATTCTATGAATAAATATTTGGCGAAACAGGAAATTGGAAACACACTGAGAGTGAATCTTCACACCTCGTTTGAAAAGCAATTATTTAATTATAATGAGTAGTAATCGAACAAGGAATCAAGGCAATTTTTAATGCATACTATAATTGAAGGTTTGATGTTCTCAGTGAGGGTAAGTCAAGGGAAAAATAAGCCTGAAACCACAGAAGGGGGTGCTTTGTTGTCATCATCATCATCTTCAACGGTGTCACCTTCGACTTCAACAAAAATCGGTTCAGCATTGCCAGGGTCAGTTTTGGGACCCTTTTCTTTTTTGGTGTATGTCAGGGAATCTGACAAGTTATCGTTGTCAATATTGTTATCTTGATAGGATCTATCAGAGATCAAAATGCCCAAAAAGGAACATAGAAGCAGTAAAATTAGGACAGTCGTTTAAAAAAACAGATGGAAAGGTATATATTTAGATTGTTTCAGTATAGTTCCACACTTATTAGAAATAATTTGGTTTATGATTGTTGTTGGATAACGAAACTTCGAACAGTAAAACTGAAATCATCACAAGAAATCTCATGAAAGGTTTCTTTGAAAAAGTACCTCGAATCTTTTTCCAGCTCTGACGATATCACCACCAAAAATAAAATAACAGTCGAAAAACTGTTACGCAACTTTTTTCCTTGTCACAAGACTGTTGTCACGAAAAAACGTGTAGTTTTCAAAAGAAGTTCAAAAAGTTCAAATTGACTGAAACTTTCCTTGAAGTTGACGTTGCGGTGACTATATCTGTTTCCGTCATTAAATGAAAATGAATTCTCTATTCGTATAATATTTGGAGATAATGAGATCGTTTTCTTTGACAAAGTTAAATAAAATCTGCTGATGGAGGTTCTTTATCAGTCATATTCATCATCATGTTATTTCCTACTTCTTCCTTGAAAAAAAGTGAATTCATTCGACTTCTATAATTGTAACAGATGTCTCTGATTTACTTTTTTTTATTTTGGGAATGTTGAAATCTTAAAGAGACCGTATCAATAAACGAATTTCCTCCACAAAACAAAAAGTTCAATCAATACAAATCTCATTTATATCACTTGCAGAGCTCATATTGCATATGAAGAATGCAACCAACCAGTCAGGTCGAGAGAATTTGACATTCCCGAAAGGCAACAGGTTATCAGATATTGATTTGGATGCAAAATGAAAAAACAAATTTAAATAACGAAAAAATTGGGTGTATTTCATTTAATTTCCGATCAAACGTTCTATTTCAGATTCGGATAAGTATCAAAGTATATCTCATACAACATATGGAAAACTCAAATTTTCATCTTTAAAAATAACCAGATAGCGTGACGTAACAAATCTTGTTGCCACCCGGTGTATCCACTGTCATTGCAGTCGAAAACATACTGATTTCTTTTAGCAACTAGCCTTATCGAAAGGGTTTTGATTCATTATTATACCTTTCAATTTATTGACGAAACATTTATTGCACTATATTTACTTCTTTCAGGTTCGGTTGTTAGATTAGGTATTCACAAAAATAAATATTATTTCTCAATATCAGTGATATTATTTTCCACTCAGAAACTTCGTTTCTTCCTTCCTTTTTTTTATAGCTACCGTCACTTTCTACCCATCATCCATTTTCATCCTAAAAGCATTCAAGTAAAAATTGAAATCTTGGTTACTTTCCAAAATGCTTATAACTCTTTTTCATATAGACAATTATATTCCTTTCTCATGGAGATTGTTCGAATGTTATGCCGATTACAAGTCATACTTATTAGCAAAAAACAAAAGCTGGTAAATAGAAACAGAAATAAACCAATACTTCAAATTGTAGAAGAAATATATCTTCATCTCGGAAAAAACAAATAAATTATTCAAATGAAAAGCTGTATTTGCACTTGGATATCACTAACGCTTAGTTTTCAAGCATATATTAGTAGTGCTAGGAAGGTAAATGTTACGAAATTTTCCTGCACATGCGTATAATAGGCCTAATCAAATCTATTGAATGTTTATGAGCATGAAAGACTGCTGGTCAAATTGCATTAAACATTGCTGATACCTAACATAACTGTGAAGAAAGTTGCCAAAGAATTTCATAATTCTACAGTTTTGGTATTTGAGCCACTATGTGAAATAGTGCAGAATCGCTCGCCACCCTGATACATTCTACAGCTCTTGTGAAATATCCAACGCCGGTATTGGGAACTTTTCATTAAGTTGTCATTTGAAAAACTATATACAACTTCATTTCTAGGCTGAAGTGTATCTTCATCACATCTCAACACCGATACCCAACTTTTATCCATATACCAACTCCAATCCGTTAAAGTTTGAATTCGCACAAACAATTCATGCAAAAATAGGTCCTCATAGCCGTTTTTCTGCGTTACCCATCTTAATGTTTATTATTTTCTCTTGGTCTGCGACTCCTATATATGCATGCTCATATTTTAGTTTGATGTGCAAGGTATTTATTCCTGAAGACGGATTATGTTTCAATGAAAGTTTTTGTTGGACCATGATTCTGTGCGTTTTATCTTCAGTCCATCAGAAATGTTTCTTCAATTTCTCTACTAGTATTGTCTCTGTCTTGCCTGATGTTTTAGTTTAGTTTTATTTTCGTTCTCGTAATCCCTGAATATTTGAAGATTATCTACCATTACGCGAACAAAGTTTTTATCAGTTCATAGCAAATGTGGAAGTATTTATTGTTATTATTATTACCAGGTACAACCTTTATGAAGTTATTCCTTAAGTAACCAACAGGTGTGTTGGAAATGTCTCGGAAAATAAATCGTTTAGCTGCTGCATTCCACGAAATGTTATATACTAATTACTGAATACCCAACTGTACTTAGATTGTTCACTATATCTCGTAATGCTCTAGCTGGCCTACAATACGCGCTAATAGTCCATGATACGGAGTTTTCACAAGGCACATTTCATTTTAAACATGAAATTAAAACGTTAAAAACCACTTAACAACTAAGCTTGTTCTTCATGGGACAGTTTACGCAATTACAACTCGAAATTGTGAGAAATAACGTGAATGTTCATTAAAATGACATGAGGATGATGAGTTCTGAAAAACTCGAACAGCTTACTGTTTAGTTCAATCAAAACAAGAGCAATGACAGGTTACTTGTGACGCCGTTGACTTTGCTCACTGAGTAGTTGAAAAAAAACATTCCTGATTTGAAAAAAAAATCAAAATGAATAATTTTCTTCGGTATTCGTGTATTTGGTGCGGCAACTTCAAAGCATCACACTATAAAACTGCATAAATTTCGCTGATTTCACTTACATCCTTCTCAACGCTAACAAGCTATTTACCGACACTGCGTTGCATAAACAATAATTTGCAAAATTGAATTATAATGAGCAGAGTCGTGACTGCAATTATTATTATCGAAATTTTTCCACGAACCCTGGGCGCTGAGGTTGATAATTGATTGTTCAGTAACTGTTTGTACATTCTTGTCTCTAAATTAATTCAAAAATTATCTGAGTGTTTGGAAGTATCACAATCGTGATCTCTGATGTTCATTTCTTGAAACATCAGATATTCTGGTTGGAATTACAGAATCATGAAACAAAAACACATATTTTTTAAAAAAACTTCATGTTTCAACTCTCATCGGGCTGCACCCCTACAAGCGACCCTTAGAAGTCCAGAAGGCTATCGCGAGCTGGGAATAAAGGGGGTACCTTTTAACGTGCCATCCCAAGCACGTTATATACAATGTAATCCCCAAAGTACGCACCATAATATGTGAAACTTTTTCATTACTGGTTTTTCAACAGAAAGTTATTACTGCTCAAAGTTTGTGCATCTCCCAAATCTGAACACGCAACAAAATATGGCGAAACATGTGTAATATAATTGAAAAACTTGATTGTGAGCCAGAAGTAAAGTACCCTCATTTTGGAAAATATAAAAAATGTAATTTGAAAAAGGTATTCAGCCTTGAGAAAAACACCTCGACCTGGAGTCATAGATATCCAAGTGAGGTTTTATTTCCTTACCAATTTTTGTTTTAAATAGAGTCTTTACAAAATAATATTTGCGTGAAACGATAAATAAAATATCGAAATAAAATTTATATTACAGCACAAATTAATTATATTTATTTTGTGGAGGTTTACATATCCAATATAATTGTGAAAAAAACTTGACATTTCTGCATCTCTATTAGTGAGTTAATGTTTACTTTTTTTCACCTTAAAAAATATTGAAATTACCACTAATCTTACAAAATAACGATTATATATGTACTTTATAAAGTAAATTTGTTCAGTTGTCAGAATCTTGAATAACTTTATTGATACCATCCCTTGATAAAACTTTAGATTTCGTTCTTCGGTATCCGACGCTTCTGTTCTTGACGAGCGGGATCAATTTCAACATTTTCCTTTACATTTAATGTACTCTTCAACATTGAATAGACACTCCATAACGTAGGAGGTTTCATGTCACAACATTCATGAAATTGGTCATAAGTTTTCTCATGTACTAAATTGGATTTGGCCGGTAACATATATTTGCTTTCTCAGATATATCTGATGGGGTATCACTACCACCATTATAATCAACATCCATCTTCTTGAAAATGACTTGAAATTGAAGCAACTACGAGCAAACACAGTCAAACAGTCAAATACGCGGCGTGCCAACAAACCGTTTCTATAGTAACGACACAGAAAGACCCTGGATGCTGTGAAATTGTATTAATATTAAGGATAATTATTTAATTATTTCGGACTTATTTTAATCAAACAGGAAAAATTTTTGAACACGATTTTACTGAAAACATTGAATAATATTTACAAGACAACAGTCGTTTAAAAGCCAAAACTTATCGGAAAAAAAACACGTCAAGATGTATTGGTAATATTTATTTTTAATATATTTCAGACGATGTAAATTCACATTCACAGTTGTACAAAAAATGTTGTTTGTATGTCGTGTATAAAATTCCCAATAAAAAAACATTCATTTTATGCACTCAATACAAGAATGACTATTTCAAGTTGAATTTGGATACAAAAGAATGTTTGACATTAAGTACTTGACATTTTTACTTATTAAATATTTATTACGTAGTTGTTGTTATCGCTTATTTTGTTACTGTTTGATAATAAGTTATATTTAAAGATGATATCAATATGGTAACAAAAGAAGAAAAAGTTGAGATTATTTTTTTCGTGTACTGAAAATACTCCAAGCATTTTGATCACAAAGTCAATCATTCTACAGTAACACGTATTTTGAACAAATTTCGAGAAACAGACAGTATTAACAACTATTTCAAATAACCTCAAACAGCTGCAAAAGTATCTACAGAGGTAGAAGAGAATGTGTCTTAACGGTCCGAAAATAGTAAGACATTAATGAAACAGATATCGACATCTCTTGATATAAGCTAAACTACTCAAAAATAAAAAAAAAATCGAATCCTTCAAACCAATATTCAAAAAAACTCTGAAGGAAAGGAATTTTATTCCAAGATTGGAGAATACGAAGAAAATAAACAGTTCCCAATAAATATTTCATGGACTGAAGAATCATCATTTAAGTACAGCTGATAGAACAGTAAGTTCACAGAACTATAGGTGGTGGGTTTCAGAAAACCCTCATCCCACTATAGAGCGAAGGAACCAATATTCATTTGAGGTTAACGTCTTATGTGGACCATGATTGGCCCCTTCTTTGATGAAAACTTCATCACCATCAAATACCGCTCAGATGAAGAGAAAGGATTTGGTATCAGTTAGATACGTTGTAGCGCAACAATATTAACATTTTTAAATGAATCATTATATAGATGGAAAATGGATTGTTCATTACTCACAGTATCCCATGCCAGCACGCTTACCAGACCTAACTCCAATGGATTTTCTCTCATGAAGTTCATTGAAGAACGAAGTTCACAAACATCATCCTTTTGGGAAGAAAGGGCATTTAAAAAGTGTGAAACGGAGCATATTACGAATGCAGTCAACGATGTCGTAGAGGTAGTGGATTTTCTCAAGAGCTATGACTCATACCGTAGCAGAGGACAAATTTACATATCGGCAATGAGTGTGAGTGAGAGATATATTCAACGTCATAGCTCATAAGAAAATCCACTACCTCTAAGAATACTGAACTGTGCAATTTGCGGGATAGACATCATAGACATCCTAACTTAAAACAATTATTTTGGACATGAAAACCTCTATAAAATAAATGTTATCAATTTGTGCTGAGATATTAACTTCATTGTGATATTTCCTTACTCGATTTTATTGAACGTCATTTTCTTACGATACCGTATTATTTTCAGTAATTTTAGATTTAAACACATAATTCAAAAAATTACACCAATAATTTTGAAGATTAGTTTACTTAAAAAAAATTGATCGTAGTATACATAATATATCAAACTATTTTATTGCATTTTCAAATTATAACTACCTGACTGATTTACTGAATTCATCGTAAGTAGACTGCACATTTCTTTATAGAGGTAATAGCTCGGTTATAATTACTCCATAATGTATGGGGAATTTCATAACGTAAAAAGAGCGAGATAATAAATAATGATTACAGCAAATTAATTATTTATGCTAAGCATAATCAAGTGGTTTATTTTTCTTGTTTATGACTTGTTATCTATTAGCTAGTTTAACTCAAATTTCTCGGCTGTGGTACTTAAAAACTAGCTATATTAACGGCTGGATTTTAAGAGCCGCTTGGTAATTGGCAAGGTGAATTTATATCGCTAATTTTTACATTTAAATTTAATTTGATGTAACACCGATATTATAACTGAATTAATCATGTCAAGTCCTGATCTTATCGACGTTTATCCATATATGTGGATAATAAACGGTCAACTGATTTGAAAAATTATTACTAAACATACTTTGCCTCAGAAGTTACGACACAAAAACTTTAGAAACGTACACATAAAATAATAATTTTTCTGAAGGAAAATACATTCTCGATATCTTATAAAAGTTGATATGAAAAATATTGATGATCATGTTTTGTCTAATGGGTTTGTGAAATATTCCTTGCTTCTCCTTACAATGCCAGTGTTGATATTGTCAGCGGTAATTTGCCCATGACGTTTTTCAGTAGGACTGACGCGGCTCCATGGAAAGCTTCCCTGTTTCAGAACTGACCTTGACATCTTCATTCTGCTATGGAACTCCATCCAAGTTCACACCTAGGTTCGGCATATAATTTTTGTTGACAGTTTCTGAGGTGTGCGCAGCGTAGAATTAACTTTCAAACTCACATCGTTTTCTTTATTTTGTGTATTTCTTCTTCAATTCCACCTCAGAATTTATCACTGCTTGTTTCCTTGATATTGCCCATTTCTGCCTCGATTTTATCTTTCATTCAAATCTGTGTCTCGACAAATTTCATTCTTTCTTCTAACCGGTTGCCACACCAATTAGTTTTTTTATCCAGAAGGTCTTAATCCTATTTGAATTTTCGTGAAGTTCTCTGAAACTCCATAAATATTTTCAAAATTCTCTCAAGCCCTCGGAATTCTATGGAAGTTTCTCTTCCAGACTCTTTTTTTTTAACTTCTTTTTTCAAGCACACAATTTTCTAGGGGTTTATCTGCCTACCTCTTCTTTTCTGAATTGAAATTTCCAAGGGTATTTCCTGGTTGTTTCTAGTTCCTCTTCTCCAATTCTTCCTTCATATCATATTGCTAAACTTCAAGTACACAAGGCCCACTTTTCTTGAAAACATGTTGCCGTCAAGTATCTTCGAATTATAAACAGTTACTTGTTTCACGAGCGAGCAGACTATTTCACAGAAGAAATGTATTAGTTTGTCTTTCCGTAAAACGCAAAACTGTCCACATCGCGAACACTTATTTGTTTAATGAGTCAATCAATGTCCACCCATTAATAGGGAACACGAGTTGGGTTTCAAGGCAGCATTTTTTAAGATATCTTCGAAATTTTGTCTCTATCACGTGAAAAGGGCCTATCAGTTTTTTTTATTTGCAACACAGACTGATCATTATGCGAACGGTTTTAAAAATCTCACCTCTCACACCAGTTGCAATAAAAATGCACTTAAATGTGTCGGTATAATTCATTTTTACACTAACACAACTAATTTATTTCAACACTTTGAATTCAAAGTAATTTAAATCACGTATGTGTATGCCGCCAAGTTAACTTTGTATTCTCTCTTATCCAACTGTGTTGAATTTAGACTCCCCTTTCTGGCCAAGGGCTCTGTACTTATAACAGTAATAAACTTTATTTGGAACACTTCGGATGTTTCGAGAGACAACGAGAGAGGTCGCCGTTATTTAGAACAGTTAGGAAGATTCGATGACACGCCTGGATGCATTCTCGAAGTGCCTATAGCCATTCTAGATCAACGATGTCATGCATTGTTTACGAGTTACGACAGCTTCGGCTCCACTTTGTTACATCACAATAATTCAAAGAAATAACAAATGGTATGAGTATAATGATTTGAGAGTTTCACCGATATGCTCCCAATTCCTTTTTTCTGGAGGAGCATATCCATTATTATATGATCAGTTCCCTTTTTCGGGAGGGAAGTCCAATCTGAGTGAAGGGGATCACAAGATACTGTTTGAAGACGTTAAACTTCTTGCTCCTGACCAGGGATATCACAATCGGCTTATACGAGAAGCAATTGAAATCCATAAACATACGGATAATTTCAATAGAAAAGAAGAGACACTGACCCTCAACCGAATTTGGAATCCATTACTTAGTCAAGCTAGGAAAAGAACAGCCGAAAGGAATATACCTGCAACCCCAATACTGAGAGATAATTTAATTCCAGGAACGGACGATAAGAACGTAATAATTGCAGGTACCAGCCGGACATATAAATATGCGCTTAGATCCCGAACCAACCAGTCATCGGAAATCTTTCAAGATGGAACCTCAGAAGAAGCCAGCCACTCGTGCGGGCGAAACGTTAGGAAGCAATTCCATATCACGACGGCCAACAAACCCGAAGAAGAGTAACATTATCGGAAGTCCAATCGTCTCCATCATCGGGAAAGACTGGACCGAACCTCAACGGTGACATCTGGTATATCTGGTAGATAAAGTGATGCTGAGTGAAATAGCTCATGTGGATTTTAATCAATGTATTGTTATTTATATTCCCTTCATATTCATACTAGAATATTTGTAATAAATGATCATCATCGCAAATCATCTTAAGCTCATGATCCCTTCCACCAGTTATAAACACAGTACTCAAAGAACCAAGGGATTCTTTAAGAAAGTATTTAAGCTTCAATATCATTCACTGAAATTTAATTCCCTTTCACAACGTAAATTTTCAAATATCTTGTAATGTAATGATTACTTAGTGCGAATTGATTGAATTTTACCCGATGAAACACATCATAATTTAATTTCCTGATGATGTTGTGAAATCAAGATGTATACTTACAGAATGTCTGTAACTTAGAGTGAAATTTCACACAATTAACTTGAAAAGTCAACCTATGAATTATAACACTGTGAAAATACGGATTCCGATTCGTAATATGTTAATCATTCGAGGGAGAGAAGAGAAAAAAATGCATAATATTTCAGATAACTACTTATTCGACCGTCCCAACATATTCTGAAATTTTGTCGATTCACAGCAGATCATTGGTAGGAGAATTTTCTTATACAGTTTGGGATTTTTCTGCCCAAACCCAACCTTGTCCATTAATGTAGTCAAAAAAATCTGGATAATGTTTTCGTCTTTATTTATTGTATTTTAAACTACCGAAACATATACTCCACGATTTCACAATGTTTAAGGTATTGTGAAGTACTTAGGTGCAACCTTTCCCCATTTTTTTTTCTTTTATATAATCGGAAAGCAGACTTGATCGCGAAATGAATATGAACACAAGCGGTGTCATGTTCACTCATCTTACACAGGGATATTATATATCACCTCGTCCTTCGACGGACACCTATGCGATTAATCGTTTGATAAACTCAATGGGTTTGCTCATACACTTCAATCTCCTAACGATCATTTAATATGCCCGCACTCAATTTTTTGTTAGGAAATTAACCATTACTTTTTCCGCTAAAATAGAAATACAACCAGCCATAATTATGGTTAATTATTTCTCAACAACATTAAGAGAGGTGTTTTTAAAAAGTACTTAGTACTCTAATTGTCATATAAATGCGATGTAGGACTGTTATTATTCTGCTACGTAAAGCAGATGTTGGAAACACAAAAAAATTGGAATACGATTACGTCGAAAATTAATTATCGCAGTCAGCGGCGGTGAAAGGAAAAGAAGAAGAAATTATTACAAGAAGTTTCTAGGAAAACATTATCTCACTGAGCAGGATGTAGATTAGGTTTAAACGATGCATAGTCATAGCTAATGCGAACTCGTGAAAATATGTATACATTACTTTCGATTTACGAAAGAGTTTTTTTCAAAACAATTCGAAGCGTTCAGTATTGTTCGCCTCTGAACAGTTCCGAAACAAAATCAAAATTTTTGGCCGATATTCAACTGAAGCGTAAGGTGTTCATATAATATTTATCATCGAACAGTGAAGTGTGCCTTCTTCCCTTCTTCAACTTCATTAATTTCATTCCTGTAATATGAAAGATTTGGTGGAAGACAGTCAACCTTTTTCGAAAAGTGGTTATTTAAATTTGGTACATGTCTTGTAAATCTATTTTCATATCTGTATCATATGTCAATACTGCATTTCACCATTCTTCAACTCTTGTTCAATTTAAGTATGCAATTAGGAAAAAAATTATAAAAGAGTAAATGGGTATGACTCATTTTGAAAGTATGAACAACAGGTACATTCGAATCTGGAATCCCATACTCAAAAATGCAATAGGAACCAAGAACAATTCAATGACAGCAGGTCCAAAAATGTTAACGAATAGAGGTAGTGGATTTTCTTAAGAGCTATGACTCATACCGTCGCATCAGAGAACAAATTTAAGTTTTGGCAGTCGTCTACTGAACGTTAGGCTGTTATTAGGCTAGGCTAGGCTATTATAGTGAAGTAGTTGAGTCAATGTTTTCGGTTTCCATTTCAATAATTTTGTGACTTGTTGTCTGTAAGCAACGCGCAGATATAATCAAGGTCATAGCTCTTAAGAAAATTTACTACCTCTAACAATGCAGTCACAAGTATAGGAGCGAATCAAGAAGCAATTAATGAAACTAGTAATGAGCCAGACTACCTGAGGCAGATTAAAGACAATTTGTTGAATAAAAAATCATCGGTGAATTATCAAGATAAATCCTCTGAAGAAGTTACTCATGCTAACGAAACGTTAGGAAACAATTCCGAAGAACGACGGCCTGTAAACTCTAATAAAAATAACGATAATAAGTTGAAGATGTTCAGTGGAATGGCCCACCAGATCTCCTGATATGATACCTCTGGACTAATGTTCGTGGTCCTATTTACTTGAAAAGTTTACTATTCAAAGATATACAAATAATCTGCAATACGTACTAGAAAAGACACGCTAACTGTCAACCCAGAAAATATTTGAAATAATAGCATATCGAAACAAAAAGAATAATTGTGTTGCGAGAATCAACTTTTATATTTTGTGTTCCGAAAGTCAACTTGTCCATAAGGAACTGTCGGCTGATAATTACTCATTGTGCTGTAGGTTTTCCCGGTTTTTCTACAGCTTAAAAGTGAATACGCCACCGGAAATCTGAAAGTCACCCCGGGCGCCACGGAAAATAATAATAATAGCCGTCCTCTACCCGCACAGGCTATGCCTTTGGGTACACTCTTTGAGTATTTATGAGGGAGTATTTTTTCCCGTCAGGAATCCATCAGTTCCGGAGCTCCAATACACCCGGAGGATACGCTGGTGTGTCATTAACCCCAGTAAACACTCCCCACGTCTGTGGAGGGGAGTGATTGCTGGGTCCGATAATTATGTGCCCTGTGTAGGTGGTGTGAACTAAAAATAATGACCTTCTGCATTCGTCCGGCTAAAATTTCTGCCGCACCACGGCAAGCTAATATAATTTTCAAATTCGAGAGCAGCGTGTCCATCATTCCACCATGTCCCCAATAATCAGAACCCCCATCATAACAGAATGATTTGGGTAAAGACTGCAGAGTTCAAAGAGTAAGTATCGATATTTTATCAATTTTTTCTCCTCTTTTCGAACGATGTTAGTTTCGCCAGGAGTCGAAAACTCTATGACCAAAATCGTCAAACTTTGATGGACTACATCAGGCTTATTGGCTTGTATTTGCTTGAGGATGGGAAATGAGTAGTTTCTATACATTTGGCACTCCTCATTCTCCTAAACGGACTCAATATCCTGCAGAGCATAAGGCGTTACCGGTGTCTATAGCGAACGAGTGTCGTAGATGGTAGTACAACACTCGTAGCGCCTATGGACAGGCTGACAGCAAATGCATTATGGTCTCAGCTGCCTCGACCTGAAATGCGAAGGTCAGCTTTGTGGATAAACCAAGGTCTTCAATGTTCTTGAAGAAGACATCATGCATTGGCTTATACTTATGTAGCTGTAGAAGACTCTCACTCTATGCAGCTTTGTGACAGAGTTTGGGTTCATCCGTTCAGTGTCGAATACGAGACCGAGTTCATCGGCTGCACGGGTTGCTGCCTTGAGGAGAAATGCTCCAATACCTGCTTTTTCATGATCGCATACGAAGCAGAGAAGGGAATCTGAACTCATGATGACTTTACAATCTTCATCCAGTAACATTCTGTTATGTAGACACTTCAAACTCAAAACTCCATGGCCTCCCCGTTGTCTGGGGAAATATAACCATGTAGGATGCAAGCTCCTACAGATATATCATTTTGCGAGTCTTTACATCGAGTTGTCGCAGCTCTTCCTGAGTCCATTTCATCACTCCAAAGGAGCAGAGTAAATTCGGAACGGCAAGCATACTAGTTGCAGCAACTTTGTTCTTCCCCGACAGCTCTGATGACCAGATCTGTCGGAGTTCATGCTGATGCTTGCCGCGGAGAGAGTTTTTAACAGTGGTATCCTCTTGGGTGTGGCGTTGTTCCATCCCTAGGTAAGTATACCTCTCTCCGTCATCCAAATGATGTAGGATGCTTCCGTCTACGAGTTGAACATTCTCTCCGCATTCCTCGCATCGTCCTTTTTTGAAATGAACCGTGGCACATTTGTCGATCCCAAACTCCATTCCGATAGCATGCGTGTACTCTTGTACCACCCTCAAAGACTGATAAAGATCCTTTTTCCCATAGTTTAAGGTCATCCATGTAGAACAGATTGGGTGACCTTATACTTGAGGGAGAATTGTTATTTTTATTATTACTTATTGGTATTCACACTCTACTTGTGTACTTTCCATCAGTTTCAAGTTTTTGGAGAAAACTAGTAGATTTTTTTATAAATCATATTCAATTTAAGTGTTTTTTATCAATATTACATGCAAGTTTCACTGTTTTACATTGAATTTGAATATACTCATTTCAGATATATTGTTGTTGTTAAGATTGTTTTTTCCGTCAACCAGCTGTCACCCCCCTACGAACGACAGCCCTCAGAAGTCGAAACTTGTGCGAGCTAAGGATTAACGAGGTCTTACCTTTTAACGTGCGATTCCTAGCACGAGACCAGTGACCATGCTGGGAATCGAACCCACGTCCCTATGATTGATAGACTAGCGCTCTACCATAATGAAGACTGCGGTCCATTATGAAAAATGAAATACTGATTCAGTGTTTTATTCGAATAGTACTCAAATTTTAGTCGACAGTTATACTGAGTGATCTGTAAATTGAGGAATTTTCTAAATTCAGAATCAAGAAATTGAAAAAAAAAATGTACCGGCAGAGAAACTTGCGAAAATTTTGTATTATTTCTCAGAATTTTTTTTGACACAGTTCGCAAACGAAGTGGTGGTGGTGGCAAATTGTATATGTTCTCAAGGAAATTACTCCATACGTTTGCGATTAACTGAAACAACTTTTGCATTATTTTCATCATCAATTCATGTTGCAAACACAATTTTTTTGGTGTAAAGTAAAAAAAATATATGTTGCCGTTATAGACGGAAGTGGCAAAGTTTCAACGAGAGTTACGGCTTAAAGAGAAACGTTTCTTCACCTTTTGCCCCTCTTCAATATTTTTTTGCCGTTTTATCAACAAAAACATGAATAAATATTGTATTCACTCAGATGATAGTTTCTTTTGTGACATTTTGCATTCTTTTGCAATTTTTTCCAATTTTTTAAATAATAATGCTAAATTGATTGGCCTATGATGCAATAGTATGATAACGCAATCGTAAACTGCTTCCTCTCCTTCCCGACAGCGATGAGGGGCACAATAATTAAGATTTAGCGTTGAAAAAGGGAAGAGCAACATCAGAACATCCTGTACCTGAGCTTCGATAACCATGCATGATAGCTCATTGCTATTCTTTCAGAGTACACGCTATCAAAGAATTCTTAGATTGACTTAATAATCATTTGGATTCTAGTGAGGTAAAAGCCTAAGGAGAATATGTTTCTATTTTTCGCATGGTAAAATCGACAATTGTTTTAAATACCAAATACGATATTGCCTTGAATATAGATGAGCGTCAAGTGACGATTTATGACTGGGTTTTAATAATTGCGGAAGTATTTGCATTAATTGTTCCTTTCTATTAGCGACCTCCTAGGTGAGTCGCTAATGGCGATTTCAACCGAGAATTCTAATACGGTTATTTGTATAAGAAATTTAGTTAATAGTTGTTCGTAAGTGGGCTTTGAATACATACGACTGTTTACGACCAATTTAAAGAATAACAGTAAACACCATTGCTGAATATTGAGGTTTACATCGGAATAATAGTCACGAAACATATTCAACTAGGACATTGAATAATAGACATATAAAAACAAGCTCTGCATGAATGAATCATTCAGGGTTTTTTCCAACATGATCAATTTTACGCGTCCATGTACTGAACCAAAGGTCATTGAAATGTTCAATAACAAACAAAAGATAAAGAGTTCCCCAACCAAACGAAAAATCCTTTTTCAGCGGTCTATAGTACGGAAAACTCATTAGGGTATGTTGGCCAAGTAAAGCTCGCCTCCTAATAAAGTCCACCATCGATCAAAACTTACTCAAGGGCAAAATAATAATCATTCTTACGTTACTGCCATTGTTCAAAGAAAAATGAGATAGTCAAAGCCTATGGAATCGAATTGGAGCAAGATGCGAGTACCATCTAGTTAGTTAATTAGCAAAAATGAATATTCGACGTCATTTTGATGCGCCAACTATGGTAAATATGAGAGAAACTACAAAAAACTGTTGAAGGTTTGTACTTAATGCAAAAAATTTCAAAACATCTTTTTTGCAGCTTCAACATATTTCACAAACAAACAACAGTCAAGATTGGCGTAAGAAAAAAAACGCAACTGAATCGATTATCAAATAGATATTTCCCTATTCTAGTATCGAATCTAAATATCACCACCAATTAGTTGGTAGTTTCATAAGATCAAGTTGCGGCTAACGGATATTTTTCTTAAACAATGATCTACGACCTGACTGGGAGACCACAGTACTTACGCCATCTACATGGGGTACATCTAATACTAATGAAACAAACTCTGCTCAGAGATTAGTAGTAGCGACTCTCAGTGTGTTATGATTTATATCACATAGATGAGAAATGTTGTTGAACTTTTCACACTATAAATGGGAGATTTTATCATTAATCTAGTTTTAGTGGCAATATTGTCGACAGTTTAATCTTGGAATGGGAAAATCGGAGCAATCAATTTAATTATATAAATTAATTTGTGTAGAAGTGTCATTAGTACCTAATATTTTTTCCATCTTTCTGAAGAAATCATTCCGAATCTATCCAGGAGAATTTGGTTATCCATATCTCTAGATTGGTGAATTCCATTTTCCTTCATCCACAAATATCTAAAAAATTTCATTTGAAAACTTTCAATCCGGCTTGAACGATGTTGTTGAGAGAAACCTACCATATGAGTATACCATATTCAAGTTTAGATCTTACATACGAGTAAAAAAGAAGTTTAAGTGCGGTGTTGTTCTTAAAATTTGTACAATTTTGGTGAATGAAACCAAACATCTTTGAGGCTGCAGATATTACACAGTCGATATCATTGTTGAATAATATGAATTTTGAGTAGTAAATAATACCCAAGTCTTTGACTTTCCCATTACGTTTCAGTAAACTATGGATGGAGTAGTCATACTTATGGAGTTTCGTATTACTATATAGATTAATGAACTATTATAAGTTGTTGCAATTCTCGATATTCTTTATACTGAACAATTTCAGATCGTCCGCAAGAAATAAGCTGGGACATTTTATTGATGTTGCCAAATCGTATACGAATGTCAGAAAGAGGAGAGGGCCCAAAATGGATTCTTGTGGAACACAAGACGAGACTGTGCATATATTTAATCTGAAATCTATATAATCGAAAAACTGTTGCCTACCAAGGAGATAGTTGTTGAAAAGATTCAATAATCCATCGAAGGCTTTCTGAAAATCTTGATAAGTAACGTCGACTTGACCCCTGTTGTTCATGACAAATAAACTAATTTGAATATGCTAAATTGCTTATACGCGATTTTTTACTGATTTGGTGAAAATATCAAGTTAACATTGGTATAAACTTGATTATATATAAATAATAATAAAATTTGAATCATAATTGATCATTCCAGAATTACGTTATAAGTCATATTTGCTTAGGCCAAACCACAGAACAAACACGTTTTGTTGTTCTTTGTAAATAAAGCTGAATACGTAGACTGTAGATGAAATAATGTTAATAATCGTAATGCTGTCCCGGATCGGACCCTTGAGGTACACCTATATCAATGTCTCCTGGAATCAATATTGACTTCAATTCTTTTGATTTTCAAGTACCTATTAAGTGAGCCAAGATTCTCAAGTTCATATATGGCAATAATCATATCAGCAGATTTGAAAGATCTATATAGTTTCCATAGAATTATGAATGAACTTAACGAGAGCTGTTCCTGCATTTTCCGTTTACTTCTTAGGTGTTTTGATATAATGTGAGAATCAAATCAAATCAAAATCCTTGTGTAAACACAATTTTGAGTTATTTTAAATAAAAACAGATTGCGAGTTACTTGTTTTCAATTTCGTGATTTTTTCATCTGCTAAGACCTAGCACATAATTTAGATTCTATAGATATTTTGGTGATAAGTACATCTGATAGCTTACATGAAAGTGCTGTTTGTAGCGTTTACTACTGCTGTTGAAAAATAACTCTATTTGTCCCATACCTTGTCCATTTGGAAACATTGCTTCTTGAAAAAAGTACTTACATCTAGTCCTCACTTTTTTTGATAATGTGAGTTGCATGTTTCAACATTTTGGGTTGTTGTAGATGTTGAAAAATGTTGCCAGATTGTTGATTTTATTCATAGAAGACGTTAACTATTGTCCGAAGACGATAAAAGCGCCCCTCACCAACATGCAATAAAGCAATCTGAGAGGTTAACGTACCCTCGGGAACGAATGTTTCGCTGGGGAAGAAACCGGTGATAATTTGTTAAGGGCATATTTAGAAGTTGTGATTACGGACTATTTCGGTAGATTGTGATCCTGCAGTACCTTGAAGAGCGGTAATTATTTACACATTAGCGATGCCGCTAATTATATGTAACAGTTCACCACTATCATTAGGTTTAGGTCTCGGAATTAATACTTTAATAGTGTAATGGGTGTAGCGGTGAAAAAAGGCACTAATTGCCGACCTACGTTTCCGTGAAACTCGACAACGATTCCTTAAGGTAGAACATGCAAATGTCAGCTCCGTAATGGCAATTATTCTCCTTCGAGCATGGGCGTAGGAAGCGAATTTTGCAGTGCCGTGCATTCCCGATTGTCTTCAAAATGAATTGATCTGGCGTGTTTTCTGATACTCGATGTTTTCAGTAAAATATATGCGTAACTCCTTGTTTGTTTTTTCAAGGTATTTGCCATAATGACAATGTTTTGACAGTAATTTCTGTCAAATTCAATATCATGAAAGGAACTGGGAATTAAAAAATAGGTACGTCAAATCAAACATTCACAATGATATGAACAATGGTGAAAGAAGTTCGCAGATCTCATCAAAAGATTTAGGACATGAATAGGAAAAAAATGCAGGCGGATTACTATATAGTTGTATAGTCAAGAACCTGGAATCATTTTGAGGGATAACTCTACAAGAAGATTGCAGTCAAAGTAAAATCAGGAAGACAAACTTAAAAATTTCAATGTCGGAATATAGAATTTGAAAATATTTTGCATGTAAGGAAAAATTATTTAGGAGAGAAGTCATAATGACACTAATTTCAAAATATCAAGAACATGGTGATATGTGAATGATAACCTTATGGGCAAACTGTTTTTATTATCATTTGATTTAAGATTGAAAAAGTTTATTACCCGCAATATATGTTATTGAGTTTGTTTTGGTAAAATCTTGATCTGTATTATGGAAATTTCACGCGTTGGTTCAGTTTTGATGACAATAAAATAATATCAAAAAAAGTTACCACACTTTCTTCCTGTATGCTAGGTAGGAAACGCATAATAATTCGAAGAAAAATTCCAACGGTTCCGGGTGTCGAAAATTACGGCGAAATCAAATCGCGAGTATGCGGGGTTCCTACCAGAAATGGTGATTTGCAAAAATTCGCCAAATCGGATGCAGAAAAATCCGCGAAAATATCTAACCCCCCTCCTTGAACGTAGGACCACGGAAAAATTCCCATCGGTTTCAGATAATAAAAATTGCGACGAAAGAAAATCTTACGAAAATAGAATCGGAAAAATCCGTGAAAATAGTGGATAATATCGGAAGCTAGATCTTTCGAAGGTTTTTGATACTGCTGATAGAATATAGCCATAAATGAACTTCTGGAACCTCTAACGTTACTGATATATCCCAAAATTGGTACAAAATCATGAAAATACTGGCTAAATATTCGGATGCAATAGTGGCGAAAGAAAATATGAACATTTGGCGATATTGGTCCAATATTATTTGGACAGTATAAAAATAATATTGGCGGGTATTCTTGAAGCAACATCGGACTCAAAAAATCAGCGATATTGGTACAATATCATTTGGATATAGGAATTGGTAGATTATTTTTGAAAAATGTGCAATTACAGTTCTCCGTCAATGAAGGGATTCCCAGGGTCTGCATTTTTGTTGTCATAACCCCTGAGATAATTGTCCTGAAAAGTATTCAATATATTACTTTAAGTTTTAGCTAATGTTAACATGTGTATTGTTTATTGAATATTCAAATTCAAATACTGTAATAGGTTTTCTATAATATTGTATCAATATAATTATTCCAATATTAGCATGATGTTTTCGTTTAAAGTTTCTTCAAGAGAGGTGAACATGATTATTTGTTGAATATTAGTGGAATAATATTCAGCTGATGTACGATCAAACTTCGATTTATAATATTGTTTTTTATTTCTAGAATCGATACGAAAGAAATATTGGAATTCCAATATTTATTCTAGATGTTGAATATAATATGTATAGACAAGATTGTTTTATCGAAATGAGTGAAAATTGTTCTACCAATATTGCCAATATTACAGTATAGACTTCTGCGAGCTAGGGAAGACGAGGCCCATATACCTCTTAACGTGTGATGCTATGCTGGGATTTGAACCTATGTCCATATGATTGAGAACCGAACACTCTAATATCATTATACCACCGCGGCAAAACGCGATCTGCTATTTGATTTTGTTCACTCTTCACAATATCCTCTTTTAATCACAAAAAATGGTTCGATCGATGATAATTTATGCCAAATTGTACATGCATTGTTCTTCATTCAGCGATGCATGGTGTTAGTTAATTTGCTGTGGGTTCGCACCAAAAATGCACAACATGATGATTTTGCATTGAGACATCTGCTCAATTCAAGTGCTGATGCCGGTGGAGTAGTAATATTAATAATACCTGTATCTGCGTGAAACAATATTCGTGACTTACCGTAATATTGTTTAGTGAATTCAAGGAAATACTGGTGGGGTATATAGCAGAAGAATGGAAAATTACAACGAAGTAATTATCTGGTGTTTTCTATAAAGTATACCTTTATATGGGTAAATGTGAGACGCTCAAATTTTAATCGAAAAAAACTTGTTTTATTGAAACCCTCATAATGAAGTTATAACTCAATTACACGGGCTTCAATTCAAAAGTTCGTTTATAAGTTTGAAAGCTGATTTCCAATAACAACCCTTAAATATACATACAACATAAAAGAAATTATTTGAAATTCAATGATTGTTCAACTTACATTTACAATGATAACGTTGTCAAAATCATAAATTATTCCATCGGCATTGTCATGTATCTGATTTTGTTTTCCAACATCTTTCATTTTTGAAAACATCGTTACGACAATATTGAGCTCCAAATCAACAAAAAAAATTACCCACGTCTACATCATAGAGTTTTGAGTAGTTACCCTCATCCACAAGTATAAAATATGCAAATTACTTCAATAATTTATTCTCTCCGTAAGGAAAACATTATTTATTAATGAAAAACAGTTTTAACATGTTTTCTTCGTGTCTGTATCTAAGAACATACCGTTTTTTGAATATTGCGATTGGAAAATGGTGTTATATTTTTTGCTGCATAATTATAACGCATGCACTGACATCAATTTCCTGCCATCAATGAAAAACCGTAGTATAAGAACCAGTAATTGAAAATTAGTCCCCTTGGCCTTGTTTTTGCCTATAGCAATCTATGAAAAACAGGAAATTAAAACGGCAGGACGAATTTCCTTCTTCTTCCGATTAACTTATTTTTATTTGATATAGCGAGTATTCACTCATCAAAGAATTTCCATCAGAGCTTTCAAATCCGAAAACATAAAATAAGTTTGGCAATATTCAACATGAACAAAAATAAGAGGAAAAATCTAGCGAAATTTCGTGCATTTGATCATCAAGTTATAGTTTAGAATCGTGTGCAATTTTCAATTCCAAAACTTGTGGAAGTTTAGCTTTTTTTACATCCTACCGCTAATATAATCATTTGGCTTCGAAAACAAATCAAGGTACTCGAATATTATATTTTGTCGGCTTTCAGTAGAATCAGATATTGAATAACTACATTTATTCATCCACTCATTCAGTTGACAAATACGAATACAAACAGGTTGCAAATAGCTCGAAATACAAGTTGAGAAACTTTCACTTCGGGTTGTTTTTTTTAAGTTAGTGTTGCCGCAGAATATTGTATGTTCTGCACATTTTTATTATTTGTGAAAGTTACATAGTGGCATCACGATAGCGATATCGGTAATAGTATTATTGAAAGAGTTTATAGATAGCTTTACTTAGATAACTTGAGTCCCAAACGAGTGTTACTCTTTAAGCATCTACCTTATAAGAAATAGTTTTATTAACAAGGGTCATTCAGTGAAATCCATCAATGAGTGTTGTGTTTAATAACGGTATTGTATCTCAAGTTTGTTTAATCGTTGAGTGATCACTTTGAAATCCGATACTTCTATAAACCTGATCCTACCAAATTAATAGATCAGTGATTGTTGCTCTTCCCACGCATATTATTTCGACGAACTAACTTTTCTGATTTTATTCAACTGAGGCAATAACATGTATCAATTTCAGGAACCAGATAAAAACAATACAATTCGGTCTTTCAGAAGATATATTATGTTTCTTTCCTAAGATTGCCGGATGGAAGTGATCACGATCATCAAAAAGTCTTGTCTCATTCTCTTTCACCGGCAATCTTTGCAAAAAAAGGTCACTTCATATATTTTTCATCAGAATCCTTTCTGATGGAACTGTCCAAATCTACAATATTCCCTTCTCCATTATTATCAAGCATACTTTATTTGCAATAACCTGTGAAATAATACCAATAAAATACCTAATTATTACTTTGATACCCCAAGTAACTCCTATTGGCTTAATCTACTTTCATAATCAGTAATAATATGGAAGATTATTGGAAAAAAATATTAAGTATATCAATAGTATTCGTGGAATATTGTGGCAATTTATTCTGAATTTAGATTGTCACAATGGTCAAAAGTGGTTGAATAATTTTTACCAATATTAATAAAACAATATTATTGTCTACATTTTATTTCCAACATCTACAGAAAATTTGTTGTGATCCCAATATTCCTCTCAGATCGATTCTAGGATTGAAAAAAATAATAATATATCCAAGTTCGAAAGTACGTTGAATATTATTTCACCAATATTGGAATAATAACATTGAAACAATATTACAAAAAACCATTATAGCAATTTGTATATATTGGCCATTATGCAATAGAAAATACTGAAATAAATTATGATCAAACCTGGGAGAAAATCCGCTAGGGGGCTCTATATCTACAGCTAAATCCTAAGAAAATATATTAAATGTTCCTCTCAATTTTTTATTTTATGAATTCCGTGTTACTCTAGATTTTTTGAAAGTAATTCAACAATTTCCACGAGGCATATTTATACTTAGAATATTCTATCAATATATCCAAACGATATTGTACATAAATGTTTTCAGCAACTTTAAGAAATATCTGCGATATGTTCACACTTTATTATCGCTAAAATTATTTCTGAATACTCTGCCAATATTTTCATAATATTGTAACAGTATGGTCCCAATTGTCAGGAGATGTTGTACCAATATTATTATCAAAATGTCCAACAATAATTATTGGCCAATACCGCGATGTATCCTCGATTTCTTCTTGCTAATATTACGTTTAAATATTCTGCCAATATTTTCGTAATATTGTCCCCAATGGTACACTTTCTTTTCGTCAATAATTTCAATATTACTTTTGAATATATTGTCAATATTTTCATAATTACAATATTGTACCAATATTAGATGCGATGTTTTGAGTTCCATATTGTTTCGAGAATAATTTGCCAATATTAATATAAAAATGTCCAAGTAACAATGATGGAATATTAAGTTTTACCGAGTTTTATCTCACCAATATAACTTTTGAATACTTACTTTTGCAATATTTTCATAATACCAATATAGTACCAATATTAGTCAAATAAAAATATGCTACTCAAGTTTTTAGAATATCTTCTGAATGGTTTATTCATTCAAAATATAATGTAATGAACGGAGTTTGTAGAAAATTTATCGAATTCTTTTTGATTAAGAACCTTCTAGTCGAAACAGGTCAATGAATGGTTTATTTTTTAGGTATCGAGCAATCAACTTGCGGTCAAATTCCGGAAGTCTACAAAGATAATTTTGTATCCAGAAATGATAACTTGATTTAAATAAAACTCGTGTGAATTTGCGGTTGCATTGTTACACTGACAACGTTTCGAATTGATTAAATTATCAATGTCGCCCCAAAGTATTATACTTTAACTAGCGGTATGCTTAGTTTTCATCGGATATTATAAGTGAAATCAAACTGAGATTTCACGAGTCCGAAAGACGAATTGGAGGTCCTGTCGTTACTAGATGATGGATTGGATACAATTTGAATGAATACGACGTGATATTGAATGTAGCATGAGCTTGGGTGTTCTACAGAGCTCAGTTTTGGGACCATAGCTCATTTCCATTTATACCACTAACTTGTGCTTGGCAACATACGCTGAACGAAGTCGAAGACTTTGAACTGTCGCTCTAAAAGGTACAGTCGGTTTAAGAAAAGAACAAACAAATTATGTTTATGGACAAACGAACCAACTCAAGTATCTTACACAATATATATTTTCACAGTGCATGATTTGTTCATTCCAGCAGATTGTAGTCAACTTGAAATTTTCCTTCGACTCAGGTTTTATAAAAGCAGCTGAAACGGATACATGTTGAAATAATTGTTGAAGTGGTGATAAGTATATCCATTGGGAAACACAAAATTTTCAGGAATTCACAATAATTCTTGATTGGGTCAGATATTTTGATAATATTAATAATACTACGTTTCTATTATTTCAATGTAACAAAAAATTCACAAATTGTGCTCATAATTTTTTGAGAAAATAAAATTGAAGTTTAGTCCTTATGCGGAACTAAACGGGGGCTGTTTTTCCACTCAACCCGAAACATCTCTGTAAGTGAAACAGAGAAAAAATAATAATGCCATGTACTGGGGAAAAGAGAAAAAATGGCCGGC
The DNA here is from genome assembly GCA_958502065.1 of Chrysolina americana. NCBI lineage: Eukaryota > Metazoa > Arthropoda > Insecta > Coleoptera > Chrysomelidae > Chrysolina > Chrysolina americana. The sequence continues at coordinate 12,438,984 of OY293419.1, read as the reverse complement.
AGTGATTGTTTCTGTTTAACAACTATAAATAATTAGGTATTTTTAAAACTTTATTCCGTTTTGAAGCTGATGATGTCTACTGATTTTATTTTATTTGGAATAGAGTAAAAGTCCTTCCTTATGCATGTGATATTCTTTGCCTTATTCAGATACCAAATATCATATAATGATAATAATTTTGTACTGTTTGAAATTTAAACTTGTATATATGTTAGTGATGTGGTCCATCAGCATAGTTGAAGTATGATAATTACAATGTTTCACAAAGTAATATTGTCCATTTTGTGTATGTAAACCTAGATAATGCATGTTTCTATATATTAGCTTAATAGGAGCGTTAGCTTGTTGAACAAGTTTTTTTACATGATGCTCTAACCAAAAATTATCATCTGAAGCATGCATGCTCACAGTTTTTTCAACATCTACCATATTGAACCTAAAACCCATCACATTTATGACAATTTACCATATTTCTTATCTGTTCAAGACCAAAGGCACATTTATGACGATAAGCCAATGATTCAGTTACAGCTGTCAGAAATGAATCGAGCTCATTGTTGATTGAATGGTCTCACATACAGTATAATTCTCACAATGCCTTGAATATAGGATAAGGTTCATTATATATTTTTCACAGACCAGCTAATGTCGCATGTGAAGTAGACTACAATCTATGACTATCTGCGAATCATTGCCGGACAATTATCAATTGCTCTAGTATTTTTATTATTCCTATGTTCGTGATGTAGCTTAGATCGTCGGCATGCAGATGTTTTGTACATTGCTGAAGACTATTTAATGAATCAAATGTGTAGATACTGAATAGAAGAGGTCCCAAAATAGAGCCCTGATGCACACCTGATTTGATATTCGAAGTTACCGATTAGAAGCAACAGTACAAACTTCGGTAGTGATTTTCTCAAATAATTTTGCAATGGTTTGACAGAGTATTTAAAAAATCCTACCTAGTGAAGAATATATTATAGAAAGAAGCAGTCGATGATAATATTGAAAGCTCTACTGGAATTGGATAATACCTGCTATTTGATAAACTTGTGTGGCATCAGCTAAATCATTTTGTTTTTTCTTATTCAATTCTTAACAAAGTAACTTTCTCATTAACATTTCCTGATCATTTATTCTAAAGAAAAGAATAATCAACAGATGTACCATGAAATTATCTTCATTTAACTATTTTAATCTGTGATATGTACACATTTTGGGTCCCATCACTATTTGATTTAAGTTCAGTTTGCATTGTATTTGATGGTGATTTAAAATACCCTGTATATCGACAACTCCCATGCAACAGTTTCAGCAACAGTGTATATATACTCTGATCCTACAGCTCAGAAAAGTTTTGAACAAGAAACGTTTATCCAGGTAAATTCGGTTCTCTCAAGATTTCTCAAAATTATTGTAAGTATACAGGCCGTTTTTTTTATCATGTGGTAACATTGCTATATTCTAAACCGTAATAGATACAAAAACGATTAAATGGGAAAAAAGGTAACTATTGTGGTGAGCAGTAAATTGGTCATAGAAAATTTACGGGGATTCTCGCTCTTCCCAACTTATACAGGGAAAACTGAAAATGCTGTTTTCGGTTTTTTACGAATAGAATTGTTATTTCAGAAAATATAAAAAAATGAAAAAGGAAAGTTTTATTGTAATCAAAATGTACTAGAACTACGTAACGATAAATTTTTAATCAAACGTTTCGTGTCATCACCGCCATCATCAACAATTTTTTTTCAAATACGGACCTGTCTATTTCATCACAAATATTGATAGAGCGATAAAATCACATTTCAGTGGTATATCACACTCGACATTTTTATAACGTTTCATATAAAATAGCTAGCATCATCAGTGACAACAGCATTTTTAGTTTTCCCTTTTAAGTCGGGAAGAGCGAGAGTCCCTGTAGATTTTCTCTAACCAATCTACTGCTCACCACAATAGTTACATTTTTTTCCATTTAATCGTCTTTGTATGTTACCACATGATAAAAGAAACGGCCTGTATAAGAACAATATTCATGTAAGTCCAAATTGTACTTCCGTCATCAAATCTTTGACGGAAATAGGATTGTTTTTTAACAAAAGTATGGATATATGAGTAAAAATTGAAGATATATATCTATTGTGTTTAGAAAAAATTAAAGTGACACTATACAAGGGCAGAGCAATACATATGTATTAATAATTGGAATGAATGCAAATTATGCACACTGCTGAACTGCGAGAAAATTAATTTGGTAACCCATATCTGCTATCTACTACGGGTGTCTTTAACTTCAAAGTAATGAAATTTAGATGTCCAAGCATATTTACACTTCTTACAAAATTGTGAATTAAATAAATCTAAGGTGCAGTGAAAGCATCAAGAGGTGATGAAAAGGTCCGAGTATATGGTACAATGTGGAATATATCTGAATATGTCTCTCTTTTAAGAATATTATATTTGCTTTCTCTCTGCTGTCTTTTTTAAAAATTGTAGTATTTGTGGCCAACTTCTTAGTACTAAACATTAATATTTTGCTGGACACTGAAAAACCAGCCGTAGGTATCTATGATTTTTATCCACTCTACAAGGATACTCTCCTGAAGGGAACTGAATTATTTTGATGGTCCCGGTTTCTCTTTCACACCAGTATGTAATTTGACTTTTCGCATAGTGGTGATTCTGGGAATAACATACATTTTACTTGCAGCTCTAAAATGCGTCCCATGCACTGGCTACTTCTTTGAGTGAATTTTTCAATACTTCATTGATGAAATCACGTTTTGTTTTTTCCATTCAACAAATGAAAAATAATAATTTTTCAAATGCGCCTATTACAGAGCATCGTTTAAACCAATTATGGACCACATGGTTATCACAGAATACCTACGTCTCTAACTTATATCACTGAAATCATTTTGTCCTGGTGAATCAATTCACGTTGCACTTTGATTTTGATGTGGTTGTCCTGATTTGGACCATACTTACATGAATTACATCGTAGTTTAATGGCTGAGTATTAATTGCTTTCCGATATTCCTAATCAATTTATAGGTTCAGGTTACTTTGTATTTTTGACGCGAAATTTGGTGATCCATGACAGGTATATGGACAGTAAAAATGTGGTTATTTTCAACTATTTCTATTTTTATTAAAAACAAATTGTTTGTGATAATTAACTCATTTAGTTATCCCATGAAGTAGGTAATCAAGTTTTCACTTGTGGGTATTCAAGTTTTGCTAATGGTTAGCGATTTTCTTTCTGTGTGTGATGCTAAGTTAAAATAGTAATCATTATGCAGTTAGTTAGGTGGATATGCCTTTTACGCTGTGCAACTATGACAGCATCTACTCAACATGTTTTGAAAGATAATAACATAGCCCACGTTAAGGTGAGACACTTTTTCATTCTAATAGTCTTAGCCTCAGCATGCATTGGTTATCAATAAAGGGTATTCTTGATGAAGAGTCCTAACTCTCTGACTAACACAAGAAATGGGGTTTTTGTCAAACGATCACTGGTCTAATGATAACAATGCTAAAACTCACCTCCAGGAAACCTATGTGGGAATATCCTGCCATGCCTCGATAATAGCCAAGGGTACAAGGGATAACTATCCCTGGGTTGCGCATGCTGCGACATAGGTGACGGCTGCCCAGGAAACCCGTGCTGACCAGAACTCAAAGCTGCAGCCAAAGCCGCCCCTTGGAAATGGGCCGCCAGCGCAAAGGGATGCTGCCCGTGGTTGTGCATCATCTCAGGCTGTAGAAACCCGTTTTTTGGCACCAAATTGGGATCGTACGTGGGATTGGGCCTGACCAAGGTGTGCGCGGGGAAACCAGGAACCATGATGGGCGGCTTGGGCGAGCCGTCGGGAGATCTTTGGGGCGAGGTAGAGTAGTGCTTGGGCGAACCATTCAGTCTATTTTCCGCATCACTACTGGGCGATAAAGGCGCGGAACTCTCAGAGTAATGAACTGGCGACAGCTGGGGACTTCCTTGACTGGCGCCGCCTACTATGGAATCGATGGAGAAGCCTATCTTAGGCTTCGAAGGCACTGCCACTATAGGTGTCGGTGCCAAAGGCATCATGGTTGGGTTCACCGAGGAAATCAGCGGATAATACTGTCGCGCTAACATCTAAAGCTGTCCCTAAGAAGCATGCTCCGGGTAAAGTCCAACTTCATCACCACGCACTAGATACACCCATCCGTCGGGCAGTCACTACACACCAGCGCAAACAGTGTATGATCGCGAGTTCACCGGCACCAAACCAGCCGAAACTTGGGCGAGACGTATCGTTCGTTGATGAGGTGCTAAGCGATTATTAGCAGTTGAAAAGCGTAACGTGCTACCGCTCACAAATCTCTTGTGTTAATAAGCGGTATAAGTGTTGACGCCGGAGCGCTCGAGCGGTGGGGGCCCGCTAGAATGGTCCGACCGCGGGTGGGGATGCTCCCGTCGAGGATTGGCCTTCCCAGCAAACTCCGCGCCACGCCGCTATTGGAGCAGAGACGCAATACAAATGGTATTAAGCGGCCCGGCCACTCCCTTTATTTGCGCCTCCTTATCGCTCGGGAAAAACTCGTTTAGCGCGATAAATGTTGGGATATTACACTTATAGCATAGTTAGCCTAAGACAAACAGGTTACGGCTATTCGTCGGAGTTTTTTACAGATCAAGACGGCTAGTTGACAGTGGCATATTTGTTTTTGAAGTTATCGACGGCGTAACGCCTTTTGATGCGCGCGCATTGGGGGAGGCGTGGTGTTTGACCGTTAAATTATTTTAATTGAGGTGTGGACAATGAGGCTTCGTCTTTTTATTGCTGTACCTACGAGGTTTTAATGCAATTATAAAATTTCGTAACGGGGAAAAATTAATTGGTTCGTTTAATGTCAACTTCTCAGACGATTGAATAATCGATATAATATCAGTCGCTTACTTGATAGCTTATGTCAAGTGGGCTGTTCATTATTCTGAGAGGAATTGCTGTTAAAGTTGATGGATAATGTCCAGTCCGTACGCTTTCACAATGCGCGTAATTAATTTTCGTTGATAGTGTTCCATTTTGATATTTTTATTGATTGGATTCATAGGATTTAATGAATATTGTTGCATGAGTTTGATGTTTTTGTTAATTAACAGAGGTAATGAAATTTTATTTACGGATGAAATATGCTATTGTTTGTTCGCAAATTGAGTATGAGTTGTTTACGTTTCAATAAAGCTATGGTAATGTGAAATTGGACAAATGAAATTATTGGGATAAAGTCACGTAGAGAAATTTTCCATTTCCTCTAACAGAATCAGTTCCCCATTTAATATTTCAATCAGGACGTTTTTGTTATGAACCTTTACGTTGATGAGAATGAATATAATCATAGACGAAACGTTGACATATATCGATGATACAACACAGAAATTCGTAAAAACTTTTGTTTGACAAATCGTGTGATTATTGAAATTCAAACACATAAAATAAAAACTTCTCTTGATATATAATTTTCTCTCAACAAGGTGTGATTCTGCTGGAACTTAGACAATGTACAAACAATTTTTATTGTTTCCAACTCCTCAAATTCAAATCAGGTAGAATAAAGTTGATCAAGCCCTACCTTAGGGAAAAACCAGTGTGATTTTTTAATGGAAATGAAAATATATTTTGCGTCTATATTCCATATTTGTTTAGTGAATATCTAAATATGTTCAAAAAGTAACCTTTGGTACAGTTAAAGCATCCAGTTGCCAAATTTGTACCAAAGTAAGCCTAGGTAATACCCCCAGAACACATTAAAAATATTTTAGTCCATTTCACTCACAATGTGTTCACAAGATTTATCTACATTGTATAGGTACGATCTCTCCGACGAGATTTTTTCCTATTATTTTTACATTTTTAATTTTTTTTTGCTTAGGTATTTATTTCTGCATACCTTTTTATAGGTCTAGGTTTTTTAGCCGTACTTCCTGTTTTAACTTCTAACTGTTATACCTTCGATAAGACTCTATAAGACCGAGCTGATTCCTCATGTATTGTCATTAAAGCATAAATGAACATTTTCAGTATGTTCCCAAAAATCATTGAAATGACGTATTAAAAGTCTGAATACAAATTTTGGGGAATTGTTATGATATGATAAACTTTTTGGAATTTAGAATGTTATTACATGTGAAGAAATTAAATAAAAACCTGGTTATATCTTTCCCAGTACTGGAACTATAGCAGCTACAGTTCTATTTGATTTTTTAACACCTGTGGAAGGTTGGAAACCTAAATTAAATAATAAATAACAACAAAAAAGCGTGTAAAAATTTAGTGTTGTTTTGAAAAATTAAAAAGAATTACTAACTAGTCACCCTGTATAAAAATTTTAAATATGACAAGTTTAAGAAGGAGAACAGAAGAGAAGTTTGAAAAATCAATGCAAAAAAAATAAAGGGAAAGAGAATAAGAAAAGTATTGAATATCATATAAAATTCTTGAATATTATTTAAATTTGAGTTGAGAAATAATTGTAATTTTCAATTATACTATCATACCTAACCTACTTCATAGGCTGTAAAATTTAGTTTCATTATTATGAGTCGAGAAGTTTGTGAAAGATTGATGATTTCTGATTGGGAAAAAAAAACTTTGAACGGTTTCCATGAGGTTCTTAGAAAAAGAGAGTAGAGAAAAAAAAAGAAAAACTTTTAAGAATACATAGTTATGAATACCTACATATCCAGTTATACATACTGAAGCATGTACCTGATCTTAATTGGCAATACTCGAATAAACTGGTGAAAATACCCTAACAAACAAGTAGAAATTGCCATTAAATCTGGAATATCTGAGAATGTTACATTAATGTACAAGTGATAACTCATGAAATATACCGGACATTTACATTAGAAGTCAAGTAATGTCATTACATAATACAGAGGTATGTAATTTTACATGAATATGCATGACAACGCATTAGCTATATGGGATCATGTAATCTCATGGAAATAATTTTTACAGTGTGCGGTGTCAGAAGCAAAAGTATGAAGATCATCATTGCATATAGGTGAGATTTCAGTAGAACAAGAAAGGTAGGTATGCAAAATTATTGAGAATTCGAAAGAACAGAGTATGGTAATGGAAGGATTCGAAAAGAATATGAATTATACGTTGGTTGAAACAATAGAATAAAAAAACTCAAGTAAATCAATAAATTTTACAAGAAGAAAGAAGAACCATTCTGGTCGTATTGGCATATCCATAGAAAATTACAGATTTGGTAATTTACAACAAAAAGGGGATGAAAACTAAAATTAATGCCATCGCTGCAGCTTGACCCACGAATTTAATAATTGTCTAGCATTAGTAAAATTTTGCTTAAATTGACAGCGGAAGAGTCACTTTATTTTGTTGTATAACTAAGCCTCATCTGAAACCATGCCAACAATTTGTGAGTAATTCAAATGTCTTCAAATAATACTCTACTTTTCTGAACACCAGTTTTTATACAGGGTGGCCCATAGAATCCAAAAATACGTCAAGATTGTCAGGGAGACATATTTTGACGCAAAAAACATAGTAAAACCTTTAAGATTCCAAAATTGTTTTCAAATAGGACGCGTAGTCGAGTGATACCTCATTAGAAGAGGCTTAACATTCCCCCAACATAGTTTTTGAAAATCGAATTCTTTTAGAAAATATAGAACGTTGGAACTCTGACAATATTCTGTGACGAAAAATGCAAAAATCGATTCAATTGTACTTTGAAACTTATTTATCAGTCAAGTGAATGCTTGAATTGCAGTCTGTCAACCTGCATACAGTGGTACGAGAAATTTTCAATCCGTTGTCGTACATCCTGGAAGCATTTGCGGTGTCATCGCGCGACATACGTTAATAATTCTGCTTTACCCCTCTTCTAATCTATCTGGTAGTTTTTGTAAACAAAGCTTTCCATGTGTCCCCACAAAAAAATGTAAAGGACTTAAGTCGGGTGACCGAGGTGGTCATATGATTAGGCCCCGTCGTCCTATCCATTGTTCTGGAATCGTGCCATTTAAATAATTGCGCACAATTTCGGAGTAATGCGGAGAAGCCCCATCTTGTTGGAAAATTAGTTCCTGTTCATTGTAAGCGGGATCGTTCTCAATGATATTTGTTAGAGCTGGGTCGATGGCATTTTGTAATAAATCCAGGTACATATCGCCTGTTGAACTTCCAGGAAGGAAAAGAGGTTTTTCAATGGAATTTCCAAAAATACCAGCCCACACATTTGATTTTAATGGTGTTGCGTGTGTGACTCGTGAAAACTCCTTGCATGGATTGGTGCCAGCCCAGTAACGGCAATTGTGGTGATTCACTAAACCATGTAGGAAGAGGGAACAATCATGTAATAGGAAACTACCATTGTTTTTAACGGTCGCTCAATCATAACTTCGCCAAATTGTAAACGCCGATCAAAGTCGCCTTCATTTAGTCGGTGCACTAAGCGAATTTTATAAGGACGAAATTTGTTATTTTTGAGTACCCGTTGGACACTAGTACGGGATGCACTCGTTATTAATGATAATAATGATAAGGGTCCGAATACTGCTATCTCCGTAGGTTGATTTAGTACTCGATTCTCAAGCTGCTTCTTTTCGTTATGATCCAAAAATTTTTCGCGAAATTGTCACCAATTCTCGAACAATTCTTCCAAGGGTATGTTTGTCAGGATGATGTTGGATAAACAACTTCACGACCCGATTTCCACATTCATCGTTTTTGAAAAAATGCTCAATAATTTTCACTCTTTCTGCAATTGAATACACCATAAAGTCAACAATTTTTATACACTTCAACCACGACAGTTATCTAGCAACTACTTGATCTAATTTAAACGTAAAGAAATCCAATAATTTCTCACGCACTAACATGGGCCTTAAAAATCTGCAACTCGGCAAAAACAGCGAATTCATTTGAAGGAATTCATTTCTATAATACCTACGATATCGATATTTGCATTTTTTGACAAACATTATTGTTGGAGATTCAACGCTTCAAATTTTCTAAAAGAGCGGATTGATTTTCAAAAACTGCACAGCATACTGGGAATGACAAGCATCTTCTAATGAGGTAACACTTGATCCCCATTCTCATTTGAAAAAAAAATATCAAGATCATAGAAAAACTCTTCCAACACTCTTGTTAATGAATTAATGTAACGGGGTCCGTTCAAAGAACCATGGTACAAAAATGCACCGATAATTCTGCCTCTAAATAGACACCAAACATTAATACTAAATCGTCTTTGCGGATTGTGAGATGGACTAGAAATGGATCATGTCTACTCCAATAATGAAAATTCTTTCTATTATACATCCCACGATTTGAAAAATTATCCTCATCGCTCCATATAATATATCTATAGAAATCTGGATCTTGTCTGCATTTATTCATAAACCACCGACAAAACCCCAATCGTCTCTCAGGATCACCAGGTTCTAGTGTTTGCACTGGTCTTAACTTATAAGGAGAAATCTTATGTTTCTTCAGAATTCGTTGAATACCAGACAGTGGAACAGCTATTTCTCTAGATAAATCTCTGATGGAAGTATTTGGATATACCTCAAAGTAGGATAAAACGTCAATTTCTGTATCTTCAAATATTACAAAACGTTTTTTAGTTCTCCTTTTCTCAAAAACTTTTTCATTGTTCCTGAATCGACGATTAAGCACAGCAAAAAAACGCCGATTAGGTAATTCACGATAGGGGAACGAATTGCTGTAGTGTTGGAGTGCTCTTACGCTATTTTTCTGGCAAACCAAGTAGGATTCTAACATAACATTTTTCTTGATGGGAAAACTGCATTTCGAAAAATATTCGAACAGTAGTTGACAGTTACAATAATTAATGATATTGTCATGATATACTTGAGAATATTTGACAAATGGTATTTCAACTTGATTGCTCATAATAATTATGTTTTATCGAATCAAACACATTTTTTCCAACCACATTCATATGACCCTCCAGTATTTTCTGTTCTGTACAAAAACGGCTTCAAAGTTATCATTACAGCAGACATATTTTGATTCACAAAATAAATGCTGCTAGCGGAATGGCTTTAAGATGGAAATTATCGTTTTGTACATTAATACCAAATAGCTCAGTGGTGTCAATTGAGTGGTGCGACATGATGATCACGGGTTTCAAGAGTTCACATCCCATCGCAATTTTTTCTTTTTACTCTCTTATTTTGCTATCAGTAACAAAATATTGTCATTCGTATAAGTACCAAGTGGGTGTTTGGAAAATCAGGTTTTATTTGCCAAAATAAAGAAATATTTTGTACTATATATGTGAAATAAATAAAGATTTCCACATAAGTCGCTCATTTTCCACTTTAGGAAGAAAGGTGATATGAGCTTTGTCGTTGAAAGTGTTATTCGAATCGAAATACATGAAAAAATATAGGGTGCTCCATTGAAAGAAATATCATTTTATGAAATATTCTGAAAACGCCACTATCAATTTTTTGTTTGTCTTCAGCGTCGAGAAGGCCCTTAAAAATGCTACTAGTTGGTCCATTTAACCGAATTCGTAGCATCAATAATAACGGAGTTGGGAATGGTGCCGACTTAATTTGGAACACCCTGTATATAGGTCTGTTTGTAGTATGACTCATCAGTATAGGAGCAATCATCTCTTTACATTGCGTAATAACGTTTATTATAATTTCATCCTAACCAGTGGATTTTTCATCTGATGATGATCACTTCATGACTGAAACACGCTTCGAGGTGTAAAAATAGTGATTTGGTATCGGAATGGAACTGCAGTCTATTCATTACTAGAGGTAGTGGATTTTCTCAAGAGCTATGACTCATACCGTAGCAGAGGACAAATTTACGTATCGGCAATGAGTGTGAGTGAGAGATATATTCAACGTCATAGCTCTTAAGAAAATCCACTACCTCTACACCAGAGCATTCAAACTGTACGAATTATTCAAAAAATGGTGTTGATTTTGAATTATTGGAATTTTAATTAAAAGTACACATAGACAAGTCAATTTTAGCCCTTGTTGAAACTCATAAAAAGCTGATGTAAAATGCAACGGTAAATGAAGAAAGAGCCGATTTGTTCAGCTGTAGCCTAGTTCACCTCTTTCTTTATATGGAACTTTTTATATCAATAATAATATATCATCCATTCACCGGAGTATCTTTGGAAAGTACTTTCCTTACACCTACATCAAAATCAATACCTTCGGTATCAATAAATGCATAATTATAGAATAACGATATCGAACCATGCGAAATCTACGATGAGTGAATGTTAATAACTGATGGGTGGGGCACAAACAACATGAATTTGCAAATCCAAAAATCCATCACTTATTTAAATCATTTCAGCCGTTAGAATAGAATATAGATGAAATTACATGCTGTCTTACCTATCCAACTATAACGCACCATAGTCGCCCGTATGAATATTCCCAAGGAGTGTCTGAAACGATATTATAATGAGAGTTGAAAGATATTTGGGTTATCTTGTGGAAGCAGTAGGTACGTCTTCACATGTAAAAACAAATTGGTTAGATCAACCATCAGTTCGAAATTTTGAGTACTCAAGAGATCAGTTTTTTCCGCTGATGAGAATTAGCAAAGCATTCGACTGAGAAAATGGAATACAACATCGTGAGTGGACTATCTATCGAACTAATTATATTATATCAGAGTAAAACATCTCAATTGGTATTCACAAATAATACATTTTTCCCAATAAAACTGTCAAACACGGCCTCAGGACTCTGTTTTAGGGCCTATTTTAGTCCTGATCCACATCAATGATTTTAGCCAATGCATGTGGCCATAGTCGTACCTCTTTACATCTAACGAAACAGTAAATAACTCAACAGAGAAGGATAGAGATGTTTCTTGATGGTTCACAGCTAACCAACTGAAAATTAACAAAAAAAATCACAGGAAATCAATTTTTTCCAATAATAACGTTTTCACGTGGCCAATGATCTCAGCAATCGATACCACTATAAACACCTGAAAAAAATAACGTTTTCACCTTCAGAGAACTCAAAACAAAAATCAATATACAGGGTGATGCTTGTAGGAGATATGACGTCATCGACAATTTCTTGGAATAAAAACCAAAAATTTTATTGCAGATTCTAAAAAACCTCATTTGTCTACGAAAACGTCTGATTTTGGTTATACAGGGTGTCCGAAATTGAATTAGGCGGATTCTACATTTCAAACCGTTTTTATTCTATGAAGTTGTGGATAAATTCGTTAAAGTCGTAACGAAATAGTTTTGTGGAGAAAACGCGTGGGTCAATTTTTATTCATATTTCCAATAAAATTCAAATATACAAAGTAATTTGCGTATGTAATGTGACTTCATCGCCGTTTTTTTTTTAACGAAAACCACAAATTTTGGTAGGAAATCTGTAAGAACACTATTTTTACGTACGGTTGAGTTATGGATAATTGTACGGGTTGGCCCAAATCACGAATTAAATAAAACAGTTTGGGAATTAGGACTTGGCAAAATTTACGTATTTTTATCTATTTGAAATGAAATACGAAATGTCCCAAACTGATTTGAATAACTCACAAGGCGTAAAAACAACATTTAATGATTTAAGGAAACTGAAAATTACAATAAATAGCTAAGATTGTGAAAAAACATAAAAAAAATAATGCAGATGTTCAAAATTCAAAAATTATTTCCCTGGCAGTAATACAACATATTTTTTGTTTCTTCTCTAACTCTTTGCAAGACTTTTTGATTGATACCTTGGCATTCGATATTCATTTTTTTCTAAAGTTGATTCATTGTTATACGTTGGGTTTTGTACACCTTGCATTTTTGGTATTCACATAGACAAAAATCTAAAGGGGTCAGGTCAGGTGATCTAGGAGGCCATTCTAAACTATTATACACTTATAACCTATGTTCTTTTCACTAAAGTAGGTAGAATCTTTTTTGTACTCGTAAATCCTACATTTGCCCTCTTCAAATGCCTCATGAAACAAATAACAGGTGGATGGCTTTGGAAAAAGTGTAGACAATTATTTTGTTGCCAGTTCAACTCACTGTCAATATATACAGACTAATAAACTATAAATGTAATTTTTGTCAGAGCTACTGCGTCATCATTAAAAAAAATTGGTGTTTTTTAGTCACCACTGAAGAAAAATTGTTTATGATAAATTTTTAAAAATATTCGATATATACAGTGTGTTTCACTTCTCATGGAAACGCCCTCTTCCGTAATTTTTGACGAAGATTCATGAAGTTTTTATAATCGATAGATGCACTGAAAATTACCACACTGTACAAAAGGGGGCATCCTACATGATATACACCGCACGCCATTAGCGATGGAACCATCCATTTTTCCGGAAAATTATATTAGGGGGGCAAAATTTGACGAAATTCAATCAGATTTATGTTCAGGGTCCCTGAATAGTTCACCTGTCTCCTCAAAAATTATCAGTCCTGAAAAATTCTAATTTGTTTCATTTCTGATGGAAACGCCCTCGTATCTTCCGTAATTTTCGACGTAGAACCATGAAATTCTCAGGATTGATAGATACATCAGAAAGGAACTCAATGCACAAAAAAGGTCATCCTACGTGATATACACTGCACGCCAGCAGCGATGAAACCACCTATTTTTCCGGAAAGTTACAGAATTCCTTTGGATTCGTGTTCAGGATCCAAAAATTACTAGGTACTAATACACCTGTCTCCTGAAAAATTTACAATCCTGAAAAATTCTAATGTGTTTCACTTCTCATAGAATAATTGAATCATACATTCAATTTATTGTTATTGATAATCGTATAGAAAACCATTATCCAATTCTTATAATTATAAACAGTAAGTGCGGAGGTATAGAACAACTCACCTTCTGTGAGGAGAGATATGTGATAAGAAAATTGAGTTGATAAATACCAAAACCATATCGAATCAAGCTGTAACTGAAATATATCAACTGGACATTAAGTTACTTCTCGTTTTCCTATATTTTTCAATTAGGGAATTGAGAGTATGTCGAAATTTAAATGGTTATTGTTCAATATTTCAATTAGGAGGTATTTCATAATGAGAAATGTGTTACAAACATATCATATTTTGATCGCAGTCGTCAAATATGGATTTCGCCTGAAATAGATCGTTCATTAAGATTATGGCAAAGAAATGTTAATAATTTGAATTTTTTCAAAAAAGAGCTTTTTTAAGAAAAACTATCGATTTCAACCATAATGAATATTCAATGAAATTTGTAGAGCCTTTGTTCCCACTACTCAGGAATCGACAATATGCAGGGTGTTCCATTTGAAATGAGGAAGATTTTGCTATTTTGCTATTTCAAGGAACTGAGAAAACTCAAAGTCGTCTCCACATATATTATGTTCAAACCCCAGATTGGAAATAGGGTGTTGTCAACGCAGCTGATCCTCGTCAAAGGATGCGTCGAAAAAAATAACAATTTTCATCTCCAGTTGAATAAACAGGAAGTTAAACTAAAAACAAATACCTATCATAAATTACAATTTGGACCCTGTATAACAGAGGTCAATTTAAGATATAAGAATCAGAAACAGAAATACTTTATTGTCATAAAATGTTGAATTTTGTTGAAAAAGTTTATGTTCTTAAAACTAATAAATGTATTATAAATAAAAATATAAATTAAAAAACTTTAACCATATACAATATAAAAAACCGTCAGCATTGGAATAAATATTAAAAGCTATATCTTATATCGTTTGAGAGAGTCACCAAAGTACAATATTTGTCCAAAAATTTATTTTAATAGACTTGGTACAACTTAATAATTTCAAATAATATGAATATGAATGAAGGATTCTGAAAAAAAAATTGTCATGCTAAAAATTTCAAAAACCGTCAGTATTTTCGAAAAAAAGATTCATCTGAAGTACCTTTTATTTCTTTCTTATGTAGAAAAACTGTGAGTGCCGTCATTTTCATTATGTATAGAGTCATTTTGCTGATGAAATCATGATGAAGGTATGGAAGACCCTTGTTGCAGGACCCTGTACAGACTCGAATTAAAAATATCCCTGTATTTAAATCCTCTCGTTACGCTGCTGCAGAATGTTACTCCACAATTAGTTCTAAACGCTGTTTAGGCAAGACTGAGCAGCCTGCACGAATGCTCTTATCCTTTCTAATGTTTCCTACAATCCTTCGCTCATTATTATAATGATATCGTCAATTTGGAACAAACTGACGATGCAATTAAGTGCAATTAAGAAATTACTTATCCACTTCTAGTTCTAGCTCTGCAATGTACACGTATATTCCACCAAGGTTGAGACCTGCTCACGATTTACCGGGAAAAGAACGTTGGTTCTGTCTAGCTGTAATTAGGCAATCAACTGAGGATTCAAGCGTGTTTGCGTTTTGTTCTGAGTTCTGACGAGTGTAATTTGGAAGATTTATGTCCAACATAAGAGGTGACTACTGTTTTATTTTCACGGAAAAAATGAACGAGTAGTAACATTTCACCTCTTCAAAGTACTCAGTTATTCTGTCTTCACAAGAGCGATTCCTTGAAACGAGTGAAAGGAGAGTTAATACGCTTTCTATTCGCAGAATTCTGAATAATTTTTTTCCTGATCGGTGCCATTCCAAAAAAATAGCAATATCGGATGACAGAACCAACTCATCGTTTAATTAACACAAATAAAGATGGAAATTATAAAATGATCAACAAATTTATAACTATAGCCAAGAAAAAGCTGCACATTTTTTTTACCATGGAATCATACTTACCGTTGTGGAGAATGAGAAGTGCCAAATCATTATGGTTTCAGAGAAAATATATCAACAAATGATGCAATCCACTCCTTGATAAGAAACATCTATGAATCCTTAGACTCAAGTACTCCTTCTATCAGTGTTTTTTTGGATCTAAAAAAGGCCTTTGAAACTGTCGATCACTCCATACTTTTGGAAACACTAGAAGATATGAGTGTGAGAGGTCTAGCAAATAATCCATTCGAAAGTTACTTAACAAGTAGAACACAGAAAGTTACATTTAAAAACCATGCGAGTAACGATATTAACATTAGATGTGGTGTATCTCAAGGAACGGTACTGGTGCCGGTGTTAGTCGTAATTTACTTGAACAAACTATTTCAACAGGAAACAATCGGTAACATCATCAGTTGTACGGATGATACTGTGATATATATTATAAAAACGATGACTCGTACAATCTCAAAATAAACATTGAAAATGATCTTGAAAAACTAAAAGAAAACCTTTCATTATTTGTTAATGAAACAGACACAAAAAAAAATACGTAAAATGATAGGAGATGGAGAAGAGGCCCATCTTATAATCATTTTTGATTATTTTATTTTTTATGCAAAACGTACCGAAAAAAAATCATATATCTAATATAAATTATGTATTATTTTATTTATGTTCTAAATGAAATGTTTTTCAATACAATGCTTCTGTGGAGTTGTAAGTGTTTGTTCAATTTTCTGATGGTATTCAATATTCTTCCGAATTAGTACAACTGTATTTTATATTTTATATCCTGTGTATTGAGACTGGAAGATACATTTCTACAAAATTCAAAGAGTCTGAAGAAAAAGCTTCTACAAATTTCGAATAGTCTGAAAGAAGAACTTTAATAAAATTTAAATAGATTGGAAGGAGGAAGGCTTTCAGACAATTCGAATACTTAGTGTGAAAAAAGAACTCCAAAAAAAGCTCAGAGAAAACTGAGAAGGATTGAAAAGAGAACTTTGTGGTGTAGCGAATCGATTGGAAGGAAGAATGGGAGCTGTTGAGGCAGAGATGGATAAAAGTGAAGAAATGTAAAAATTGAAGAATGCAATAGGTGATGAAATCAGAGACGGAATCGAGGCAGTAAGTAGGGAAGGCAAATGGATTCAAAGTGAAAGGTATAAATATCTAGCCTGGGCAATCTGAATAAGAAGAAAATATCAAACAAGACTATTTAAAAAGTTATCATTTTCACAAAAAAATCCGCGTACTTCACATTATTATAACCGGTTGAAGCACCACATTATTTTCAACTTTTATGAAAACTCTCAAATTGTCAGCATACATACTGAACTCAAATGAAAAGCCTTCGTCTATATAATTTATTGGATAACATCTGGTAATTAACTAGGCACGAGTGGATATTTTAGCCCTTTTATTTAACATCCAAATAATAGTGAATATACGTGTTTTAAATATCCAAAACTCACTGACTTCCTTACCTACTCTCTGCCTATCCATTCGACGTATATAGAGGCAAAAAAAGTATAACAAACAATACCCTAAGTTTTTATATGAAATTCCTTCAGCAAGGAGATGCGAAGAAATCAACGAATATTGTTTTATTCAATAATACATTGCAACTAACGAAAAGAGAAAATAGTGGTGGTCTCAAGTAAGACCCTTGGGGAACTCCAGATCTGACACCAATATTTTCCAGTTTAATCAATAATATTGTATCCTCTGGAAAATCGGTGTACACGATATCTAGTGACATTTATTCTCCATTTTATCCCTGACGTTTTGTATGAAAGAGCCATGAAGACACTCACTTATCGCTTGTTTATATTCAAAGATATTGGTTGGTTGTTACTTTTTCCAATAATTGTCCATAGATTGATAGTACAGAAGTGGGCTGTAGTTCATTATGTCGCTTTTATTATACCACCTTTATGAATTGGAATTATCCGTGCCTCTTTCCAAGCTTCTGAAAAGCTGCCTTCTTCCAAATATTTGAAGAAAATTATAAAGAAAGGAACAACGACTGAATTTCTACAGTTTTCGAAAAACAAAGTTGGAAGTCCATCGATGAAAAACATCTCCGACAAAGTGATTGTTTGCAACTAGTATCACAGATGTAAATGTGCAAGTATACCTTTTTCAATACAATCGTCATATTATGAACCCCTTGCTATCTACGAAACAAACATCATAAAAATAGGAATATCTGGGAGTATTATCCTTTTCAGCTGAAACGTTTAGTAGTCCCTTTACATTTGCGGTCTGGAAAATAATGTCATTTAAGTAATCCTTCTTATTTTCGAGGATTTGAGTTCGACACAATATTAACTTGTAATTCATTTAACTTTAACTGACTTTTGTGCTTTCCGCTTTTCGGCGAATTCACAGTGGCCCAAGCTGGTTTGCGCCGCAGGAGATAACGAGGTATTGGGTGTTTAGCCGATTAGTCGGATTAGTGACCACAATCGTAAATTTTGCTTCTTGAAGTTTGCTGTAATTGATATTACTTCCTAGATTCTGTGTTCACGATATCCTGTTAAGAGTAATGAGAGAAACTGAGGAAGACAATACAAATTATTGAATCGCATGAATGGGGAGCTGATAATTGAGCATAATTCTTTTTGAAAACTAGAATGAGAATTCAAAAAAATTTATTTAATTAACCACTGACCCAGAATTTCTCAGTTTCAAGTGATTACAAGATGAGGATGTCCATCATGGGGCTATTGGAAACGTTGAATAGAACAAACAGTTGCGAAAGAGCCATTGAAAATTACATAAATTCTCCAATTTTTTTTCATTTTCATGTTATTTTGGAAAGTATGAATTTTTTTATTTTTCATGACGTTTTCTATTCCTACACCTATAAGATTCCTCAAGATGATATCAGTTTTACTGTCCAACGTTTCGTTATTGATCAACCATCATCAAGTTAATTTTATTTGTGTTTGATAAGTATAGATTTTTGAACTATTTTTCATTTCAAATTCATTGATGGTTTCACTACGTTTCAGATACTTTTTAGCCACCATCACGAATTTTTTAAGATATATTCAAACACATCAAACAAAATTTTTGGTGTTATTTAGCTCTAGGTTACTCAGTTTTTCTATTTTGTTTTTGAATCAAGAACCGCAATCGAAAATCTCTTCAGAAACCATAAATGATCTGAAACATTTCGGAATCATATAAGTGATACATCATTGAATCGGGAACGGAAAATAATAAAACAATTGTATTTATTAAAAGAGGAGCATTCAAAATATTAAGTTGATGATGGTTAAGTATTATACATCGATTTGATTTCTGTGCTCTAATTTGAAATTGAACTGTTTTAGAAATGAATTTATTGCATCTAAGTTGAGACTGATGATTTCCTCAATTCGATTAAAAATCATATCTCACCAAGGGTGTTGCATTACAGCATGACAAGACAATATTCATGGAAATAGATAAATATCAATACCATAATCGTTTTTATTTTCACTCAATCCTTTGAAACTAGAAAAAAAAAGGCTAGATTTCACCAATTTTTTAAAAGAGTGTCTCTTCATTAACTACATGAGGATTCATATAATCGACTGTCAAATAGGATATAGTTTGCCATGTACAGGGTGACAATTCAAGTGCTTCCGAACGCTATATCTCGTAATATAGTTATTTATGTATCAAGGGCGTAAAGTAGGCGTTTATGGCCTGCGGCGTGGATAATGGCCCTCGGCTAACGCCTTCGGGCCATTATCCATGTATATAAAAAAGTTTTCCATATGGTTCCAAGGTTTTGGCGGACACTTTATATATTTATATCGCAATAATCGTGTCAACACGAAAATTATGGAATCATCAGATGAAGAACATAATATATACATACCAAAGGAAATTTTGGAATCGGCTGAGAGTGACAAACTCGAACTGCTACCAACAAAGTCAAAGAAACTTTACGAAAAGACGTATAATGAGTTCATAAAATGGCGCAATGAAAATAATGTGAAGGTGATTACAGAAGATATATTACTGGGATATTTTTTTGAGAAGTCCAAGAATCGAAAACCATCTTCTTTGTGGTCATACTATTCGATGTTAAAGTCTAATTTGAATTTGTATAATAATATAAACATTAGCAAATTTCCAAAATTGATAGCATTTTTGAAACGGAAGATTGATGGATATAAGCCGAAGAAATCCAAAATATTGAATAGGGATGAAATCGAACTTTTTCTAAAAGAAGCTCCAGACAATTATTCACTAAACGTTTACTATTTCTATTGTGGCTATCTATCAGCGAACTCTGGAACTGTAACTCTGAATTCTGACTGTCCTCCAGCGGTTATATAGTCGCAAGCCTCTCTCGAATATTCAGGAGTATAGAACATTTCATCTAGATGGCTCTTCGAATAGTATCGAACAATCGATTTATTCCAGCTTGTTCTCGGCGATCCGTACGCCAGCAGATATGCAGTTGTAGTTGAACGAGGGTGCATAATTAATTAGATCAGGGCCGGTCTCGGGGCCGGTCTCGAAATCGTTACAGTATGTTATACCTACCTATATTTATTAAGTAATTAAAAAACCTATTGATTCTTTTATAGGTTGCATTAATATTTGGGGTACCTACATGGTGCTTGTCGTAGAGAAGAATTAACAAATCTCAAGCTTGATGACATTCAAGACCTAACTTATGCTTTATTGATTACAATTCGAGAGTCAAACACTAAAATACAACGAACATTTACCTTCTTCAGTACTGAAAACCAGTCAGTTAACTATTTGGATATTTATAGAAGATATGCTAGTCTACGTCCCGCAAATACTGAACATGGGCGTTTTTTTATATTCTATAAGAACAACAAATGTGTACAAAACAAGTTTTTGGGAAGAATATCCTCGGTCAAATTCCAAGAAAAATTACAGCATTTTTGAAGCTACCAGGCCCAGAAAAATATACGGATCATTGTTTCAGTGTACTTTACCGCCCGCTAGTGCATAAACTAAATTATATATAATTACTATGAATTGTCCATAATGGTTACTACGGTATGAAAGTTGAACTGAAATGACTAATGCAATAATCCTCCCCATCACCTCCCCCTCATTCCCATTTACCCCCCCTACTTTACAGCCACCCGCATTCAAATAGTTTCAATAGAAATATCTACTTCTGATACCTCATCGGATAGCTTGTAAAATATATGAGATACATTTTTCTATTCGAACGAAGGGACTCATGAGCTACAACTTAGAAGCGATGAGTTCATTTCTAAGAAAGTTCAATTTCTAATTAGAGCACAACAATCAAATCGATGCATAGTACCCAAAATAGCAAAAATCGAATTTTTGATGTCATTTAGCTCGATAGATTGATCTGAAAATTGGACTACGTAATGAGGATACCATCATAGGATCTGCAACATATCAAAATTTTAGGAAAATTAACCGAAAGCCATAGTACGTTGTACATGTGCAAGGTCGAAAATTTTCTTAAAAATTTTATAGTTACTCCCATTTAATTCCATTTCCATGGTGGACAGCCTAATATCTAGGACTCTACATCGCATATTACATAATTTCCAAGAAAAATACAAGATTATATCCCCCTTTCAATTTGAATATCGAACAGCCAAGTCAACTGAACCAACCACCATAAAATTTTCTGAGACTATATCTATGAACATCTAGATGCAGGCAGGAAAATAGCTTTGTTTTCTTTGATATAACTGCAGCCTTCGACCCCAACATCTCCTCAGTCTCTGGGATCCCTCTAATCTCTTGGGATCAGGGGGAACCTACTGAACCAGATCTAATCATGTACATCCGAGAGGAAGATTCGTGTGTATGTAGAAGAAGTAATATCAAGCGAAGAATGCGGCGATACTGTTGTTCCACCGGGTTCTGTATTAGGACCTCTTTCATATTTGATTTTTGTGAACGACCTTCCAGAAGAAAATAGTGAGGAAAGGCAGATTTTCATGAAAGCTGATGACGCTTATCTTATATTTGAGGCACCAACCATAACAGAATCTGAACAGAACAGAATAGAAAAAATCCTTAAAAAGAATTCGCTTACCTTTGGTGAAGAAGTCAAAATCGGTATGTGTATACTTTTTCAATATGAACAGAGTTATAATTTCTACAATAAACAGTATAGAAATCGATGAGAGCACTAGAAAGTATTAAAGACAAGGGGTTAAATTTCAAAACTTGCCAGAGCAACCTTCGCCATTTTGAAAAGAGGTATTTCACCATATGCTCCCTCATCAGATGAAGGAACGAAACATTTTTTTTCAATCTCTAAACTGCCTCCTAGTGCGTCACATGTCAATTCAGACACCTGTTGAGTCTGATATTTGATAGTTGAAAAGTTAAACATTAGTTGAAATATTTCTTAAAGATTTACATCAATTATAAGTTTCATCACTACTTCCAGCTACTTTTTGTGGCTTCTTTCAGTTCAAATTGAGGTTTTAATCATTGTACCTTGTTATTAGTTCTTATATAGACTCTCAGGTAATGTTGTGCTTTTTTACATTTCGTACTTATTTTTCAGATATCAAATGAGTCTTAATAGAGAATTTCAGACTGCCAAAAAGCAGACACTGAATAATTTCATCACCAAGTTCCATTATTTCAAGTTCCAATTATTTATAAAAATACGAGCGCAGCGAGCATCTGTTTTGATTTCACTTTTTCATACTAATTAGTGATCGGATTATGAGCAAATTAGATAGCTAGGTTAATTAAGTTAGTTTAGGTTGTGTCCGCTTCTTTTACGTTAAGAAATTAGGTCCATGGCCGAAAACGTAGAAAGAGACACGCTGTTTTCTTTAAAAACATTTTTTCTTGTATTAAAATATTGACCATAATGGGGGAGCCAAAATTACTTGTTTAATAATTTTTTTTTTCTACAAACGTCAACAAATGACAAGGTTCGCGCATTGACAACAATATGCGAAGTGATCCTTTTTTTCATCTTCCTTCGTTACCATGACACCGTGCGCGAAGTAGTGTGCGAAATACTTACTTCGCACACTGCATGTAAACTATATGGGATTTTTATATTTCAACCTTAATGGTCATCAATCAAGCAAAAATCCAAGAAATCGTTTATTTCTCAATGTTTAACAATATTTAAGGCCTTTTAATACTTTTCAAATTGTGACAAAATTTTACATGCCTATTTTATTTTTTATATTGAGCTGAGCATATTATTTATTTTAGCACAATATTTTTTGACGTTTGTAGAAAAAATATTGTTTGCATCTCATGCGCGAAATACTTTGGTGATCTCGACTATTTTTTTTAACTCGGCTGCGCCTCGTTAGAGAAAAATCAGTTCTCGATCACCAAAGTAGCATTTCACGCACTATAGATACAAAGAAAACTATTACTCTCTTCTCCTTTTTCCAATTATTTATCATATCGGAATCTTAATTTTTTCGGTAATAAAGATACATTCGTCTTGAAACAACAAAATTGATTGGGTTTGAATATTTCCTTTTTTTTTCTTTTTAATTGTAATCGCTATTTTAACTTTACTAGTGGGTGTTTATATTTATATTTATTGAAAAATATTAGATCGTTCAATATATTTGAAACACTATATTTTTTGTTAATTGGTGTAATTGGTGGCTTTGGACTGAAGGTGTTAGAAAAAATTGTGTTTTACACTGGAGTAAAGTGTCTTTTCTCCCTAGTAAAACAAAGGATTCCAATATTCTTGCAAGATAACTTTAAATTTTATTAAGAATTGTGAATTATTATGAACAGAAATGAATACATTTTGTTGAACAAATAAAGCTAGGTAAGAATCAACTCCTAACATGGCTATCCAGTATCATCATCATGATTGTATCGTGCGTTGAAAAGTACAAATACAAATCACGAATTCGAAAATCAGACAAAACAACTATCTCCACCCCCAAATCTTCAAGCATTCCTTGGGTTCCTAATATTCTTGTGCGTGAATGTATAATAATTCAAAGAAATCATCACACAATAGCCTCTCACGATTTATAGTCTATTATTTCTCGAGATAGGTACTCTCCGATGTCAACCTAACCCCAAACAAATTTCCGATGTTGTGGCCAGATTAGTCAATGTTAGGTAGGCGGACATTCTGGGAAATCATCTACAGATGTAGTTTTTTGTCGCACCCCGTCGTTCATCGAGGATTTAGGGGGTGATTTTTGTGTTAATGTGACTTTCTCGGAGGCAGGGGGTAGTCAGAAATGTCATTATTGTGCCACGTTGTCTCCGCTTCCCCGGAATTGAGCTTCCAATTTAAAAGGCAGTAAGTTACGTCGAGATCCGTGAGATGTTCATTTATTATGAAACAGTAGTAATTTGGGGATTTATAGTGGTGTCGGTTTTATTTATTGCGGTCTTTTTTCGGGTTTTTGTCAAATGGACAAGTTAATTTACTGTAAGGTATACATGCTTTTCGGATGAATGTGTGAGATTCGTGCTGGTATAACGAATCCTCTGATGAAGTCGCAGTTCACACTCATTTCACTTCCTACACCCGCGAATGAGTCGTTAGAATGCAAAGTGATATACCTACCCATAAATCAACAGTTCTCAATGTTTAAGCATCGTTTAAGGAGTCAAAGATAGTCAGTCAATGCCTGTGGAATCGGCATTGGAGCAAAACATTAGTGCCATCTAGCGTTTTTAGTTGAAAATCAAGAGAAACTACGAAAAACTGTAGGTTTCTCCTTAATACAAAAAAGTTCTTTGCAAATTCAACATATTGCACAAACTGAATAATCTCTTTCTTGAATTTCATCACCAAATATGATTTGTTTCTATAAACTATCCCGTTTTTTGCACCAGTCCATAGAACAGATTCCGAACAGATGTTTTGCTTTCCAGTATCATAATTGAATCGCAATCTATTAGTTGGTAGTTTGATTATATCCTCAAACACAGATCTACGACCTGACTGGGAGACCAGATTACTAACACCATGATTGTCTTACTATCTTGTTACACTTTATACAATGGTATAAGACATCCAAATAGCCAACAATTCAGAATACTCAACATATCTAACAAAAAAAAAAAGAAATGCTTTTGCCTAAGGAAAAAGATGGATCACCGTCAGAAAACATCGGGCCTAGATCGCTTCAACCCACACCATCCAACCGTCTTGATTGATTAGTATTTAACATTACTTGGGAATTGAATTTTTTTATAGTTTAGGGATTGAAATGGCACGAGATATTGAAAAATCAATCTACCCTGCACTTTTTAAATAATACGTCTATACAACCATCATTATTGTATCACTGTCACGTCTTCGGTATGCAATTTTTTATTTCAAAACTAACAAATAACTGTTCTCCAGGGCTCGATGGGATCAGTACAAAAGTAATAAAAGCTTTCCACAAACTCATTCTGATCCCACTGCAACACATTATGAATATCTGCTTTATGAATGGGAAACTGCCCATGAAATGAAAAGAGCCCGTAGTTATCCCAGTTTTCAAATCTGGAAAGCGCAATTCAGTGACAAATAATCGGCCCATCTTAGTTATTGAAAACTTTACAAAATGATTCGAACCCGATCCTAGTACACGATTAAATAAATTCAGGAACAAGCATCATATATTGATCAGTAATCAATTTGGATAAAACGTTTGGACGTTTCAGAAAAGTGTCTATATCCAGTAAATGAAGACAAGAGGAGGGGAAAAGAACTTCAAAACGGTTCGGTAGTCCCAATTTTTTTATTTTTTGTCTAGGATGGTTTTCAAGAGTTCAAAATGCAAAATACACAATTCCCCTCTCCGAGTATTTGATTAATGGGTCACTGGGCCCATAACCTGTTGATTTAAAACAGCTGCTACCTTTGACCCAAACTGAGTTACTATTTATTCAAGTTACTTTTACATAAAGGATTGAAATTCAGCTATCCAGTAATCCAGTACTCCAGTACAGGACACATTCAACACTAGACTTTTCTAGATTATTCTCTAGCTCAGGCACAGACCTCGCTATTAGAGAACAACTGTCAATGTCAATAAAAACTGTCAAAGATTATGAAACATAAAACTACAGAACACGTTTGTTCGTTGCTTAAATCTAATGACATAAATACAGAATTGTCTCAGGTACCACATACTTCAACATGAATAACATTCTCATTAGTCTATTTTCCTTTCTAATCAGAGTCTTTTCACAATATCTATCAGATGTAATTCACTTAATTTTTATCATAACTTTGGTGTAAAGAACGTATACCATGAATTAAAACATCAATGAATGATATATCGTTATTGAGTTATTTGGTAAATTAGAATTTGTTTATAGTTTTTCTCAGGAATCCAATTATTGTACAGTTTGCAAGTGTTAAAGAAGTTCGCGAAGGATTTTAGGTGTATTTCAGTGTGCACTGCGCCATCTATCCACGGTGTACTCAAACTTTGGCAACTTGAAAGGCATCTATTTAATTTCGAGTGTCAATCTGATTACAGTATGCTTGAACTGGTATAATGTTGAGTATTGAGCCGAAATGGGTTTCGTTTGAATTAATATATTTAGTCAGTTGTAGGACTGTTCGCTTTTCAATAATGTTCGTTAATTTTATTTGGCCAGATTCCCAAAATTCTCGAAAGTAATGCAGTGTTCCGCTGCTATAAATGTGAGATGAAACAGCTTATAGTTTCAAAAATTGTTTCAATTAAAAAAGAATTAGTTCACACCAGTCGCTCATTCTGAATACTTCTAACCCATAATTATCGTGTGAAGTCGCCCCATTTGAAAAGAGTTCTCCGTAACATGTCAAGATTGTCACCGACGAAAAACGTTTGAATTAATAACAGCAGAGTTACCTCCTGGTAGATTCCCAATCTGGCCCACCATTAATTCAAATACCTTCTACCTGTCTGATTTTTAAAATGATCACGATAGGGTCATCATATCCGAGAAAACGCGACGATACAGGGTCAGTCTCTGTAAGTGATGATCAATCAGGGAATTTGTGCAATTGTAAACGAAATGTCATTTCAGATAGAATTTAAGGAATGTGTGTACTTATGGTCGGAAAATGCGAAAAATGTAAAAGGTGTGCTGGAATCCGGCATCCTAGCACGTACAACCTCCAAAGAAAAATACCGAGGGTTCTAGAATTTTTTCACTATTTTTCCCGTATTCTACGCCATCAAATTGGTATGAAATTAATTTTTCGAAGACATTTTGAAACGAAATTTTTTTTTGTCCCTTCTCCATATTAATATTATGTCCAGTCGAACTTCGACGACGTAAAAGTACCGTGATACTAAAGAATTTCCGCGAATATTCCATCATCTTGTAGGAAATTTTCTCAGCTTTCTTTCTATATAAATATGTATCAAAGGAATGTGTCTCCTTATGGTCGGAAAATGCGAAAAATGTAAAAGGTGTGCTGGAATACGGCATCCTAGCAAGTACAACCGCCAAAGAAAAATACTTCCGAAAGTTCTAGAATTTTTCACAATTTTTCCAGTATTCTATGCGATCAAATTGGTATGGAATAAATTTTTTGAAGACAATTTGAAACGAAATTTTTTTTCGTCCCCTCTCCATATCAATATTATGTCCAGTCGAACTTCGACGACGTAAAAGTACCGCAATACTAAGGAATTTCCGCGAATATTCCATCATTTTGTAGGAAATTTTCTCAGCTTTCTTTCTATATCAATATGTATTTAAGGAAATACTATTGTAGAATTCTGGCCTCGTAACTCAGAATTAGCTAATTCCGAGATACTAAGTAGGAATTCTAACTTAACATCTCGAAATTAGCTAATTCTGAGATACTAACTCGTAATTCTGACTTAGTATCTCGGAATTAGCTAATTCTGAGATACTAAGTCCGAATTCTGACTCAAAATCTCGGAATAAGCAAAAATAATTTTTATATCAATAGTGGCCCTTCTATATACGCCTTTGTAACATGCGAAGATTATATTGGGGGAAATTTTACTACTGGGGCATGAAAAAAACAATGAAAACCTGAAGCAAGTAGTTTCTAGAAATTTGACAAAGGTTATGCATTGGTGCAATTCAATGTAGACAAAACAAAAATTGTAAATTCCAAATTCAGTTATGACAATTATAATATTGAAAAAACACAATGCACTAGATTTGTTGATCTGCACATTTAAAACAAATTAAAAGTTAAGGAACACATCACATCAACAATAATTGCCAGACAAATTTTCTAGATATTTTTCTCTTCCTATCTGTTACCGTTTTCGAAATAAAAATTAATTTCAATATTTTTCTTTGGGAATCATAACCTCTAACAATGCTGATATCTTTGAATCGAGAAATACTATGGTATCGAAATTTGGTTTTGAGTGAGCTAATACTTGGAGGCTTTCCACACTTCAGCCCAATCTCCGCTACTTCAATACAGGGTGGTAAAAAAGTACAATTTTTTCGTTTGCTTGGAAAAGTGACTGATATTTGTTTATTTCAAATGGTATACCCTGCATATTATTGAAAATTCGGAAAGCTGCTAAAATTTCCTTTCCTTCTATTTATATCATCCCTATACCTTACTAGTCAAGTTTCGGACCAATATTTGTGAAAATATCCTAAGAATATCGACATTTGCAGTTGCAAATACCTTCAAAACGATGGAACAAAACTATTCAAACGAAGTTCTTATGAATTTGTTTATTATTTTTGGACAGTGTGATAAAATTATTATCAGGACATTTAGAAAGTTTAGTGAAATATTTCCGAATCTACTGAAATTTATATGAATTTGGAAGTGTTTCAAAACTAATAGTCTTTTAAAACCTATCAGCAGGTTTATAACCGAAAACACTTTAATTTATTTGAAATTAGTCTTTAGGAATTTGTCCAAAAATTACAGGTATTTTACTGTCGTCTCGTAGCCAAATTTTTTATTTGAAAATGTCAATTTCACTCGACGCACTTTTCGCCCTAATGACGCTATCTTTGTTAGAATAAAGGCCGAGTTAATTCATGAGAATATCCAGGGGCGCAACTCCCTTACAAATTGGTATCTGCCATTATTTGGATATTTGTATAGCTTACAGTCGTCGTGACTCACCAAGTAGCTATGTTTTGTCGTGGTCACTCAATTAGCGAGATCCATACTGCCTACTGTGCCAGTGACAATCAACAATCGCTCATGCTTCTGTTTGTCATGGTCGTATAGAAATAGTCACTGCTCATAATACCTCAGTCTTTGTTACCTCGATATTGATATAACAGCGGCGGTAGTGGTGAATTTTGAAGAGGGGTAGAACCAGCACAATCTATTTCAATGCATTTTCGATCTCGTAAGTAACAAAATTTATTTGATGGTAACAGCTGTGAACGAGTATAAATGGCAACACTAACAATTGGTTCTGTTTTTTGTTTCTGTAGACGTAAAGAACATTCCATCCTTTGAGGAACATACGAAATTAGACCTCCTCAGTGAACGACTTCATTACCAACGGCAAAGCAGTATGATGTTTTGTGACTAACGGGAGTCTAATTCGCCCAGACGACACCGACGTTGTCAAACTGTGGATGGATAAGATTTTTGGCGCGAAATTAAAGAAAAAATACCTGTTGCGACGAAAACTTCGGCAAAAGACCAATTATCTAGCGTCTACTAGAAATGACATTTCCTGAAGTATTGCCCTGCGCGCGCAACAGCTGATGATATTCCAGAGTTTTAAAATTAATGTGTTTGTACGTATGACAAGGGCTTTACTATTGGAAATAAATCGTGTAAATGGACGGAAGAAGTGCAAATTAACCTGGAAAACTTTCGTATACGGGCAGAAAAGTTACAATTATTGTTAGTTGAATATGCGTGAATCATTAGCAATCTAACCTGACTAACCTAACGTAGACAGAATATTGAATATAAATTTTGCGATAATACATTATCGCATCTTTGTTGCAGTGCGTAGATAGTTAAAATCCTCTATACCCATCACGCGAATACGGTGGACAAGGGGCGTTGAAGACACCATCTTGGCAGACCATTATGAATCCCTCAGTTTCCGACTTCAGCCCACTCGACCTGAGAAAAACAGAGGTCAGGTTTCTAGATGAGCCAAGGTCTTCTATGTTCTTGAAGAAGACCCCATGCATTGGCTTATCCTTATATAGCTGTAGGAGCCTGTCACACTCCGCAGCTTTCACGTGGGCTTTTTGCTGAACGGGTTCCAACTCGGCGATAGAGTTTGGGTTCGTCCGTTCAGAGTCGAATACGAGACCGAGTTCATCAACTGCACTGATTGCTGCCTTGAAAAGATATGCTCCAATCCCTGCCTTTTCATGATCGCATACCAAGCAGAGAAGGCTATCGAAACTGATGACATCCAGTACCAGTCTGTTGTGTAGACACTCTAAACTCCCCGTTGTCTGGGGAAGTATAACCGTGGAGTAGAACGGATAATTTAGGATGCAAGCTCCTATAAAAATACATAATTTTGCTAGTTTTTACATATAGAGTTGTCGCAGCTCTTCCTGAATCCATTTCATTACTCCGAATGAGTAGGAGAGAGTAAAGTAGAACCGGAACGGCAAGCATATTAGTGACAGCAACTTTGTTCTTCCCCGACAATTCTGATGACCAGATCTATCGGAGTTTGCGCTGAATTTGTCACAAAGAGAGTTCATAACAGTAGCTACCTCTTGGGTGTGGCGTTGTTCCACCCCTAGCTACAAGCTGCACGTCCTCGCCGTATTCCCCGCATCGTAATTTTTTGAAATGAACCGTGGCACATTTGTCGATCCCAAACCCCATTTCGATAGCATACATGTACTCTTGCACCACCCTTAAGGACTGATGAAGATACTTTTCTCCAGAGGCATCCATGTAAAACAGATGGGTGACCTTATGCCTCCGGATGCTGGGGGTGCCGCAGTTGTATCTACGGGTTCTCCGTAGTGCAACGGACAATAGCAATAATGAGATGCAGAAGAGAAGAGGGCTGACGGAGTCTCCCTAAAACACGCCCCTTCTACCGCTCTGTTTGGACTCTGACTTGACCAGATGTTGTGGTGAAGCGAATCCTCCAGGGCAGCATCAGCTGTTCAATGCATCCCACTATTTGATCTGGTACCGCAAGGCATCTGAGCAAATGCATGATAAGCTCATAATGATATTATCATTATCATGTCCGGTAGAATAGAGATGAAAGCAGTACGAACTCTCTGTTGAAAATCTCCTTCTGTTATTGGCGTATGAGAGTACACCTCGTTTTCTATTTTATATAACCCCAAATAAAAAAATCAAGTGGGGTTAAATCAGGCGATCGCGGTTGCCATAATTGAGGACCGTCGGTTCCAAACCCTTGGTCATAAAAAGTTTCATTTAAATTCATCTTCATCATCTAATACCAAATGTTTCTGTGGTCAACGAGAGTCAGTCGTTCCAAATTATTCGTCTCCTGAAAATAAAAATACCTGTTGGTCTCTTATGTATTTTCTACATGCTATGAATGTTTATTACATAGCTACCGTTTTAGCATTTTCACGAGTGATGTGTTTTAAATTTTTTTCAATTCAGTAAAACAATAATTCCGATACTTTTCAACTAACCATTTAAATTTTCATCATGAAAGTGAAGCATTACTATTGCGTTGTCTTTCACAGTGCAGCAAACATTGAAATTCCAACAGTCTTGAAATTGACATTCCCGAACTGAATGTGGATTCGTAATGCTCCAACAGTCAGAATTCCGCTTGTTGATTGTCGCATTTTTGGAAAATTTCGGTTCGTTCATTCATAATGAAGAACCCCGCAAAGTTCATCCTCCTCTCATAAGCGGATAGCTTCAGGCTAAATTATGAGAATAAGGATGCCATTTGAGTTTTGCTAATATTCTCTGGACATTATATTTAATCCCAAATCTCGTGCCGCATCTTTCAACGATGTCTGGAAATGCTGTGAAGTACCCAAGCACAGTAATTGCATTATCTACATTGATCCAAAGTTCGTAAGAGTGGAGAGATTAATCTTCTAATATTGAAACCTTATTACATTCGCCATAAATCACCAATAAATTAACGAAATCATGATTATTATAACCAACACGAGCCATATTGTATCTTTTGAGAGCACGAATCTTATAATAAACAACTTCATTTCATTTGTCACCAAACATTGTTTTGAATGATCGACCAGCAGCCTACTAGAAATATAATTTCAGGCACGTACATATGCAGAATTAAGTAATATAATGGAATATCTCCAGAATACTAAGTTTCGGGTATAGGGAAGTAAGTAAGTAACTAGGGCTAATTTGCTAGTTTTCATAATGGAATTGAACCTTGAAGAAAAAAAGGGGGTTCCCATTTGATAAAGTTGAGATTTTTAATTTTTCTCATTCACTTATTGGACCCACATTTTTGCGTACCCTGTGGATTATTCAGTGGATGTGAAAATGGTGCGTGATCCGTTCAACCTTCAGTATTCACGAATCACTAACTGCTTTTTTTAAATGTTAATTCACATAAACATCACGTATTTTCGAGAGGCTGTATCTGTCACTTTTTCTAAAAATACTACTCGGTAGACTCAAAAACGGTTCATTTGGGGTGCATGCGCTTGAATCCAAATCATGAGAAAATTTCAAAATTGAGGTGAAAAACAGGGCATGCCATTAAAATAACTAAGATGACGTCACTTTCGGTAAAACCGAAAATGTCACATGAACGAAAAAAAGTTTAGTTTTCCATGTATAGATCGCGTTAACACGTCAAGATACACCCTATATATTCTTGTGGAAAAACTTTGCCAGGCGTTGGACTGGAGTGATTCCGCAGTCGTATGGGGCTGTTGAAATATTTTCTGATCAATGTTGAGAATTCATCGACTTCCGTCAAGAACACACAATTCCACATGAAGAATATTTTTTGAATCTTTTACTCATACGATTTTTGTATAGACATTATGGTGTTACAGCTCTTCCAGTAAGATGCTTGAATGGTAGGATGTCTATTCTAGTGAGGAGTTATCTGCAAATAAAACCAAATGTCTGCCCAAAAAATCGTTAACCTACATTATTTGGGAAAATGGTCATGAGCTAGGGCCCCGAGATACTCACTCCTATTCACATGGTCAGTTTTTCAGTAACGTTACTGTTGATTTAAATACAATGTATTCATCTATTCAAGTGACTTCCATTCTATTCATGTCGACTGCGTCTCAAACCATATTGTTCCAATCTATCCAAAAGTATTTTATGGTTCACTAAATAACGAACTCTACATACTCTTTCGCCTCTCGAAAATGCCATGTCCGCGACTTTGAATCAAACTGTGCATGAAATCGAGGTATGCTCAAGAACACGTCAAAAATTTTGATGTAGAAAAATTGAATATAATCGGTGAAGTAACGAGATAATTACACTAATTACATATCAGAAATGAACCTGCTCGGTGATAATAACAGATGAAAATTTCCATGAGCGGTGATTAATTTTGAAATTGCATCCTTCGAATATAGTAACAAGGCGTATTTGTTTGGAAACTTTCTCATTTGCTTATTGAAGTCTTCTTGTACTGATGATATATTTCAACAATGGAATTTCATTTTATATTTTTCTCTTCTGTATCACTCATTGCATCGTCAGCTGTCCTTTGAAGATTTAGTATACTTAGGTGTATGAGAGTCATTTCACATTATATTTCTTGGAACTCGAAAGAATAAAACAAAAGGTATTTTGAAAATGAGTTCCAAACTTGACCATTTCCAAAAAAAACAAATATTCTGTTTGTTGTTTGGAAATACACAATTTCACAAGTATGGCAATACGATTACCTTGGTAGTAATGGATCTAATACAACCACAAATGAATCCAATTTACTCTTCTTGACTCGCGTCATACTTGCTCTTTCTGAAACATAAACTTAAATTTATCTCCGAAATGACCTGCTCTAAGCTATGTGATAGCGATCCGTTCTTCATTTGATTTCGAAGCCATCACATTAATTCACTCATTGATAATGATCCCCATTCATTAGCTCTGATTTCACTACTAACGTTCGATTGACCATCAATATTTCCTCTTCGTCGAAGTTATTCGTTTCATATATCATATATATATACCTATCAATATCCATTATTCAAACCAAGAGTAAAGAACCTGATAAAACCGGCCAACGTGTCTAAGGTGTCGTGAATCCTCAGGAAGAGGTTACTCTTCTTCTTTTTTACGGTTTTCAGTGACGATAGTAGGTATGCGCAAAAGTGTGTTGATCCATCTTACTTCTTCACCAAATACGACTGTAGAGAACCAGGGACTATTGGTTGGTTAGATAACTCCTTCTTTTTCCATATCACCTACGATGTTGTCAGCCTCTTCGTTTTTGGCGAAGGGAAGACTAGCTGATTATCTCAGTCTCAGTGCTGAACCACCTGTGTTCTATCCCCTCTGTTAACT
Source organism: Chrysolina americana (assembly GCA_958502065.1). NCBI lineage: Eukaryota > Metazoa > Arthropoda > Insecta > Coleoptera > Chrysomelidae > Chrysolina > Chrysolina americana. The sequence continues at coordinate 12,404,786 of OY293419.1, read as the reverse complement.
TCGCCATCGAAGATTTCTAGGTTCTTCATTAACAAATAACATGATTTGAACTGCTGAAGTGAAGTGATAACAAGCAATATTTCCAATTCGGGCTTGGCTAACAGTACTGCGTAAACTTTTAATCACCGAGGAAATTGATGAGCAATAGAGCAATCCCCCAAAATACATACGTTTATTCATGAATATAAAATACAATACGATACACAAATACAGATATACAGGATATAAAATATAAACTACAGTTGTTCTAATAGGAGGAATCATAAATACCATAAAATTGAATAAACATTTACAATTACACAGAAGTATTATACACATACTTGTATGTGGTGAATATTGAAGCAAATTTCATTTAGAACATAAATGAAATAATAATTTATATTAAATAATTTTTTTTCAGTAAGTTTTTGAATAAAAAAAAAAAGATAAAACAATCAAAAATTATTGTAAGATGGACCTCTTCTCTATTATTGATTCAGCCTTCTATCATTTTACGCATTTTTGTTCAATCCGTTTCATTAACAAATAATAAAAGTTGAGATTTGAAGCGTTTTAAAGAAGTTTTCATCAGTTATTTTTGTGGTAGTTGACTGAATAATTTGGGAGCCAAATATGAGTAGATTCTTTGACCAATGCTTTTGACAGCTATTGGTACACAATATCGGTTCTTCGATCGTATCGCGTATGTATGATTTTGAGTGGAAAGTTCGTTTTTATTTTTATATTGCTGGCATCCTATCTGGATAATATACAATTGCCTACTATCCAATATTTGTGTTTCAGTATAGAGTAGAGAGCTTGGAACCGTTTTTGAGAGATTTCAAGTGCATGTAGGTAATTTCTTGAAACTCCTCCCCAACCGATAATGCCATAATTTAAGTGTGGCTCAACCGAACTGTGGTATAGTATTGTTTTCTGTTTCAATTTCAAAAATGGCCCGACTTGTTTGAATCTGAATAGGATACTACGAAGTTTTTTTGTTCCATCACAAGTAATTATCAATGTAAATGCCCAAGTATTTTTTTTTCAGGTTTGATTGAAAAATGTTGTTGGATATTCAGATTGTATTCTGGCAAGGATGTTTCATGGCTACTGAATGGTAGATATACGGTTTTTTCAAAGTCTATCGTGAGTAATCTGCTGTCGAACCAGTCTTTCAGTTTTCCGAGATCTTTTTCAATGTTTATTTTGAGATTATACCAGTCATAGTTTTTGTAATATACCACAGTATCATCCGCAAAACTGATTGATGTTACCGATTGTTTCCTGTTGAAATAGGTTGTTCAAGTAAATAAAGAAATAAAAGAAAATAAAGAATAACACCGGCCCAAGTACCGTTCCTTGAGGTACGCCACATTTAATGTTAATCTCGTTACTCACATTGTTTTTAAATTCAACTTTTTGTGTTCTACTTGTTGAGTAACTTTCGAATATATTGTTTGCTAGACCTCTCACACCCATATCTTCTAGTGTGTCCAAAAGTATAGAGTGGTCGACAATATCGATCTATAAAAACACCGATAGAAGGAGTACTTGAGTCTAAGGATTCATAGATGTTTCTTGTTAAGGAGTGCATCATTGGTTGATTTATTTTCTCTAAAACCATATTGAGATGTCGACAGCAGATTATACTTTGATAAATACCTATGCGGTTAGTCTTTTTCTCATAATTTTTTCAAATTTACTAATTGATGATAGGAGTGAAATAGGCCTATAATTTGAAACATTTTCAGTATCGCCGTTTTTAAAAATTGGTATTATAAGTGATTTTTTCAAAATGGCAGGGAATTTGCCCAATTCGAATGATTTATTTATGATATCCGTCAAGGTTTCACATATGCATTTTGTTTTTAAGAGTTTCAGCTTTGATTCCATCAAGCCCGGGTGCCTTTTTATTTTTCAAATTAATTATTGTATCCTCAACTTCAGTAGTATTTGTTGGTATGAGAAAAAATAAATTTTCATTTATCATTTTTTTACTCCTGTAATTTGGATTTTGCGTTATGTTTTTTGCCAAATTTTCTCCCACTTTCGCGAAGAAGTTATTGAATATGTCAGCATCTGTGACGGTTTCATTGTTTTCATTTTTGATATTATTTATTTTTCTTCCTGTTTTGATATTCAAAATTTCATTAACAGTATTCCAGAGTTTTTTACTTTCAATCAATTCTCTTTCTATACATTTTTTATAATAGTTGTCTTTGGCAGTCTTTATTTTCTTCTCAGTTTCTTTTTTATTCGTTAAATACTCGTTTTTCAACTTTTCATTATTTGGGTTTTTTTTTCCATGAGAGGTAGGAATGGTTTTTTTGGTTAATGTGTTTTATTAATGACTTTGTTATCCAAGTTTTCCCTTTTCGCTCACTATTTTTTATTCTGAAGTATTTATTTGTTTTTTGTATACATGTGTTTATGATGTCAATAAATTTTTCTGTTGTAAAGTCAAGACCGCGCATTGGATATAATCATTTTTCCAATTTATAATACTAACTTTTCGTTTTACTCAGTACAATTTGTAATGACGTTATGTAGTGATCTGTAATTATTGTTGATATAGTGAGAGGTAATATGTTATTAAAGTTTTGTTCTTTTGTTTTAATGAATATGTGATCGAGACATGATTGAGATTCCTTTCTTGCTCTAGTTGTAGTATTGATAGTTGAATGGAAACCATACTCACTCATTATGTCAAGATAATTTTTCGATTCTTCAGTTTTCCTCAGTAGATCAAGATGTATAACGCCCACAAATAGGATGTAGTGATGTTTATCTTTCTCTCTATTTAGTACGTTATTGAGCTGGGAAAGTCGTCAATCCGACTTGCTGGAGACCTGTAGAAGGCATAAATGCAAAAAGGTCAACTTTTCTATGATCATTTCAATTTTTAGTAATATACCTTCATTTACGTTGATATGTTCATGAGTATGGTAAGAATTAGCTTTAACAAAGACAACAACACCATCATTTTGGTTATAGCTACTTTCATTATATAGGGTAACGTAGTCGCTCATGTTCAGGAAGGACATATCAGGGACCTGCCAAGTTTCTGTTAAAACTATGCAATCGAAGCATGTTTCAAGTTTTTCAAGGTTAATCTTGAATTCATCTATATTTTTTGATATACTACAAATATTTGTATTGGGAATTTTGAAATTATTCCATTTGTCATTCACAGATAAAACTTCTTTTGCTTTACTTAAATTATTTAGGGGGTATGTTATTATTTTTTCTACTAAAAAATCTCTCTCAAACATTATATGTTTCCTTTTATCAAAGTCACCGGGTAATTGACGTTCATCACCGTTTTCCCATTCAGGCGAGCCTCTAGAATGGTTTCAGTCCTCTCAGATACACCCACATCTTCAGCCAACTAGACCCATACCATTTCTTCACTTCTTCCATGAAGCACCAGCTCCTCTCCGCTGATACTTAGGACGCCGCCGTTTTTGAAATTCAACTCAAACCATCTGGAATTCATGATCTTCATTCCAATAATTACATCTTCTTCGATGTCTGCTACTTTTGTGCTGCCCAAAAACAGTTCAAATCGTAGCTCGCCATATACCGTGGCTGCCTCTCCTTTCGCTGTGCGTATTTTTCAAGTTGATGGTTCAATTCTTGCTGCTATTTTAGCGAAATCATGCCCAAGGATATTCCTAGAAACACCTGTATCTTGCATGGTACATGGCTTGTTGTTAATGCGACTGTCTACGAAAACACCTTTATTCTGACGATGAAGGTTTTTTTTGATTTAACATTTTTTTCATTTTCACACTGTGGAAGATTGAAATCACCAACAAACTATGTCAAGAAACGATTATCCTCCACAAAAATTAACTTTCAATCAATAGCGATATATGCGTTGTTGACTGGAGCTTGCTGAATTCAGGCCAACGATTACCCCTCCTCATCGACTTTCCTTAGTTTTCTTGCGTCACTGTCGATTCTTTGAATGCTGGGCATTTCCTTCGCACATCCCCATTTTTTCCACAATTCCAGCATCATATCTATCTTTTCTCAGGCAACACTTTTTTTATTAATCTTCTTCTGGTAGCTTCAATATTATGGATCCTGTGGATGTTTCTCAAGTATTCTGACTCTACTCTGGCTTTTGCAAGATTTGTGGGACTGATAATGCTTGCCTCGTTTCTTGGTAGCCCATCCAAGAATGCATGAACGCTTGTCGATCCATTACATTTTCCAGGGTAGCTGGATATAAAAGACGAACCAAACGTGCACTGTCAGCTTCCAATTTCTATAAGGTTTTTCTTGATATCTGTCAGCGGTTTTTCAGCTGTGAATGGTAAACGTGTTCTAGGTGGGCTTGGCCATACCTTAGTTCTAGATGTTTTATCAGCTGTTCATCATCCTCTTGTTCTTGGACAGTGAGGCTCTGTGAAATATTCGTTGTTTTTGAGCGTAATGCCAGTGTTAGTGCTACTACAGCTTTTTCCTATACGTTCCATTTTTTTACGCTAGCCAAAGCTTCAAATTGTTGGACTGGGGTGGCTTCATGGAAAGATTTCCTATTTCACAATTGACTTTGACGTCCTTCATTCATTGCTGATGTCCAGCCAGGTTCAAATCAGGACCATTATTGAATTTTTATTTACAGTTTTTGAGGTGTGCGCTAATCTATTGCTAATGATATTTTCCTTCCTTTATTTATTTTTACGTCGATTCGATATTATCTTCTTCAGAATTTATTCTGTGTTTTCGAGGAGTTTGTTTTCCAGAAACTTTAAGTTTACTGGAAGCTGTTCAAATCCTACAAACTTTTCAAAAGTTTTCCCTCCAATTTCTCGCATTTCCTGTAGTTTGTCTTCCAATCTATTCGAATTTCCTAGAAGTTCAAACTTCTTTAATATTCTAATATTATATCCCAGATTCCTCGCAGTTTCTTGTAGTTTGTCTTTCAATCTAATTGCGTTTTGTTCGAAGTTTGTCTTTAAGAATATTTGAATTTTCTAGAGGTTCCTCTTTCAGACTAGAAAGTTATCTGTCAATTTTTTTTGAGTGCTGTTGAAGTTCTTCTTTCAAGCTCACTGAACTTTCCAGGAGTTCTTCTTCCAAGGATTTCGTCGAGTTCAATCAATATCGAATTGAAATCAATACCGGAAACTTTGATTAAAAAGGTTTTGGGGCTTTCTTCCATTCAATTCAGTTCTTCTGAGATTTAAGAAATATGTACGGTTTTTTGAGCTCTTGAGGAAGCCAATTTTGTCGGTGGAACGCGCGTTGAGTGTAATTAACGTTGTTTTGGTGTTATTCACACCAATGCAATGGTTCCAAATACCCATCTGTTTGGGTTCTCCCGAGAGTCTTTTCTGCAGTACAGCCTCTCTTAAGGTTAATTTGATTTCTCGTTCCTACAATTCTTTTGTGAAAATATTAAGTCTTTTAGTGTGTGACTGAGATACCAGTTTATTTCACAGAAAATAATTATCGATGTTTACTTCGAAAAAACTTATTTTTTTTTGAAAATTCGACTCCTGATACCACTGTAGTACGATTACACTGATTCGTTTAAATTATATATGCTAATTTATTCACACCAAATACAGTAATTTATATCACTAACTCTAAGCCAACTCTATCTATTTGCGGAATGCCAGAATTCCGACTGTCTGTAACTAACTACCATCTCTTGTCCAGCCTCCTGCATTTATACTGGAGGATGCAGTAGTCTTCTGTTGGATCATTATAGAGGCGCCTATTATAGATTACGAGAAAGGTCGCTGATATTTTACAAGATTTAGGAGAGTTCTTTGATTCGTCCCGCTTATTTTTCAAAGTGTTTGAATGAAGTCAGTGCGCACATACAGATATCGAACAGAAAATATTCCGATTTCCTAAGTATTGTGATAGAAGGAAAACACTTTCTGAAACTTTGTTTCGCCTACTATGAAATTTTCATATTTCCAGAGTTGGTAAAAAATAAGTTACCATAGTTATTTTTTTTCAAGAGAACGATATTCAAGGATGAGTTTTTTCCGTGCATCAGATATTCCCACCAGTCATTTTCAGATTTGACACACTATACAGGGTGTTCCAAATTAAGTCGGCACCATTGCCAACTCCGTTATTATTGATGCTACGAATTCGGTTAAATTAGAAAACTAGTAGCATTTTTATTGGCCTTCCTACCGATGCAGGAAACAAAAAAAAATTGACAGTCGCGTTTGTAGAATATTTCATGAAATGGTAATTCTTTCAATGGAACACCCAATATTTTTTCATGCATTTCGATTCGTAATAACATTCTCAACAACAAATCTTATTTGACTTTTTTTCGTAAAGGTGAAAATAAGACAGTTTTATCAATAGGAAACATTTATCACAAACGGATTTGATAAAGCCCTATAAAATATCGAGTAAATGTTCAAAAATACCGTCTTCTTGTTGAAAACATATTTGGGCCCTTCTATTGACACTACTTGTGGCATTCAACACAGTTCGGCCATCAATTCTATTAATTATAGTTTCAATATAATTTTTCAGTTCATCTACATTATTATGTTTACTTTTGTACACCTCATTTTTCAGAAATCCCCAAAAATAAAAATCTAGAGGTGTCATGTCTGGTGAACTAGGGGGCCACTTAACAGGACCATTTGATGCAATCCATCTGTTTCTAACACAGCCTCGCATCATTCATTTTACGCCACTGACATTATGTGCTGGTGCTCCATTCTGCTAAAAATAGATCATCTGACGAGCCTCCAGATCAAGATCATCAAAAAACTCTTTCAACACTCTTGTTAATAAATTAATGTAACGGGGTCCGTTCAAAGAACCATGGTAAAAAAATGGACCAATAATTCTGCCTATGCATAGACCACACGAAACATTAATACTGAATCGTCTTTGCGGATTGTAGGAATGGACTAGAAATGGATTATGTCTACTCCAATAATGAAAATTCATTCTATTATACATCCCACGATTTGAAAAATTATCCTCATCGCTCCATATAATATTTCTATAGAAGTTTGAATCTTGTCTGCATTTATTCATAATAAATCACCGACAAAACCCCAATCGTCTCTCAGGATCACTAGGTTCTAGTGTTTGCACTGGTCTTAACTTATAAGGAGAAATCTTATGTTTCTTCAGAATTCGTTGAATACCAGACAGTGGAACAGCTATTTCTCTAGATAAATCTCTGATGGAATTATTTGGATATACCTCAAAGTAGGATAAAACGTCAATTTCTGTATCTTCAGATATTACAAAACGCTTTTCAGTTCTCCTCTTCTCAAAAACTTTTTCATTGTTCCTGAATCGACGATGAAGCACAGCAAACAAACGCCGATTAGGTAATTCACGATCGGGGAACGAATTGCTGTAGTGTTGGAGTGCTCTTACGCTATTTTTCTGGCAAACCAAGTGGGATTCTAACATATCACATTTTTCTTGATGGGGAAAAGGCATTTCGAAAAATATTCGAACAGTAGTTGACAGTTACAATAATTCATGACATCGTCATGACATGCTTGAGAATATTTGACAAATAGTATTTCAACAAAGTTTCAAGGCAACTTGATTGCTCATAATAGGTAATTATATTTTATCGAATCAAACACATTTTTTCCAACCACATTCATATGACCCTCCAGTATTTTCTGTTCTGTACAGAAACGGCTTCAAAGTTATCATTACAGCAGACATATTTTGATTCACAAAATAAATGCGACTAGCGGAATGGCTTTAAAATGGAAATTATCGTTTTGTACATTAATACCAAATAGCTCAGTGGTGTCAATTGAGTGGTGCGACATGATGATCACGGGTTTCACGAGTTCACATCCCAGCGCATTTTTTTACTTTTTACTGTCTTATTTTGCTATTAGTAACAAAATGTTGTCATTCGTATAAGTACCAAAATTGGGTGTTTAGAGAATCATGAGGTTTTATTCGCCAAAACAAAGAATTTTTTTGTACTAGTGAAAGAAATGAATATTTTCGCCTTTAGGAAGAAAGGTGATATGAGCTTTGTTGTTGAGAATGTTATTACGAATCGAAATGCATGAAAAAATATGGGGTTTTCCATTGAAAGAAATATCATTTTATGAAATATTTGGCATCGAGAAGGCCATTAAAAATGCTACTAGTTTGTCCAATTAACCGAATTCGTAGCATCAATAATAACGGAGTTGGCAATGGTGCCGACTTAATTTGGAACAACCTGTATATAGGAACCAAACTTGGTAACGACGAATGTTACTCAAACTGTGTTGAGATTTGTAATACATTGTAACTACTAACTTTTACCATTTTTTCATCAGGTTGTTGTTTCTCAGCATTTACTGAAAACTATCATTATCGCCAATCTGACGAATGAATCTATTGTTTCAAAAATTACAGCAGAATAAATAGCTAATCATGCTGCCAATCCCTTTTCGAATTACACTCATTACATCTATCAACATAAACATAGGAAAACCGTTTAAGATGTAAAACCAACACATAGACAATTACTTCACCAATACCATAAAAAACAATGAATAAACTCGGTGTAAATCATTCTAAATAGAGGTTATGATATAGACAGTCCGGTAATTTATGTTGATAAGGTCTGAAAAATGTGGCTATTAAAATATAAATTACTTCTAAGAGGTCGGATCCGTTCGAGTCTTCGAAATTACCTTCAAATTTATGTTAAATGGATTATTTAGAAAGCGGATAAATATTGGCTATTATATTAATAAGGGGGAACCTATAATAATGATGGAATGGCCCAAAACAACTGACGTTTTTTCGACCGGTTCGCCTCGCCAACACGATGCGGGCCTTTCATTAGTGCCACGGTTTTATTAAAAGGATTGTGTTAATGACATGATGACTGGGGTTGAGAAAGACAAAAACTACTGACATGGAGTAGTTCGTTTTTTCAGTAACCAAGGCTGTCTTCGTTATTCATATTCGTTGCTTGCTTTGTTTGTGTCAAGCAAAATTTTTTATAATCCCAAGTTTCAATGTAGTAGCCCTGATGGGGACTGACTGAAAATATAGGCGTTGTAATAATGAAATGTCTATGAAACTCCCACTTTTATAAACTTTAGAAATCTGTATCTAATGTAATGTAATAATGTCCATTTCTGACTAGAATATTAAAAGCTTATATCGGCATATCTAAAGAAAAACAAAAAAATAAATCCTCGGTATGTATTTTATGATTCACAACGTTTCGGTAATTAAAAATCTATTAACGTTTTCAAGTGTATGAACTGTTTTTCTTCCTTCGGGAGGAAGAGTTCCATTTTCTTTAGGGACCCAAAATGAAGTGATCTAGTAAGGAAGTTGAAGAAATTAATTTCGCTTCCCGTTCATCTACCCACCTACCTGTTTCATCTCTCGCCTTCCATTAGCCAGACGGTTTTTCTTCAAGAACTCAATAACCTGATTATGATGATGCATGACTTACGGCTGACCTATACCAGAGGTCCCAATTTGGAGTGGCGTAGGTATAACTTCTGACATGAAACTCCCAAATATGCTGAATTCAGTTTTTCTATGAACTGAATATATAACGATTCTTAAGATTGATAGAAAAATAAACTTAAAAACTTTCAGATGATAAAAAATCAGAAATGATGAAATATGATCTATACGACTCATCATTAATATCGTTAAATATATTTGAAACGGTGGGATTTGTTGAGAGCAAGTCAAAACTTTCGGCTGACTTTATCATCCTTGTCATGACGTCAGCGCGATACCATTGATATGGTAGATCAACATAATATTTCATGTTAATCTATTGTGAATTCAATATTAGATGCCAGCGCCACGGTGGCAAAACTCGAACCACTTTCTTGCACATTCTGTCAACAGAATTAATATGTCTAACAACCCTGGTGTGTCGACTGAATAGATTTTGTTTTGAATTTTTTGAAGACAAAAATATTCCAGGGACATAGTGATTATGATTGTTGTTAATTGAATTTTATCAATAAACTTTTAAATATCATTCTAAAGTAATATGGTGTCCATACTCGAAGGGGAACACCACCACACAAATTATGTTATTTTTCTAAAATAAAAATAGTTGTGGCAGAATGAAATATTTCGTAGTGCAATAGAATATAGACTATTAATATGAATAATTTGACCATCATTCGTTTTTGTGTGGATAAAATCCTGAAAGATGAACACAATAATTCATTTATATCTAGTACCGAAAATGAGTACTACTTACAATCTGTAACATACTTTGAAACCAACTTGAAACTTACATTATTTTATTTCTAAATTCTCCATGATCTAATGAACAATACTTTATGGTGAACATTTTTTTCAAGTAAATCAACTGGGTGCGTGTTATATTATACCCTTCTGTTTCTTTGAATCTTCCAAAAGTTCAAGTTGTGAAAGTGAAAATCCGTGATAAAGTAAATAAAAGTCATCACTCCTACTAAAATCTATCAATTTTGCATATATCATCAAGCTTGTTAAGGTTTTCATTATTTTAACTTTCGTTTTCGTAAAATCTTTTCAGTGTTGTTAGATCATCCAAAAAATATTGATTGAAACAAAATAAATAATTTTTCATACATTTGAAACACACATACATACGCTACAATAATTTTGAGAGAAGGTATAAACAAGAATATTCTTGGCATTCTTGACATGCACTCAAGAAGAATATAATCTCAGTTTCATCCAATTCTAACCTTGAAGTTATGGGCACAAGACTTGCTAAACAATAAGTCTGCCTACGGACTCCGTAGATTCTAAACCCAGATACTGCCACAGTCATTTCACAATGATACTCCCCTATAACGCCAAAATATTTTTATAAAAATATTTAATTTTATTCTTGTATATTCGAAAAACAGCTACTCAATCTAAATTTCAGGAGCCAGGAGCCACAATTGTTTCTTCTCTTCTTTTAAAAGGATTACTGCAGGCACTGTATCATCAAAATATCAGTCGTATTTCGTCCAATTACTAACCAACTGGAACCAAATCAGCATTCACAGTAAAATTTTTCAAGACGAAGTCTTATGTTCATTGCCGAGTAGCTATACCTAAACTTTTGAGTCAATCTGTAAAGCAATACGAGATAAGCGCCATTTTTTTGGAAGATGTTCCACTTTCATTCAAGAAACTCATTTTTTGTTCGAAAGAAAACAACAAGTAGTGAATATAAACCCAGCTCATCATCGAATGTCAGTTCTCCAAAACATCCTTGCCATACAACACCGTCCCCGCTATTCCATTACAGACTGAAAACACGTAATTATATTTTCAAAATATCAGAACCAGTCTCCGATTTATTATCGGATAAAGAGACTGTGAACCTGCCCATTCACCGTTCCGAACAACCTCACAGTCTGAACGTACCCCCATATTAAGGTACATTAGTTTGGTAGTTTTCTCGACTTTACTTAATTTATGTAATTATAATGTGCCCTCAGTGGAGTACCACTGAAAGTTCACGGGATATTTTGAAAAGGAGGAGATGAGATTATTATTCATTCTTCAGTGATATTTTGTCTGTTATAAAGTTCAGTATTTATTGTTTCTCTCATCAGTAATTTTTTAGTTTACTTCAATGATGAAATTTCATAAAATAAACATTTCTCAAGACACACGTTTTTATTGAAAAAAAATGCGACACTCAGAAATATTCTGTCATATTATTATCAACTATTTTACTCTCACACTTTTTATAAGGAGATTTTCAAAGTTGAAATCAGTGATGAACATGTGAGAAAGTGATAGTGTAATTGAAAATTCAACCCCACCTGATGCAAAAGCCACAAGTAATTCATCACCTTTAAAATCAGCATATGACTGTAAGAAATATTATTATTGTAGTTTATGTATTGAAGAAACAAAATTAAAATCAGCTGCTTTTCAGAAAACATCTTGTTTATTTTTATAATTCATCTGAAAATTTCGAATCGACAAGTTTATGGATACATTTTTCCATTTTGAAATGTAACGATGTCTATTGAACATAAATTGCACATGCCGGAATATCAAAATTACACGTCTCATGGAAGAAAATTTCCAATATTTTTCCTCTCGTTTGATTTAATTCAGGTTCCATAATAATTCCCTAATTATTACAATACATTTCAGAAATAAAGTGTCAATGTTCTTTATTCCATAATGACAAAGCGTAGAAAAAATTGTGTATGCAACTCACATTCAATGTCTGAGATGACAATCACATTAAATATAAAATTCGCCAACGGTTCGTGTCTTCATAGCCAATTTAATGTCCACTGTTCTGCCTCTGCCTCTGCCTCTGCCTCTGCCTCTGCCTCTGCCTCTGCCTCTGCCTCTGCCTCTGCCTCTGCCTCTGCCTCTGCCTCTGCCTCTGCCTCTGCCTCTGCCTCTGCCTCTGCCTCTGCCTCTGCCTCTGCCTCTGCCTCTGCCTCTGCCTCTGCCTCTGCCTCTGCCTCTGCCTCTGCCTCTGCCTCTGCCTCTGCCTCTGCCTCTGCCTCTGCCTCTGCCTCTGCCTCTGCCTCTGCCTCTGCCTCTGCCTCTGCCTCTGCCTCTGCCTCTGCCTCTGCCTCTGCCTCTGCCTCTGCCTCTGCCTCTGCCTCTGCCTCTGCCTCTGCCTCTGCCTCTGCCTCTGCCTCTGCCTCTGCCTCTGCCTCTGCCTCTGCCTCTGCCTCTGCCTCTGCCTCTGCCTCTGCCTCTGCCTCTGCCTCTGCCTCTGCCTCTGCCTCTGCCTCTGCCTCTGCCTCTGCCTCTGCCTCTGCCTCTGCCTCTGCCTCTGCCTCTGCCTCTGCCTCTGCCTCTGCCTCTGCCTCTGCCTCTGCCTCTGCCTCTGCCTCTGCCTCTGCCTCTGCCTCTGCCTCTGCCTCTGCCTCTGCCTCTGCCTCTGCCTCTGCCTCTGCCTCTGCCTCTGCCTCTGCCTCTGCCTCTGCCTCTGCCTCTGCCTCTGCCTCTGCCTCTGCCTCTGCCTCTGCCTCTGCCTCTGCCTCTGCCTCTGCCTCTGCCTCTGCCTCTGCCTCTGCCTCTGCCTCTGCCTCTGCCTCTGCCTCTGCCTCTGCCTCTGCCTCTGCCTCTGCCTCTGCCTCTGCCTCTGCCTCTGCCTCTGCCTCTGCCTCTGCCTCTGCCTCTGCCTCTGCCTCTGCCTCTGCCTCTGCCTCTGCCTCTGCCTCTGCCTCTGCCTCTGCCTCTGCCTCTGCCTCTGCCTCTGCCTCTGCCTCTGCCTCTGCCTCTGCCTCTGCCTCTGCCTCTGCCTCTGCCTCTGCCTCTGCCTCTGCCTCTGCCTCTGCCTCTGCCTCTGCCTCTGCCTCTGCCTCTGCCTCTGCCTCTGCCTCTGCCTCTGCCTCTGCCTCTGCCTCTGCCTCTGCCTCTGCCTCTGCCTCTGCCTCTGCCTCTGCCTCTGCCTCTGCCTCTGCCTCTGCCTCTGCCTCTGCCTCTGCCTCTGCCTCTGCCTCTGCCTCTGCCTCTGCCTCTGCCTCTGCCTCTGCCTCAACTAATGGTAATAGCAAATGCCCTATGATAGATTGAGTTACGTCAGTAATAGCGGTGGAAGAAAGTCTGTCATTGAATTTCAAGAATCGTAATCTTTCAGTAAGACAAATTATCAATATTAATGATATTTGTGAGACTCATAATTTGATAAGATTTCAGTTTCTCTACTTTTCTTTCTATTTTCAAGAGACTCGATCTAGTATACCTACTGTCCTTCCACGGATTCGACAGCAACACTTAAAGATATAACGTAAGAACTTCAATTATTACTAGAACCTCCGCCATTTTCACACAGGATAGCCTCTGTATGAGAGAAAATAATAACAATTTCCGCATAAATATTCATGAGGGTAAGCAAAGGGTACGGATATGGTACTCTTAATATTTGCTGTGGCGTTCCGAGGAACTCTGATCAGCACCATCAGCAATAGGGAATCCCAAAAAAAAACTACTCAGTGCTTAGGCTGGACTGAATGCCATTTCAAACTTTCCAAATAGTAAGTCTGTTACTAAAGACGCGGAAATGTAAAGCTGTCACATTTTTGTTTCTTGTATTCCTTAAATATAACAATCTATCATTGCCTATCTTCAGATTTTACAGATATATCGAAAATATTGGAATATAAACACAGGTTTCCAAAATAATTTATATTTGCTAATACCATCATAAGTAATTGCATCAATTGACTATAATCAACTTTTTTACTCTTGCTTGTCAGTGGCCTTCCAATAACAGAGTATTATATAATTACATATTATAACATCATAAAGCAAAAAAGTGTTTCATACAGTTTTTAGTTCCTTCTGCGTCAATTTGAAGGTATTATCATTAAAAGCCCATTAAAAGTTCATTACATATCTACAGGGGATATAGTTATATTATGAGATTGTAAAACTTTAGGTTCCCCATTTTTTATGACTTTCTATTGAATCGCCGTCAACTACATTCACAATTCATACATCTAGGATTTGGGTCAAACGCTCCTAGGTTTCAGATTTATACAGGATGGCGAATGAAAATTAACAATTGACAATGTATTTCCACAAAGTCCTGTTGATTCTCATCTTTTCGTCCAGATACAACTGGGTTTTTCAACAAGAGTGTGAAGCTTTATTTTCAATTGTGTATGTTATGACTGGTTCGCCTCTTATTTGAGTGATATACAACAAATAGGAAAATCGAATGGACAACTATCACCTTGTAAAGAGATCTTTTCAAATATCCCTCAGGAATCTGTTCTTGGTCCAATCCTTTTTCTTCTGTATTTGAATGATCTGGCATGAAAAAATGCCCAGCAATTGAAAGAAACCATAACTAATGATCTTGAAATGGTAAAAATATGGTGTGATTCGGATTACTTATGTTTCAATACAAAAAACAATTGTACTCACCTCCAGCCCTTTTTTGTGATATGTGTCCAAATGGGCACATTTTAGAAAACAAAAAAATTCCTGGGAATATTAATTGATGACACATTAAAATTTTACCAGCATGGTAGAACATTAATAAATAGCTGGCATTGGGATGCTATGTACTCAGAGTTGTTTAAATAAACTGAGCACATCTACAGCAAAGATGGTTTGCCACTCTATGATTGAGGCTCATTTGAGATATGGAATTGTTTTTTGGGGATTTTGTAGCCAACAATTATTTCTTTCTTCTACAAAGAAGATCAGTCAGATAGCTTTGCAAAGCTCGAATACGAGAGCACTGTAGACCACTATTTATCAGCAAGGGTATTTTAACTCCCACCTGCATTTTCATTCTAGAATCTGGTGTCTAATACATAAAAAACATAAAGCAAATGATTCCCAAAAACATAGCAAACAAATGGAATATGTTACGAAGCAAATATCGGAAAATAAAATACCCCCCTATTCCGTAATCTACTTTGACAAAGGATTATCTGATCAATGGAACCAAAATATTATATAGTCATGTACCTTCTGAAATGAGAAATGAGAAAATATACTACAAATTTATAAAAATAATGAAAGAATCTCTACTAAAAAAAGCAAACTATATTCTTGAGGAATTCAGCTTTCAGAGAATCAGTGAATGCATATGATTAATCATAAAACTTGTTTAATCGTTCGATTTTATGAAATCTTCTTTTATAATAAAAGAATGTTGAACATTTTCCTACGTTTTGAACCTTCAGTTCACGAGCACGTCACTGATTGATACGCTAACCTCGGATACCATCGTCGTCTATTACCTCATTAATAAATTCTGCACTGCCCAATGGAGAATATTTAGATTCCTTCGAGAGATTGTAACTCATGAGATTGCCTTCTCTCGCTTCTCGTCTTGTCTGCATGCAAATTCTTCATAATGGATCGAAATAAGGTGGTTCTGTGGTCAGACCATCGATAATGAAGGTATGTTCATTTCGCATACTTTTGGATGGAACGAAGTTCAGTACGTTTTTCATGAATAACGACGAATTCAGCACTCAGTACTGATGAGTATTCGAAATCCCAATTTCTGGACAGCAGTGTCGATCTGTTGCTTCACATAAATATTTCCATAGCCGAAAAACTATTGCAGTTTCATTGTTTTCGATCCAGTACACTGTTTTTGACATTTTTTTGTCAACTTAGAGCTGTCAGTATGTATCTGCGAAGTTTAAAATGGAACTTAAAACGACAACAGATAAGAAATACAAATCCCCCTGTTTGAACAACGAGTACGAATCAGTATCGCTCATTTGATGGGTGGATGGCATTCAAATATGTATTTGTGGATTTTAAAATCATGCACGGAAAAAGCTCCGAGCTTCGATGAACTGGTTTCAGTAGAAGAGGAATTATTGGCTACAGACTGGTTCCAATTACAATAGCAGCAGTTTTTGTGTCAGTGGCTTGTTAGGAACATTTTGGTGACTACAAGGAAATGGAAATGGAACGGAAATGGCAAAAAAAATAAACAGAGGATGGGAAGAAGATGATGAGGAACGCCAGCAAAATGGAGAAGAAGAAAAGGTTGAAGAAAAACAAATTGTGGAAAAACGTCGAAAGAACGGCGAGAGGAATACAGCAATAGAAAAAAAAAACACATTGAACGGTGAAGAAAATCTTCAGCAATGTTGAAGAATACCTGGTTTATATATAATATTGCTATTTTCAAACATTCAAAACAATTGGAAAAATGTCTAAATTTTGATACACCTCGGTGGTACTGGTTTCCACAAATGATGAGTCTATATGGTTTTGTGTAGAGTATAGGAAACTGAAAAATGGCAGCTATACATCACTCTGAATCAACGAAACACAAGTACTTAACTTTCATAAAGAGGGTTTCTCATATGGACCGATCATGCGGTCTTGAAATAAAAAATCCAGAAGGACCAGGACCCAGATGGATGGAAAAGCTAATTCAGTTAAGGATCAAACATCAGCCAGGAAAAATACATTATAATTATTATTACGACTGCGATATACTATCTAGACGACCATGAAAAGAAGCTTGTAAAGAAGATTGAATGTAATATCAGACATACGAGTATAACAACTGAAGAAGAATCAATCTAAATATCAAAGACTTTCTGCAATGGAAAGAGAACGGATCTAGTAAATCGTTCTGGGAAGATATTTCGGTGCAGAGATTTCATTTGCAATAAGGGCACAGTGGGACTCCCTGGTTCAGAAAAAGCGAGTCAAGACGTAGGCTGATGCGGTATTATCAATTTCTCAATAAGTTCAACACAGGAACCAGTTGAAATCCTAAAGAAGATTCTCGAGAGAAATTCCGAAAGACATGTTGAGGTTAATGAGACTTTTAACAAGGTTCTTCTGGGTTCATTGTCAGGAATATATAGAAAGCTGGTACAGAATATGCTCGGAGAGCTACCAAAAGTCCTAAAACAAGGACCAGATCCAAAATGAACAGCTACCATGTTGGTGCTCCATTTGAGTGAATTCCCATTGATATAAATGGAGGGCAACAAATACAAATCATAAGTCATAAGATAATTGGTGGACAACATGTTATCAACATTTGGAGTACCAATTATGACATTATGACCAAGAAAACAATTCGAGTGACAGTTATTAACGAGAGTTTGTTTCGTCCTCAGTTGAAATGTAGGTTTCTTGAAAAAAATTACAACACCTATATATACAACATTTGAGAAGAGCCTAAAGATGCTCACAGCCACGGTAATTCTCAACGGTCCGATAATAGTAGAAAGCACCTGAAGCGAGCCAAACAAGCCAACAGCGGAAATTACGAGACCGAACAGAGTTAGGTGGGCTATCAGTAGATTCAAACCATTCAAATCCCCTGGAACCAAAAAAAGGCAGGAATTACTAATTCCATACCTGGGCCGTATATCCGAAGCTTGCATAGCATTACGACATATACCTACTTACGATGTGGCAAGAGGTGGAAGCCATTCATCTACCAAAAGTATATAGGCAAAATAGACGACAAGACACCCAAGGCATATTGGTCCCATAAGTCTTATGTCTCTCAAACTCAAAACGTTAATAATTCTGATAAATAGATACATACGAGATGAGGGTACTACAAATAAACGTAACAAGTCAACAGACTTATTACTGGACGATCTCAACAGGCTAATACTAATAATGGAAGGGGATGTCCTCAGAAAGAGGTGCTATCGCCCCTACTCTGGACCATCTTAAAGGACGAACTTATTGGCTAGCATCCAGAGGCTTTCATTGCTTGGGATATGCCGACGACTTTGCGATTATTGCAAAAGTCAAATTCGCAAGGACAGTCTCAGAGCTTACACAGACAGTCCTAGATATAATCGACAGGTGGTCTAAAGAGGAGGAGCTAAACAGTTTATTATACAACCGCAGCAAACATTCACAGAATATCTACTAAGCAAGAATAAGTGCATTACTAGAATATTAGTAGGACTTCCCATAGGGCATTGTAGGCTCAACAAATGGTCTGGCAGGAGAAATGCTATGCCGGTTCTATCAGGAAGAAGAGGAAACATAAGTACGCATACTATGCCACTGAGAGGGCTTTTCAAGGCTAAGGTTTCTAATGCTGGGACAAGAAATCCCAAGAGGTCCTAGATACATAAAAACAACCCCATGGAGTCTCATAACGGAGACAGGGCTAAGAACTCTAAACAATTTCGAGGGGAGGGCTCACATAATAGATCTGAAAAGGTCGCGGTGTAGGGGCTTGTAGCACGAAAGCCCCATACTAATCTAATTCAATTCCCAGTTGAATGACACGGATGAAATATTCAATCAAACAATGTTAATGAAAAAACGTAAGAGGAATTGGGACAGACACTTTTCCTTATTTCTGTTGGCATATAGAGCAGTTGTTCATTATTCAATCAAGCTTCCTCTGCAACGGAACTTCGATTGCCCTTCGAGGAATCATGACCAGATGTGCAGGACTATGCAAATTAACTAAGGGGTGGCTTGATTAAATTCTACGAAACCGCTCTAACAAAGTTGGCAAATGGCTAGATACAATCTCATTATTTAATTCAGAAGGAATCAAGAGGGATGATTAGGTTTAGCTGAATGATTCTCCTATGATGAAAAACATCTAGGGACAGCTTGATGAAAAGCCACGAAATATCTCGGAAGGAGTTAATAACAGGAAAGCTCATTAATGATGTCTCCGAAACTAGCGCTGCATTGGGAAAGATCGTTTCATGTAAAAAAAAGAAACTATGACCTGTTCTACAAAATCTAACACACTAGGACTAAGCTAAAAGTCATCCGTTTGGAAAATCGCAAGAGTCTTGTCATGGATCTTATACAGTACTGTAGATTACTGCATGACAATCAGTACGGCTGGCAAACCATGTAGAATTCCAAGAACTCAGTCGATGTAAATAAATAAACAGCGGCTGGAACTACTTCGCTTACGTAACTATCAAAGAGATCTTGAAGTGCCTCATAGGTTTTCACAGTTTGTCCGAAATAGAGGACGGTTTACTAAGTGTTGATAACAGGAAGAGGAGAAGGTAAGTTATAAAAGTCCTGAGAATTTGATACTTAGACATTTGCTCAGCCAGATAATAACTCTTCAGAAGTATAAAAACTTTTTTACGGTTTTCACGTGGATTTTTCAGGAACATCGAAGGACATTCTTCAGTGAATGAAACTGAGTGCGATTCAAAGATTTTGAAATGGAACTGGGTAAGTTTGAGACATAAACTCGTCATGTGAATCATCCAGAACTATTACGACTTCGCACACTACTACCTTGTCTTTACTCTCACGAATTTGATATCAGTTCGCGGTTAACTCCCATCCGAGCTTTCACCGAGATAATCGCCTGGCAACATTTTCTCTCGCGCTAACGTTAAAAACATCCGCAGCCTCCCATTCAAGCTGAGCCCATCCACGTCAGCATATTCAAACATCACGAATCGAACCTTAACGCTAATGATAGGCATTAGCTGGCCGTTCGATCCACCGCTAATACGTAGTTTAGTTACAAATTCAGCCTTCGGGGGGATAATTTACCAAATTACCCACCATAACACTTCAAAATAAACAAGAAAACAAGCAACAATCGCCTCGACATGATCGTGTACTGTTTATTTAAATAAGTGCGGCTTGTACGGCCAGGACCGTTCCTAGACGTTTCCGCAAGAGGACCAAGGTTGGAGTGGATCAATTTTTTTGGCGATACAGATGAGGTAGGATGTCATTCAAAAGCATCCGCTCTAGAACTGTTGGGTTTCTTTTCAAAAACTTCGATTCTCTTCTGGACATCCTTAAAAATTTCAAATGTAAAAAGATTTATTCAACATTGAAAATTTATTTATAAATTATGTAAAATAAATTTTTCCCACGGCGTATTTGTGGGCGATATTGATATCGATTTATTAATTTATCTTTAACTATCTTTACCTGATGAGTGAGTATGGTTTCCATCCAACTATGAACACTACAACAAGAGCAAGAAATTAATATCAATAACATATTTATCACAACAAAACAACAAATACATATTACCACTCACTATATCAACAATGATCACAGATCACTACATTACCTTATGGCAAATTGTACCGAGTAGAACAAAAAATGATCCAATATATAATTTTTTTTTTAATCAAAAAGTAGACGAACAATTATTGCAAAGAGCAATTAAGGTCATGAATTGAATTGGAAAAATGAATTAGATCCAATGCACGATCTTGAATTAACAACAGAAACATTAATTGACATCATAAATATGTACCTAACTTCAAAACACAACTGAATACTTCAGAATAAATAGTAGTGAACGAAAAACTAAAACTTGTATAACAAAATCATTGATAAAATACAGCAATCAAAAAAACATTCCTTCCTCCATTCCAAAACCCAAATGATTAAAATATAAAATTGAGTGTTTAACGAATGAAAAAGAAGCTGAAAAAAAATAAGACTGCCAAAAACAACTATCCCAAAAACTCAATGGAAGAACAGGAAGAAAAATTACTATTATCAAAACTGAAAAAAAAAGTAACCCATACAAAAGATGCTGATGACATATTCAATAAATTCTTCGTTAATTTTGGGAAAAATTTTACAGAAAACATAGGACACTCGGGCTTGATCAAAGGTGTAACTCTGAAAATTATTACAAAATTCGTATGTGAAACTTTCATTCTAAAAAATATCACTTATGAGTCCAATTTTACAATTTCTAAAAATGGAGGTACTGAAAATGTTTCAAATGATATGCCTATTTCACCACTATTATCAATGAGTAGAGATATTGAAACAATTATAAAAACAAGTAGTTTGAGTAACGAGATTAACATTAAACGCGGGGTTCCTCAAGGAACAGTATTTTGCTGATGTTACCCGTAATTTATTTGAACGACCTATTTCAACAGGAAACAATTTGTAACATAATCGGTTCCTTGAACGATGCCATGATATATTACAAAGTCGAGTACTGACACAATCTCAAACTAAACATTGAAAATGATCTTGTAAAACTAAAAGACTGGTTCGACAGCAGCTTATACTTCAAGACTGAGCAGTCTTGGTCTTGGTCTCGAAAAATAAATATAGTCTTGGGCTTGGTATTGGTCTTGATGTTTCGAGACCAAGGCGAGACTGGCTCAGTGTTGGTCTTTGTCTTGATAGTCTTGGTCTTGGTTTTGATAGTCTTGGTCTTGGTTTTGATAGTCTTGGTCTTGGATCAGAACGGGTAAAGTAAGCGGAATTAAAATTTCTCATTTCACCATCATAAAATAATTTTTGAGATATCTTAAATAAATATTAAATTAGACCCACACAGCACACAGGTCGACGCCCGACAGACCAGAAAAAAAGTTCAAAATAGTTTGAATGTTAATTAGATTTTTATTGACCATTTTACAATGGATTATTGTGTGATGAGCAGTAAGATGCGGTTGCGGCAGAGTGGTGGAATCGGAATAACGAGGAAATTGCACTACTTATTTAACCACTGCGACCTTATACACCTATTTGTTATAAACTGTATAACTGCAATACAGATTTTGAAAAATGTATTTTCGATTATGAATGGACAAAATTTAAAATCCTACCATATGAAAAATAAATAATTGAAATAATAAAATATCATTTTCCATCAAAATTTTCTTGGTATTGAGTAGATTTAGGTTCACTATTTTTCTTTCGAAACCAAGACCAAGACCAATACTCTTGGGGGAGAGTCTTGATCTTGGTCTTGGTCTTGTATCAAGACCAAGACAAGACTAATCTCTTGATCTCGCGAAGCCCTAGAACCGACGGACATACTGACCTTCATCAGGGGGTCACGAACGTTTGAGAAGGAAGCCTGGGAGGAAGAATGTAGATTTGTGGAAGACTCGCCTACTTGCCTGGTTGCGATAGCGTTCTCCCCCCAAATAACCACTACTAGTACTGCTAGCTGCAATTGCGTTCCGTATTTCTACAAACTTGCCCAGTTCCATGTTTCCAATAAGCCAAATTTGTAACAAAAATACCCTAACTAATTAGAGGAACATACGGTTGACAAGTCATGGCCACCGAAAGCCTCTTTCTTAGTGCCGTTGGCAGTCGCCCCATTCCAGAGACGGCCCTGCACTGAGGCCGAGGTTATTTATGGCAGCGCATTGGAGAGGTACTAGTAGCGATCTCGTTAGCGCCCTCTGTCGTCCCAACCGGCTATCATTTTAATAAGGGGCAGAACGTGGACGGGGGTCACTCACCATAGCAATTGAATCTTAATTTCGTTTTATCCGACTTTAGAGGATAATTTGCCTGCGCGGATTATGTAAATTGCCAAGACTCTAAAACGCCGTTATCGGTATTTTCACATCGCGAATCCGACGTAAAATAAATCGATAATGAACAAGTATTGTAATTTGGACACGGGAATACAGTAATTTCACACATAAAGTGTTTTCAGATCGTGCCCGTTTCATACGGGACGTCAGTGGTATTTGCTCGACAACTTTACGGAGGTGTGTCTGGATCGTTACCGCCATTTTCCTCGCCTTCCATGCCAGGCACAACTTTGCTGATGGCGGGGGAACACTCGTATTATCAGAACTAACCAAATCATATGAAGAAACTGTCCGACTTCATCAAATCACGTCCTGATGAAAAAACTAAGTTGATATAAGGTAAACTCGGGTAAGTGTGAATTTGGGGCAAGTGTGAATTTGCTCGCCATCTTCGCTAAACCGGGCAACAGCCCAATGCCATCTATTGAAGAATAGCCTACACTCATAATGAATCCATAACCATCATATAAAATACAAAAGAGATCTTGTGAAATCCAAATATTTTCCCCAATTTTCTAACCTACAATTCATCAACCCGAACGAGTATAACGAGTTTATTTCAAGCTTTGAGTGTATTGTTAAAATCTAAGGTAAGAATCCATTTTATACACTTTTCTTCTGCCTAAACAATGAATCTGACTATAGATTGCCGTTTTTTCATGAAGTTGTTTTTTTTACATTTTTACATTGCATGTCACACTTACCCCGAGATTAAATGTTATTGGGGATAGTGTGACCTATCTGTCGAGGTAAGTGAGAACCTGGTTCATTTGGCCGATCCAAACAGTAATATTTTTTCAGCTATAGTACGAAATTATATACGGAAATCTCAGAGAGCCAAACAATATACCTGGCCAGATGTGGAAGACATTGATACACTTTCTGAGGATGAAATAACAACTGTGCTCGTCAGAAGATGGGGATCAATGAAATTCTCGTTCGATTTTTCAGATTTCTACCTGTAAATTTTTCTTTTCAACAAATGTTCACGTTCACAATTTTTTTTTTCCAAGGGGGCATTTCAAATTCAATATTAAAAAATTCCTAACTATGTTTTGAATAAAGATATCTCGAAACAAATAAATTGTGGTGAAAGTTCCTTTACTGTTTACTCACACCTGCCCTAAAGAGAGATTTACGTGCATTAATATCTTTAAATTTGGCCAGAATCACACTTGCCCCAAATTTCCGGGAAAGTGTGACCAATGGAGATGTATATCTGAATATATAAATAAAATTCATAGAATACGTTTTTCAACAGTTTTCTGTGGCGTATTACAAAGACTGACCTTCGAAGTGAATACCTGCAAAAGTTCATTGTTATATCAGTTCAGGTTCATCAGATGGACTAAATTCAATGCGAACTAATGAAAATCACGGTCACACTTACCCGATCTTACCTTACACGTACTTTTTCCTACCATAAAACCTAATATTTCATCTTATCAGACAGTTTTTTATTCGACCTCACATCAGCAGAATCAAAAATATCAACTGTATATTTCGGTATTTGCATTTACACCTAATGTAATTTTTCAGAATAATACATTCTCCGATTAGTATTTCATAAAACCAATATTTCAAAGTAACCACAGATATCCATAATAGAACCAACCAAGGGCGCCGCCACATAAGGGCAAGGGGGCGGCTGTCTCCCCACTGGATTTTAGTCTTTCAAGTCTAGACGCGATAAAATTATTCGATAGCAGATGTACCAAATCGAAATCAAAATATATGTATTCTAAAATATACATACCATTGTACATAAAAACCGGATCACTCGGTACCAAATAAGAGCTGAGTTTATCCAAAACATGGTTCGGTAGAATTTCACTGTTGTTTGTCAGCCGTCGCGACCATGTGACTCGCTACAATATAACTCAGGCACTTGCACAAGTATTTAATTTAATCATTTTTGAACCCTGTAGTACACAGAACACATGTAGTTGTCTATTTATGTCAGAATCGTGCCGAATTTTTGGTATACCTGCTGAATACATACACTTCGTGAGCAGGAGAGTAATTCATTCGATGTTCTTGGACTCTCTGAGAGCACAGAGCCTATCACTCCTTCAGTACAGCATTCTTTCGGAGGGAAAATCCTTACAGTTTTACGTTGTAGTAGATGCAGTATGGATAGCGGAAAACTAAGTGATTTTTTTTTAATTAGAGCTTTCGGAAATCCAGTCCGTGCAGAACCTACTCATACATCACTTGAGAACCGAACACCTAACAGGTGATAGTCAATTGTATATGTACCAAAATCACCGACAGCTATAAAATAACGAATATAGTGGAAGCACCTGCAAATCTGATCCTAATTCAGAAACACTTCAGTTATGATTCAGCAACTCACAGAAGTATCACATTATTACAACGAATCAAGCTAGAGGAACATACCGATCTAGCTTCATTCACCTGAAGACGACTGCGGATACAAGCAATCGAAACGTTGTGAAAAAGTGAAAGAAGTCAAATATCTTTCGAGCCCATTATTAGACGATAAACGTCCGACGCCCAAGTAATGAAGTTACTAGAGGTAGTGGATTTTCTTAAGAGCTATGACCTTGAATATATCTGCGCGTCGCTTACAGGCAACAACTCACAAAATTATTGAAATGGAAACTGAAAACATTGACTCAACTACTTCACTATAATAGCCTAGCCTAGCCTATAACAGCCTACGTTCAGTAGACGACTGCCGAAACGTAAATTTGTTCTCTGCGGTATGAGTCATAGCTCTTGAGAAAATCCACTACGTTTACATCGTCTACAACCTTCAAACTAGCTGACTGTTGTTATGAGCTTTTTGCGGTTCTGGAGCTGATTCTGGCCACTATTATAATTGGCAAAACACAGAACGAACTGGTACAAATTTGATGATAGTTTCGTCAATAGGATGCATTCTTTCGAATTGGAGCCTCTGGAGACACCATACATCCTATTTTACAGAAAATATGATAATCCCGATTCGACGAACATTTCCAGGAGTTTTTCTTCAATTATTTCCAACTCTTCAGATGTGGTGTTGCAGGTTTTTCTGGGTTTCCCTGAGCGCAGATTAATTATTTCTCATGTTGATTTTCTACTGTTGTATAAAATTTTTAATAAAATTAGAAGAAGTTTTTATCAAGACCTGTATTGTTATGCTTATCGATGCCATAGCCATAGCCATAGTTGTAACCCCTCTCATGGTGAACAGTAAAGGCTGAAACACAATGGAAGTTTAATTTTTCAGTTTTAATTTTCATAATTTTGAATATTACTTAACGAGAAACTATTATTGCCATTATTATTCTAATCACGCCTCATAAACAATCTTGTTGGTAAAATTCAAACTTCAGTTTTCAATTCTGTTCTGCATCTCGGTTTATTTGTAAAATTTATATCCAAAATCCCAAAACTTAAAACTTATGACATAAAATTTCCATTGTGTCTACGGCTTAAGGTAACTTTAGTATTTTTCTATTTTTCAGTGAGTCATTGTTTCTCAACTGTGATATTTGTTGGTGCTAAGGCACAAATAGAGTAAAATCATGGAAATCCGGACTTTTTTCAATGTGAGCAAGCAATATCGAGGAGGATGGAAACTGGGAGTCCACCTAAGAAAAAAAAAGGAGTCAACTAGTAAAGAGCAGCCTAATTTTCTAGGGGCACCTGTTGTTGTTCAAGATACGATAGCCTCGTTCTTATATAGCACAGATAGGAAAGATCAAGAGGAATGACCTGGGAAACCATATAGGTTTGCAACGAACAAACGATTCACAAATATTTCTTTTCCTATCTAGTCGTATTTCTCTAGAAAATTATAATTTCAGAAAGGATGTTCCTGAAAAAAAAGATGTTTAAGGCGTGAATGGTTAAGCTGTTATGAGTGGACTGCCTATTCTGAAATATTGAAAATGGTACTTTGTAAATATTGTGTACTTTCCTATACAGCTATTGAAAGAGGAAAGAGGTTTTCAAGGGGCCTAAACGAATCTGAAAAAGTCATGTCAAGTCAGTTTGCACTGCAATTCCGTTTTTAAGGCAAACAATTTCATGAAAACGATTCCTGGTTAGACACCTAATGTTACCGACCTGTTGGATAATCAAGAAAGGCAAATGATAGAAAAAAATTCGTACCTATTATTTCAACAATTGTATTGTGTGGAAAGCGTGACGCGTGACTTGGCACTGAAAAGCCAAGAACAAGATGGAAATTTCGAAGAGCTCCTGAAATTAAGAGTTGAAAGTGGTGACAAACTACTATAAAATCATTTGGTGACGTTTTTATAATTATGCGTCCTACAACATGATCAATTGATCAGTACTCTTAGATAGCCAAAACGTAACTTAGACCAATTATGAGCGAAAACTGCCTTCCTGGACTAGCTCTTATAAGTGTATACTTAGGAAATACGTTGACAACAATAAACTGATTTATTTGGCTTAGAAAAAAAAATCTCAAATTCCTTTTTGATGACTAGACTAGGACTTCCCTTTATTACATACAGTGCGGCTTTTAATAGTCCCCCCCCCTCTGTTAACTTTTAAACAGCATGATGTAGGAACTTTTAAAGAAACGTTTGGAGTGTATAACCGATACTACATTTTGAAATAAAACACATTGCAATTGCTACATAGAGGGCGCAACTGGGCATATCAACTTAAAACTAAAAAAAATTATTGGGGTCGTGTATCACGGAATTCGAAAGAGAATTGAATTATCTTTTCAACGATGTGGCACATGACCCTCCATGCCATTTGAGTAATTTTTGTTGATGTGCCCCCCCGCGCCTTCAATCGAGCAATCACAATATGTTTTATTTCAAAAAGTAGTATCGGTGATACCCTCCAAACGTTTTTTTATGTTTGTACGTCAAACTGTTCAAAAATTAACAGGGGGGGACTATTAGGCCCACTGTATATCTATTTTACCTCGAGTTTTATTTTGGAGGAGATTGTTCAATTTTTATGTTTGTTATCTACCTATATAAATATTAAGTTTCAAACTAGTGACTGTAGATGTCACAAGTTCCTTTTCATATAAATATTGCTAGAATTATTGAGAAAGTGCTTACATATTTTTTTTTTATCGATACCACCGATTCCAAATGTTGTATTGTTCTCTCACTGACTGCTTTTGTCATGAATTACGTCAACATTTTTCTTAATATATGTAAGATTTTTCCTTCGATTTTTTTGGTGATCTGACTGATATTCAGTTTGTTCTTGTATCAGCTTCTTGTCAAAGTCAGCTCACAATCTATCCATGGTCTCATTTTCATGGGCTGTAATCCTCAATACACCATAACTTCGACTAGTTGAAAATTCTAACAATTCTGAATCCCTTTGGTAATTTCCACAACTCCCTTGGGAATTGCCTGCATCCACTGATTGCTGTTGTCACAAGTCCCTTGAAACCACTCAACAACTTCTTGGAAACCGTCTGTTGCTAATATTTCTACTCCATACATAACTTCTTCTTCTGAAACCCATTCCCACTCTCTCCCACAGGGATTGTGTCTACAGCAATGCTGCCGTGGTAACCATGAGGAGTTATTGATCAAACTAAACTCACTCTGAAATAAAATTTCGCGCCTGTCATTCGCATATGTCAATAATTCAACGTTCATAAAGCATGTCAGATGAAAACCCTGAAGAAAACGACTCATTGTCAGAAGTGGGCGAGGATATACCAGAAAATGTATCCGCCCACAGTACTGTATCATATTCCATAGAAGAAAAACACCCCCTAGATGATCTCACCGATCAACAGCTGATAGATCTGACCAGCGAAATGGAAATAGAAAAGAAGCACTTGGAGCTGGAGAACATGATCTTCCTGGATTTCCTGAAAAACAATGACCCCCAGGCAATGGACGGGTTGGAAGAGTTGTTGCAATTCGCTTTCGGTATTTCTGAGCATGTGGCCCTCATGATGTTTGCTTCGGATGTCCAAAAAAGAGTTTCTGTTGGACCAGGAATTACTAGGAGGAGTACGAAGTTAGACTCGTACACCAGTATATCGTCGCTCATCGAGGGCAAGGGCCCCAAAATAAACCTATCTCAGAAAAACGACATGGTGTTGAAGGCAACAGAGGAAATTCAATCAAAATTGGAGAACTTCATTAGGAAGAGCCATAGGCTCAAAAGAAATCTGAGGGCAGAGTTGGAGGAATTCAGCATCAGACAGTTGGACATCACTGAGGCAAGGAACATCTTTGAGTTCAATATAGTCACCCAAGCCGTGGACCCGCTGACTCAGAGAATTCCTGCCGAGAAATTTGTCAAGTATATGGAGGATTGGTTGAAAAGCGCTACTCTGGAGATTGAGAAGTTGAGGTTGAGAACCGCGTCATTGAAAAGTCAGTTCACGAAAGTATCGGCCGTGCTGATACAGCGGCAGGAGCTCAGGGAAAACGTTCATGCCGTGGACTTTGACCAACTAGAAATCGAAAATAAACATTTATTGGAGAAAATTGAGCAGAAGCAGCTGCATCTGATTGAGCTGAAGAAGATGAATGGAGGTGAGTAGAGAAAAAAAAATTGTTCAAAATTGTTTTTTCCGTTAACCAGCTGTCATTCCCCTACGAGCGACAGCCCTCAGAAGTCGAAACTTGTGCGAGCTGAGGATTAACGAGGTCTTACCTTTTAACGTGCGATTCCTAGCACGGAAGATGAATCTGAAGTGCGCTTTATGACCTGACGTTATTATTTAAATATAATCTGAGAAAGATTTTAAATTCTAGCATAATTTTATTTCATTTCAGGATGATTTTTGTGAACTAAATATTTTCTATTTTCTGTATTTCGTAATAGAGATTCTATATCTTTATACCAATAACTTCCAAGCCAGAATTTATTTTGGTTATCAACAGTTATATTTGTTTTATTGAAAATAAAGTTTAAGGGGGATTATAGTCCCTTCCGATAGCGTATCGAAATCAATCCTCTGGCAAACAGCCCTTGATACACCTTTCTTAACTTTGTTTCTCTTGCACCCCTATTTTTTTTTAATGTTCATTCTTTTATTTACAGAGGTTCACATTTGGAACCGTGGTACTACTGTGAATTTTCTTTCTAAACTCTTTTTTCTAAAACAGCTATAACTTCCAAATAGAAGTCATGTCAAGACAGTGCTATTGGATGTGTCAGGAAACTTTTGGCACTAGCACTGAATCAACCGATACTCGCCTAAATATATATTACTTCCCTCCTACAAAGTCAGTTAATATATTTCGGTGAGTATCGAGGGTTTCAGTGTTAGTGCCCCTAGTTTCCTGACATAGTTGTCAGTAAACATTACTTTTCGACATCTAGAAGATAAAATAGCTGGCTAGAATTCCACTTCTTTCAACAAAACATTTATATAATTGAATACGTTCTCTTGTTTAATAGGTGCAAATTTGGTGTTGAGCAAACACAAAAAATTCCTTCAGAACCAACAAGAAGACTTCAATAGACTGAAGGAGTCCGTGTCTGAACAAGAAAAGGAAACGGATGTCCTAGAGAAGGAGTTAGATGAAGCGGAAAAGGAAGTGGAAAAAGCCTCTGAAAAATACGAATACTACAAGGACATGCGCAGTACTTACCAAGTGCCCGATGTCATGGAATACGTCAACTTGAAGAACGAGCTGTACGAGCTGAAGAAAAACATGAAAGTTCTGCAGCGAAGAAAGAAAATTCAGGATATAGCTTTGAATGCGTGCATAAGAGAAATGAAAAACGTAACAGGGAGTTCGAAAGTTGACCCATATTGGTTCAAAGACGCGGGATCAGAGTGTGGGGATTTTGATGACTCAAGTTCATTAAAAGACTCGATTGATGAATAAAGAGGTGATTCTGCGTTGTATGGCATTCCTCTTATTTTTTTTGTAAATATTTCTTTTCATGAATAATGGACGACCCTTTGAGGGAAGACCGTTATAGCTATTTATGCATCAAGGGCGCTATAATGGAGACGGAGGGTGACGATGATCCAGCCAGAGGGCATTTGGCCCAAGGGCTGGGTGTCGCCCGATGGGATTTTTCTCCAGAATGTATTGAATACGTGATAATTTCTAAGTGATTATAATTTAATTATTATGATTACATCAATGCGGATTATCAAGCTTTCTAAATAATACACCAAGCATCAGACCTGGACAGAATCCTTCTATGTTATAAGAGGAGTTATAATTTTCTGGACTCAAGTCAGATGTAGTTCAATGTTCATCGTGGTATTAGCCCGGGGAGTAGTTGTTTTCTGACAGATGTTCGCCTCATTTTTCCACTTGGTGGAAACGAGTGGAGAAAAAGGATCTTCGACTTTGTCGATTTTAATTGTTTCATTGCAGTCAGGATTTGTTTAATTTTAATATTCCATTCTATATTATCTGTTTTATTGAAATATTGTCTTCACAACGGCTATGCCTTTGGGTACACTTTGTGAGTGTTTATGAGGCAGTATTATTATTATTATAACTGATTTCCACCCTGTACAGTCTTTCGGAAAATACATGTCAACTCAATCCGACTAAATCTTGATGCATAACGGGATGGTTTAATTATTCTGCTGAAAAAATGGATCGATTTAGACCAATTAATCATAAAATAATTACTTTATCCCCATAAATATTCTTCTTTCGATCCACGTACCTGATTTATCGAAAAAACTAATGATTTCTCGGAAGCGTTTGATGGTTTGTAATTATTGAAAGATCACTTCGGCTACCACCGAATAAAATAATTAATCGCATGTGATTTGTAGATCTTCAATTAATGTTCGCTATAAATAAATCTTCTTGTTTTTCGTTGTCAGCGAATGAACGGTCGATTATGCCAGAGCAGCATTTAATTCAACGAAACCGGTACTGTCATAACTCTTCTATGAAGTGAAATTGTCTTCTCAATATAGGACGAAAAAATAGATAAGATCGCATATTCCACTGAAGATGCTCTAGATTCAATTTTGAATGCTTATAATGGAAGAAAGTTTGAATCTCGCACTCATACAATTTTTCTACCATTGAGCTAAGATGTATTCTGTATTAATTTTTAATTTGACACAGTAGGTACTGATAAAAGTGTCGGATCAAAATCGCCCCAAACTTTATTTGAATCTCATTTAAATAACCGCAGACAGTTAGTACGCAGCAACTCACAATCCAGTATATTGAAAAACGAATTCGGAGTTCATCAAGGATCAGTTTTGGGACCGATTCTGTTTCTTCTCTATATCAACGACATCATGAAACTGAATATCACAGCAAATATAACACTCTTTGCAAATGGCACAACCAAACTATGGCTTGACAAAACAAGTCATAGCCTCCAAAACAAAATTGGGAGAGATCGAACAATGGTGCGACTCTGATTCACTAGTACTCCAATTTCACAATTTACATTCCGCTTTAATCTCTTTGACATGCATTTGGCTATCAACCAGATAATCAATAAACCATACACAAAATTTCCAGGGATAGATATAAGTCGATGATAAATTGAAGTTCAATTGTTACATAAAAAATCTTTGTAATAAATTATCTTCTGGCTTCTACGCCATACGTGTGATCTCTAATGAACTGGGTTATTCTACAGCAAGAGCTGTATACTTCGCCTTAATCGAATCTCATTTCAGTTATGGAATTGCATTTTGGGGGAGTCTGGAGTTCATATCTGCTGCATAATGAGGTCTTATTTCAGAAAAGGGCCTCGAAATACATTGCCATAAGAACACCAAGATAGTCGTGTAGACAGCTATTCAAAAAACAGAGGATTTTAACAGTAGTGTCTCTGTACATTCTGGAATCTGTCAGTTTGATTCATGAAAACAAAAATATATTGGAATTAACATATTTGCAGCACAATACACGTCAGAACCAGTCCATCAAATTACCAACACAACTTCAGTGAAAGACTCGATAATTTACAAAGACATTGAAATGTACAACTGTACCTGCCAATTACCATTATGAATATTCCATGTATCAGAAAGTTAAAAAAAAATATTGATCCAGAAAGCTTTGTACGATATAGAATATTATCTCACATCTACGAGCCACCCTGAATAACTTTTTTCAGGAAAAAAAAATACCTTAACAATAGTATATAGGGGGACACATTTACTTCCCCTATCGCACCCCCAGAGCATGTCACCATTTTTTTTCAAATGGATCACTCTATATTGTTTCACATTATCAGATGCTCCATGATGAGCAGATTTCAACAAAGTATAATACATATGGTCTGACGCCTATAGTTCGGGAGCTACAATCATTTGAGTAGAACCTGAATGACTTTAAGAACAGTGATTTTCAGGAAAAATAAAAAAAATGTCAACAATAGTATACAGGGGGGCACATTTTGCCATAATCAGATTTGATGTTACTTTCTCTATAGCACCCACAGAGCATGTCACCATTTTTTTTTAATGGATCACCCTATATTGTTTTGCATTATCAGATGTTCCATGATGAACAAATTTCAACAAACAACATTATGGTCTGAAGCTCATATTTTGGAACCTAAAAATTATTTGAGTTGAAAACTAGCCACCCCGAATGAACTTCTGTACAATCTCTTACCTAGGGTGTTTTTTTGAAGGTTTCTTCAAAAAATTCTTATTTTGCCTAGTTGAGTTGGAATTCGATATTCTCTTCATTTTGTATTTGTCTCATTCTACAATAACAATTATCATCCAGGTGAAGTTACAATTGGTGTTTCTGTTTTTGGTTTACGATTCGAGAACGGATTGAAATAGTGAGTTTGTACTACCAGAATGGAAATAGTGCTAGAGCTGCTGCCCGTATGTAGTGATAATCATCCAGGAAGAAATGTACGACACAAATACGTTTCGGAATTATTGAACAAATCCATGAAAACTGGATCTGTTAACAATAAAAAGCATAACCGTTCAGGAGTTGTCAAAGATGAAGCTATTTCTATTGCGGTTTTGGGGCACGTTGGATTGATGGAAAATACGCAATCTCTTACTAAGTTATCTCGAGAATCAGGAATCAATCGTACACATGTTTTCAGGAGTCTTCATAAGTACAAATTTCATCCATATAAGATTAGACTAGTTCATGAATTGAACGAAGATGATTTCGATAGACGTATCGAGTTTTGTGAAAGTCTCACTGAACTTGCATCAGAATTTCTTGTATAAACTTTGTTTTTGGGATGAAAGTACGTTTAGTTTGAATAGAGAGGTGAATCGGATAAATTGTCGATATTATGTAGCTCCAGTGCGACAATTTTTGGATGATCATTTTCCTGATCGCTGGATTGGCAGAAGAGGTTCTACAGAATGGCCACCAGTGTCTCGTTTGTACCATTGTATGGAAGTTGATGGAAACGTTTTTGAACATTTACTATAGAAACTTCGTTTCTTCTCATTGTCAAGTCATCAAATTTTGATTCAAGAATTTAATAAAAAATCTCTTTTTCTGATTTATTGCTTCCATATTTGTCTCTAGAACCAATATTTCAAAATGTGGCCTCCTGTATAATTGTTGACCTGTTTTTTTTATTTTAATGCAAATAATTGTTCAAAAGTTATTCAGGGTGGCTCATTTTGAACCATAAGCTTCAGACCATATGTTTTATACTTTGTTGAAATCTGCTCTTCATGAAGCATCTGATAATGCGAAACAATATAGGGTGATCCATTAAAAAAAATTGATAGCATGCTCTTGAGGTGCGATAGGGAAAGTTAGATCAAATGTGAATATGTCAAAATGTGTACCCCTATTGACGTGTTTATTTTTCCTGAAAATCATTGTACCAGTTATTCAGGCTGGCTCATCTTAAATGGAATGCCCTGTATGAATGAGTGAATGCACACATTTATATATGTGATTTATACAAATTTCAGTCCATAACCTATGTGTAAGGGACCGCAAAGCTCATATACCAAGTAACAATGTATTACTCTAAATTTTATATTTTAGATATACAACTCAGATAATACGTTTTTATATATACACTTTTATCCATGTATTCAGACTTTGTCTATGAGAAATTTAATCTTCATCAATAAAGTATACCTTCATTGATTGGTTCATTGATTGGAAACTCTCGATTTGTAACTTCCTTGATCAGCACTTACTCCTACAGACCAAATCTGCCAAATATGTATGTTGCAGGAGATGCTGGATAAACAATGCATATAGCCTTGTGCAAGGCCAATCTTTAATAAGCTATGGGATGCGCATAGAACAAAACACCAAACGCTTTATATAGAACTTCAGGCCAATCCAATTCTTGGAATTACCCTAGTACTGGTATACCCCAACCTAGGATCGTCCCAACTAACAATCTTGCTGGATAACTTTTTGACTTTAGAACTGTATCATATCATTACTCTTTTCAGTTATAAGTTGTCTGTAGTAATAACACAAGTGATAACAGTTTTCAGTAGTTATAATACAAGTGATTGAAATGTCTGGATAAGTCTGTCGATTCATTTCTAAACGTAAACAGACACCTCCGTAAACATGCACCCCAAACATAGATATCTGACATATCCTGAAGTTTCAGTATTTTTTTTTCGTAGGAATAAAAACACAACCCCCGTACATTCAACTACAGAATTCAGTCAAAATAGTCGAGAAAGTGTTGAAAGCTGAAAGAGAAACTTGACAATCTCACCTCAATCTACAAACTAATATCTTCAGTAAGATGGTCTCACCTCCCAACGAAAATTAAGAGATTATCGAAGTTATCCACATCAGAGCTGTTGATGACAATAATTATAACGATTATTATCGAGTGAATGTGTTCTCTTTGAGTCTATTCGAGAAGCACGGTCCAGTTATTATGTGGCAATATAATTAGGAATGTTTTATATCTCATAAATTTGATTCGATGGACGTATAACAATCCAGAATGTTAATTGTTTGAGAAATCGAGTAAACGTTGGGAGTGTTTCGATAGTTGATACGCCACAATTATTTTTTCCAATATGGAATCATAGTATACAGGGTGTGTAATTGATTATATAATGATCTTTTATTATTTATTCATTTATGAGTATGTTATTTATTTTCTGTTATTTTTTTTTTCTCTGTGAGAGATAGAATTTCATTTTATTTTGTTTTAGATTAACGCATATTGTTACGAGATTGATAAAAGCCCCCTAGCTGCGCCGCTAAGTCCATTTCGCGGGCGCCTCATCGATAATCAGTTCCAAGAAGTGTTTATTTGGATGGATGTTTTCTGTACTGCATGAATAGTCTAGATAACGGAGCTGCCGCGTCATCGCTCAATTCCTGGAAATGTGTAGAAGTTCTCCGTTTTGAGTATTCTCGAAATCATCGCGAATAATCCAGTCTACACGATGAGTACCTGTATAAACGCGAGACATTTGACTGGGAGAAGAAGTTTTTAAAAGAAGAGTTTTTATGAAGAGAATTATTTAAGAAGATTAGAAAGTGATAATAAGCAGAAGTGTTTGGAATATTTAGCTAGTTGTATTGTTGTATAGATCTAAGTGTTTTATTAGTCAGTGAAGTGTTGTATGTTTGTTTATAGTGAAGTTAGAAAATAAACAGTTTAGTAGTGTGCTCAGCCTTATTATTTAGCAAAAACGTAACAATATTTTATCGTGGAAAAATAGGGCTACTGATGAAATATCCACAGAAATAAAAAGTTACGCAACACAGTAGTACCACATGGGTGTTGTGAAAACCTACCGTATACAGGGAGTTTCTTAAGTACGTGTAGAAAATTCAGGAGCATATTGCTGACGTCAAAATAAGAAGAAAAGTTCGTATAAAGATATGTCCGAATATTATTCGTTTCTGAGATACAGAGTGTCAAAGTTGAATTCTTATTTTTGTTTTTTGTTAATAAATTTCAAAATAATTGTGATATTCGAATAAAGTTTGGTATCTATAGGAATTTTTCAATGACAATATCAAATTTGATGTTAGTTTGTCTCTTTAGTGGGGGTGGCGCCACCTACATGTCTTTTGAGTCATTTGAAATGTCATAACTTTTTTCAGCGTACCTTTATCACGTTTTATACTAGAAAAATAGATTTCTAGAACACTTTTGTGTAAAAAATATATTCATGGTAGAGGTCGCTGCGAGCAACTGTTTTCGAGTTATTGGGATTTGAAATAATCAATGCAAGTAATTTGGAATGACAAGAAGTTTGAATTCAAAATTGATTTAATAAGTAAGGGAAATAATTTTTCTTTAATTTCATTTTAAAATAGGAATCGGGAGTTATTACAATTTAATACTAATAATATTAACAGTAATTAAGACCAAATTAATACTAAAACAGTTAGTTGAGGGAATTGATTTAAGTAATTGTTCAAAGTGGCCACCTTGCATCATTATGCATGCGTCTGCTCGTCGTCTCATAGACCCACGTACACGTTCCATTATACCAGGTGTATTTCGTATAGCGTCACATCCAGCAATGGTCCGTTGACGAAGTTGATCTTCGGTTTCTATTGGCACCGTATAAACTAAGGCCTCCAAGTGACCTACAAAAAAATTTATTGGATTTAAATCCGGGGACCTCGGAGGCCAGAACTAATTTGGAACTTCAGCTCCTCGGCCAATCCATCTGTGTCTAAATCGCTGATTCAAACATTCACGGACTGTTAAACCAAAATGCGCTGGATCTCCATCATGCACAAACTATATTCTTTGTCTCAGTAAAAGAATGTCTTCAAATAATTCAGGCAAAATACGTTTTGTGCAATTTTCTGCAGTATCCACTGGAAAAATGTTACACGGGTAAGGAAATCTCGGGGCAACAATGCTTGGACACGCTGTATGTGATAAGGATACAACTGATTTTCTTTGAGAATTAACCAAACTACTTTGTGATGAACGTCCAGATTTTGGGCAAGTTTTCTCGTGCATAATTGATATTAACGAATGAATGGATCGGTCGTCAAATTGATTACCACGCGGTGTTGCCGAGTTTCTCACCACGGTTCGGAGAATTAAGACGGCTGTGATTATACCCATCGAGATAATTGCAAGGTAAAAATAGTTTGGGAGATATTTGTAACGACAAATGAGAAAACTGCCACAAAAGTAATTTCTAAAATAAACACCTATCTGAGAAGAAAATCGACTATATTTGTAGCCTTGAAATAAATAAGGGGCGAAGTGCCAAAAATTCAAAAACTGGTTTTATTGCTTTAAAGTGGGCTATGTGCCATCGCCATTAACGTAAATAACGGGCTATGCAAAAATGCACCGGCAAATGATTTAATTTTTCATCGATAGGCGACGCATGTGTCAACTTTTGAGTTCGAATTAGTAAATAACGGGCTAAGTGCCAATTCCTCTACATCCGTCAATTCGTGTGAGCGTGGACGTTGCGACAGTTAAAAGGTTGGCGGTTAAAGAAGTTTTGTCTATAATTGCTGTTAAAAAATGGAAAATAATGTTTTACCAAAGCAAAGACGTAAAAAAAGGTGAGGGCAGCCTACATAAAGAAAGACAAATTAGAAGAAGTGGTGGTAAAAGCTACGTGAATACCAGAAATACTAAGGTGCAAGCTAAGGAAAAACCGAGTGGCGAGGTAAATTTGCTTAACTTTATGGTTATCATTTTGTAGAGGTGAAATGCTTGTTAACTTTCAGTTTATATGCAAATGTAAATTCGAATGTAAAAATATTCCTCATCAGCAAAAAATAGCCGTATTCAGGGAGATTTACAAACTTGAGGATAATGTTAAACAAAATTCGTATTTGATGGGACTTATTAGTGTTTCTGGTGTAAAACGAAGGAGACATGACGATTTTGCCGATAGTAGAAGACAGGAACCGTGTACTTTACACTGCCGAATGGAAAAGGTGATATTTTGCAGGTGTGTAAAAAAACTTTTCTTAACGTTTTTGGAATAACGAAGAGAAGAATTGAAACTATTGTCAAGGCAAAGAAATGTGGAGAGCTGACTTTTACCGAGAAAGGGGGTAATAAGAAAACGCATAGGAAGTTCTCCAAAGATGATGAAACCTTAATCATTAACCATGTTAATTCGTTTCCCAAAGAAAAAAGTCACTATACTAGAGCTAAAAGTGACAAAGAGTACTTGAGTCAGGATTTAAATATAAGCCGTTTGTTTCGAACATTTCAGGGGAAATATTCAGATTCACACATTAGTTACCGCTATTTTTACGAAACTTTCAAGAGATGTTTTCCAAACATAAGCTTCCATCATCCACGTACTGATACATGTGGCACTTGTGATCTTCTGCAAAATCAAATACGATCTAATCCTAATAATACCGAAGCAAAAACTAAACTAGAACTACACCATCGAAGAGCTGAAAAGGCAAGAGAAGTAATGAAGATGGATCATCAGGGGTCACAAAATCTGACCAG
The DNA here is from genome assembly GCA_958502065.1 of Chrysolina americana. NCBI lineage: Eukaryota > Metazoa > Arthropoda > Insecta > Coleoptera > Chrysomelidae > Chrysolina > Chrysolina americana. The sequence continues at coordinate 12,365,766 of OY293419.1, read as the reverse complement.
TGAAAATATCACCATTTCTATAGATCTCGAGCAAGTTCATTCTCTTCCTGCCCTGACACATGGTGAGATGTTTTACTTGAGGCAACTTTCGTGCTACAATCTGGGCATCCACGTTGTAAATAACAATAAAGGCTACATGTTTTTATAGCACGAAGTGATAACAGGAAGAGGCGGGAATGAAATAGCTTCATGTCTGTACAAGGCTTTTAGATGCCACATATTTGATAAAAAAAAATTAACAATATGGAGCGACAACTGCACCGGACAAAACAAAAATCAAATGATACTGTTTCTGTGCATTTATTTGGTGACAAAAGGATATTTTGACGAGGTCCATCAGAAATACTTGGTTTCCGGCCATTCCTTCCTCAGCTGTGACAGAGATTTTGCCCAAATTGAGAAAAGGAAACGCGTGGAGGAATGTGAAGTTCCAATGGACTTGGTAAAGCTAATGGTTAGTGCTACTCCAAAAAATCCATTCATTGTCACGATTATGCAGACCGAAGACTTTTTTGACTTCAAACTGCCAAAATGAGGCTGATTACTAAAGATTTACAAATTTCTAAAGCAAAATCGATCATTGTATCAAAGGATTCATTGAGACTGGGACGCATTCAGACTCGTCAGACTTTAAACGATTTAGAAGCTTGTAAGTCCACGAGGGTTTTCAAAAAAAATGTTTCAGAAGATACTATTCGAAATAGTACTTTGCCACCATTAGAATGTAAAAGCAAAATAAGCAATGAGAAGAAAGAAAACTTAAAAAAATGTATTCCTTATGTGAAAGAAGAAAATCAAGGATTTTTTGAAGATATTGTTCGTTTATAAAAGATAGATGAACCTGTTTTTTTTCTATTTTTGTATGTTCACAAATAAAAAATCAAGAAAAACGATGTTTTATTTTCCTCTTGAACCCTTTCATATCCTGGCACTTAGCTCATGATAAAATAAACATTGGTATGGTACTTAGTCCACTATAAGAAAAAAGAATAATGGCACTTAGCACCTTCTAAGAATATCAAAGTTGTTTGAATTTTCTCTCTTGAACCAGAGTACCTATATGAAAAATCTGTTTGAATTTTTGTTTCTACCTTCATGTAAAAAATTGGAAATATTTCTAAATGAAATGTGTGATGTTTTATAAAGTTTATATCAAATAATTCGAAAGAATTTTTTTGGCACTTAGCCCCTTATTTATTTCAAGGCTACATTTGATGAAATCTTGATCGATCACCACGCAGCCGCACTTGCAATAGAAATAAGTTTTGATATAATGAACGTACTCTTGGAAGCAGTCACACATGCTAGAAACTTTTTAGGAAGTTATTATTGTGATCGACCCAAACTTCCAACGACTCAAACCTATCGACAAAATGGTATTGAATTTCCAGCCAATTCACCCTGTTTTCATAAAATTAGTAGGAATAGAGCCTTTGCAATATAATATCTTTAGCCAGAAGTATAGTTTCATCCTGTATTTTTTAGAGCCACTTACTGATAATCGCTACTAAATTGCTGTAATTTCGTATGACTTCATACCATTATAATGGACATTTAATTCCTCTACGCCTGGAGAATCGAAATTTTTACCTGCGTGTCTAGCTCGTCTCAAAAATAAAGCAAACTATCATCACATGTATGAAATTATAGCGCTAATGTCCGCAAATTGTTACCTTTGCTTCCTTAATTAATAATTGCTGGCACATAACGGAAAACAATGATGGCCGCGTATTTGATAAGATATAATTAATTATTCAATTAGTCGACTTACCAATCGAGGATGTGTAAGTTTAATTTGTGATGTGAAATTATGCAAATTGATTGGTGTACACGAAAACAAGAATCGAAAGGACTACGAGCTGGGTACAGGGTCGATACCTGTAAAAAATTCCACAGGTCAGCACTGTAAAATACCATATAAAAATTTGGAGTCTCTGACGAAGACACAAAGTGTTGTAAATGGGTCTTATTGCAAGGACCTCCATCTTCCCATTTGTTATTTGTATGTGATATAATGCAAAAAAGCATTCAAAGGATATAACATTTTAGAATAATACATTAATAGTATATAATAGTATGAATATAAAGAAAATATAGATAACACTACATTAATCACAATACACATGAGGTATTTCAAACTCATGCCATTTGTTTGCATATGGATGTGGATGTGTAATGTCCGGAAAAAGTTGTTCCACTATGGTTAGAGCGTAGAGATTGTACTTACATGGATTAATGTTATCTGCTGCTCAATAACTCATATCAAAACCTTCCAAAGGGAAATCGATTTTGATATTTATTTTCCTTCTGTATAACTCTCCTTTGCAAATCTTTTCAAATGAAATATGAATATTTTAGGGAATGTTTGGATTGACAAAGACTTTGTGCATATTCTTCTTTCTTTACAATATCAACATGTGGGTTTTTCGTTAGCGTCCAAAGTTTCCTCCATGATAAGAGAGTCCAAGCATTGTGAAAGACTAAGTTGGCTTGTTCTTTTTGGATTGAAAGTGAGGGATCTCTGAAAGGTTTGAAGGTGACTGAGCAATGTTCACAATAATAGGTACATACATTTTACTGTTGATTTCTGACCAACGAATTTATCTATTATTATAAGAACAGACATTATATACCTAGACCATGATCACTTAGTTTTTCATCCATTTCCGTCATTAACAAGTAGTTGATAACATTGCTAAAAACGATTGTTCATCAAATAATCACTATGGTTTTAGCAAGCGTCTCTTTTTTGAAGGTGCAGTTGAAATAATGATTTTCTCCAAAATATTGAGAAAACAAGAATGCCACAAGGTTGTGTATTAGGTCTCCTACTCTTAACGATGATGTAAATGATTTTTATTCAGCATCATCATTATTTTCCAGACATAAATTAATTGTATAGAAACATGTATTGCAGGATAGTCCTGTTTGTTTCTTAATAAATAAATAAATAAATAAATAAATATATGAGAAAATCTGAACAAAATCCTGCGCAAAAAAGGTGCTTGTGAAACCAAAACGGATTTGAGGATTACCTGGCCCCCTAGCTATATAGGGTGCTCAATAATTTTCTTGCTTGGCTTGCGACCACCCTACTAAATAGTGAAGTGGAAATATTTACTTTATCAAGTAAACAAAGTTAGTCAAATGTATGGACCCGCCTATTTTCCCCAGTTAATATGAGAGTAAAACGAACAAGGTTCGAGTGTGTATTGGATGTCAAGATTAGGGCACTTAAAGTCTAGTGTTGTTCTTCGAAAAAAAAATTGGAAAAGTTATACCTTCGTATGCCACTGTCCTAACTGTCATATCGCTCAGAATATTCAATTGGCTACATTTCCAGTTTGAAAGAATTTTCGAACAAATCAAGCAATAGGTAATTAAATCACAGAGGTGGACGCAAAAAGATGAAACACACTGTATCTATCGAGTGAGTTGAAACAATAGTAGTACTACACTGAAGTGAAAAAAAATCTTTCTAATTATAATAAATGTGACATATGGTTCAATTTGAAAAAAATTACAACGACGTCACACCTCTACCTATAGCACATCAAAAAATATTTGAATCCACAAAAGTGTTAATTATTATAAAACCATTGAATATTATCCTTTATTTTGTTGAAAATGACCACCTGCATAGATGCATAAGGTTTTTTCCTCTCATCAGTGCAAGGATAGGTTAGACGACAATATAGTCGACTTGTTCCACAATATAAATGATAACATTCAAAAACCTCATACAATAAAGTCAATCGCAGCGCCATTCGCAAACAGAACAAGTAGGTAACACTCCTCTTTGCATCGTCTCCAGGCAGAGGAGCAAGGTTCGAGTGTGAATATTGGAGAGTCTTAATATAATGATACACATATTTCGTGAAATCGAAAAAAAAAACTATTTCTCCCGAATTGAAGTCAGTGAAAAATAAACAAAAATAGTTATTATCCTTGCTTTGGCCGTCTTCATTGCATAGCTAGTGCTATTAATTCTCACCCTGAAAGTCCTGTCCATCAGGTACGAGTCTAGAATTTAAGCCATGTGCTCTAAACATTTCCATGACAAACCCTTTCTTCCAGGCGGTGTCGAATGCTTTCTGCATATCCAACAGGACCATGACTGTGTTGACGCCTTGATGGAAGACTTCCCACGCACCATGGACAATCCTGGCCACCTGAAAGGTTTTAGAGTGTCCTCTCCGGAAGCCGAACTGTTCCTCCGGAATTAGTTGAAGTTCCTCCTCAAGGTCTCCGAATCTCTTCAGCAGGATTCTGTTCACCAACTTGGCGACCGCAATCAACAGTGAGATCGGTCGGTGGCTCTCAATCATTGCTTCCGACTTACCTGTCTTCTGATTGGTTCGTTTACCTCCTCGAAGCCGGTGAGCAGCTTCGAGATGGTACGACCATTCAGATTTTCGCTGGGGGAGCGTCTGGAATCCAAGTCCTCCCTAGTCACTCCTCTGTGGTGTCGGGTGAAACATACAAGAACGAAGATCGCGCCTACATCATATGTCAAGTTTCGGGGTTGCCTCAACTGTATGGTCCCGAACGGGCTTGAGGATTACATGGCCCGCCATTAGGAGGAATGAAACATCCAAGAACGAAGATCGCGCCTTCAACATACCCTGACGCCTCCAAAATTCAGAACTGAATTATTCAAATGTTCATTCACATATCAAATATATATATATATAACTGCATACCAAAAGAATTTAAAATACTGTAATTGGAAAATTTCAAATCCAGTCTCAATAAATACATTTTTTCCAGGCAATAGAAGATTTTATTTTTATCATCCATCCACGGAAGGTTATCTTAACGATCAAATAGTAATAGGTAGAGAATGCTAAAAATGTGCTGAGTACTTGATAATATCAGCTAATGTTAGATATATTTATATTTTTTTTACAAGTGCAGAACAATTCATCAGAGATCTAATCTCCAAATAAATTGAACTCCGGCCTTTTCTTTCGAAAGCTGTCGCTGTCAAGACAATTAATTTTATGTAATTTTTGAAAGAAATAAAGACGTTAATTATTATTATTATTATTATATGTCAAGTTTTGCTAAGCTTGCGAGAGATTTAAACATTATGCAAGTGGGATTGTGACCACCCTGGTAGAGTGATATAAAAGTGAAGTAAAATTATTTGCTTTATAAAATATGCAGTAAAACACATGTGAGCCAATAAAAGCAACCAACCTACTATGTATTGAGAAAAATAAAGTCCTACATAGGTATACAAATGTTCTTCCCTTCACTGCCCAATTCCGTTCGACGTCTTTGCCGTGGTTGTTCCATCAATTATACTTACTTATCGTGATCGAATATAAATTATTCAAATTATTATGCATGTCAATCAATTTTTTCCAGGTTTTATAACAACATTCTTCATTTGCATGTTATTATGTGAATTATTTAACGGGTAATAAGGTTTAATGTGTTTCATGTTCATGAAACGAATTTTATGGTCTGCGATTTTTTCCATGCTCCTCATCAAAGATGATATCGAGGCGAGTTATAATTGGTAATTACGGGAAACGGAGAGTCGCTTTATTTACGATAATACTGCTATGGAATGGTCAAAATAGTATATTGAGTAACAATAACGATAGTGTTTTGATCAACTTTTGTATAAATGTTCAAGATCATCGATCGCATTTTAATGTACGAGTTGATTACATTTTTTACCGTCGACTTCACTCTTGTTGAAATAAATAAATTCTTCATTAGAATATATTCAACGAAATGAACACAACATGGGTAACCAGGGAGGAGGATATACTGATGGATTTTTACACTAATGACAGTTAATCTACTACTTGGCGCTTGAATCAGCAAACGAACGTCACTTCATTTGACAGTTTATAATCATTTCACGATTATATTCGAACTTCTCTTTATAACTATAATAACATCTATCGTAGAAAAAATAGCATTTTCTACTCGAGATGAAATACCATTTTTTCTTTCGTGAGATTGCCACACTCGCTTCGCTCGTAGACAAACTCTCACCTCACAAAAAAAACAGTAGTTTCATCTTTTGTTGAAAAATATACTATTTTTCCTAGTACGACATGACTGTCAGTCTGACAGACTTTATCTCTATCAGTCAATTATTTAAAGAAATCACCTGCTTGACTCTACGGGTTTGTGTCTACAATACTGAAGATAATTCCATCAGAAATCTTAAATTCGATCAATTTGGTGTGAGGTTACCAAGTAATTTGGTCTCGTTGATTTAAATATGCACTGATTTCAAAATGTGCTGGAAATAACAAAAAAAATAATAAATACTGTCCATTGTACCTTCATGACCATACAGCTGATAGTGGTGGCCCTATTTGCAATCTCTTTGTCCCATAATGCACAATGCAACCCGAAGAAATCTGTTGAAATAATACACTCATCATCATTTCATAGCTGATGTTCAATTTTGTAATTGCCATATTTGTAAGTGACATATGCTTTGAAGTATTTTTTTTTATTAAACAAAATTTTCAAGAGTTCAGCCTTCTTCATAACTCATCAAAATCGAAATAACCCATAACAACCTAACGGTGTTCATAAACTCCCTAGACCCTAGAAAAAATGCTAGTCCCGATCCCCGATGGAACTCTAGTGTATAAAACAATGCAAATAGTATTTTATATAACAAGGGACTAAGTGGATGTTTTAATCCCGCACGTGATGTTTATTATCACGTAAGGGATAAAATATATCTTTAGTCATGAGGCATATGCGCTATTTTTGCACTTCCCAGTATTATAACTTTCAACATTGATACAATTAATAATTTTGATGAGTTGTTAACGGTACTTGGATTACTCAGTAGGTAACGTTATAGCAACATCGTCAACAACATTTTTCAATTCAGTGACATTTCAATTAATGTTGACATTTAAACGAATCGTAATTTAACTAACAGAATATCAAGAAAATGAATCAAGAAATGAATAAATCTATAAATTTTGATATAGATAAGGCAGTTGACATGATAATTTTTGTGCTATATAGTTATTAATAGTGTAGCTGCGTTAAAGTTTGATTTTTACTTTTTGTCCCTAAAGTTGGCACTTAGTGCAAAAAACAATTTAGTGTCCCCTCTCAAACATATTTCAATCTATCTCTTCTACTTTATGCAGACGACTTGAAATTGTTTTGGCCATGAATGACCTGAGTGATTTCAGAAAGATACAAGAAGACTCAAACCACCTTACATCGTTTTGTAATAGTAATAGTTCTTGAATCTTGACAAATCTGTCTCAATCACTTTTACCAGAAACAGAAATGATCTAAGGACTAATGGTCTCTAAATTAACATTGAAGCCGCACTTGAAAAATACGATCAATGGAGGCAAAATGTACTCATCAAGATTACGCGCCGTCAGACAAAGTTGTAGGAAACCCGTAAAAAGTTCGTTGCACGTTGCGACATTGCACAGTGGCGATTTCTTGAAGACGATTCCATTGTTTCCAAGTGAAATTCTTTACATGATGTGAGTCGGGTGATGGACTGGAGAGAAAGAGAGAGGTTGAATAGCAGAGATAGTAGACTCCTGGTTGGAAATTTCTAGAAATAATCTAGTAAAGATGATAGCTCAGAAACAGAAACAAATAGTATATATTGATTCAAGAATGAAAGCCCATTTGTTGAATGATATTTATCGAATTTGAATTTTGGTAGGGTATGCTGTCCAATAATTACTTTTCAAACTTCGTTTGTTTTGTTGCAATTATTCTCTGCCCAGAATCTATGTTACTGACGAATGCTTCTTGCTAGAGATTTACTGTGAGTTGCGACTTTATTCGTAGGAGAAGACTATGACTTTTCGTTCGGTTATGTGGAACAAGTTGGCTCCAATGTTTTTCGACCTATCCTAGCATTGATTAAAAGTAAGAACCTTGAAAAATGCATGTATACAAGTTGTCATTTACAAAGAAATGAAAGATAATATTATCAGCACTTGCAATTGAGTCCGTAAGGAGCGTTATATAAAAAAGTGAGAACTAGTTGTTTTCTGTCGGATGTTTGCTCCATATTTTCCACTCTTTGGGCCGCGGTGGTGTGCGGGTTGAGTCCTCGCCTCATAAGCCAGAGAGCGTGAGTTCGAATCTCAGCATTGCCACCGGTCTCGTGCATGGCATCACACGTATTAAAAGGTAAGGGCTACGTCTTCCCCTAGCTCGCACAAGTCTCTGACTTTTGAGGGTTGCACGTAGGGGTGCAACCGGTTGACGGATATAACAATTTTAACAATTTAACAATTTTGGTAATTTGAGCAGAGATGGGAATTTTCAGTTTCACCGAAATTAATCATTTCATCTCCTCTCTAATAAATAATTTTTGAACTGTGTTCGTTTTGTTTCAATTTTATACAGTATGTTTCACTTCTCATGGAAACACCCTCGTATCTTCTGTAATTTTTGACGAAATATCATGAAATTCTCAGGATCGATAGAGATGAACTTTCTGCACGAAAGGGGTCATCCTACGTGATATACATTGCTCGCCAGCAGCGATGAAATCACCCATTTTTCCGGAAAGTAATATTAGGAAGTAAAATTGGCCCAAAATTCCTTCGGATTCGTGTTCAGGATCCCCAATTTACTACTAATTCACTTGTCTCCTGAAAAAATTTCAGTTCTGAAAAATTCAATTTTTTTCCAAATACTTCACGGATGTGCAGAGAGGTCATCTCTAGTGTATCTATCGATCCTGGAAATTTCATGGTTCTACGTCAAAAATTACGGAAGATACGGGGGCGTTTCCATGAGAAGTGTAACAAGATTGACATTTTCAAGACTGAAAATTTTTCAAGAGTTAGGTGTAGTAGCAGTAATTCGGGGATCCTAAACACGAATCCAAAGGAATTTTTGGCCAATTTTGCCCCCTAATATAAGTTTCTGGAAAAATGGGTGGTTCCATCGCTGTTTTCGTGCAGTGTATATCTCGTAGGATGACATCTTTTTTGCAACGAGTTCATTTCTAGTGAATCTATCGATCCTGAAAATTTCATGGCTCTACGTTGAAAATTACGGAAGATACAAGGGTGTTTCCTTGAGAAGTGAAACACACTGTATATTTGAATTGTATCTCTTTTATAGACACTTGACGAAAGCGCCTTGCAATTGTAATTTCAATGGACAAAATACAACTCTCTTCCTGATTGATAAAATGCAATAGCTGTTCAATAATAGAAACTTTGAACTTCAAAAGTATATTTATTAAGAAACATTCAAATTCATTGATGTTTATTCAACCATTATCTAATTGAGGACTGGGTAAGAAGGATCATCAGCAATACCGCACAAACTCTCGCCATTCCTCTTCAACCTGAAGTACCCCTTTTCACCCCAAGATTTGCCCCAGGAGTTCTTCACTTTCCAGTACTTAGTGTGGAAGATCAAACCAGGCGACTCACCATAACCAACTGCTAGAACACCATGATTTAGGTCATGTGAGCAAAATAGACCATCGTAGATTCCTCCCAGATACAATTGCAGAGGTTCGGCGTTAATGGCTATGGATATGGGACCGATGGTTCCTGAAATGAAAAAAATAAGGTGGAGATGTGAAAATATGTTAGCAATGACTAAATGACTGTAAATTCCGTAATTGAGAACGCTTTTGATCTGATGGTAGAATAGTTGGTATTAACGGTTTTCGATTGATACCATGAAATTTCCAGGATCGATAGATACACTAGAGATGACCTCTCTCTGCATGAAAGGGGTCATCATCCGTGATACCAAGGGAGTTATGATAGGTTATGCTCCCAAGGGTTTCAGCAGAGAGCGTCTAAAATTCATATACGTCTTAATCAAGACTCCCGCCAAATCTAGTAGTAGTGGTAGTAGATATGGGGTCGCCGCTACTACAGCCAGACGACTAGACCCCCGTGGGCCCTTTTTTCCATCCCCTTGTGTCCTCATCCGTAACATGCTCTCAAAACAACTTCCTCCTCGTCCTCCTCCACAAAATGAATCCCTATAATATATTTGTGTGTGTGTGTGGGTGCTTGCCAAGGAAGCGAGTTCTTTCAATGAATTGGACTCAGGAAGAGCTGCGACAACTCGACGTAAAAACTCGCAAAACGATGCATCTTCATAGGAGTTCGCATCCTAAATCATCCGTTCCACGGTTATACTTCCCCAGACAACGGAGATGCCATGGACTTTTGAGCTTGGAGTGTCTAAACAACAGGATGGTGCTGTATGGAGCCTGTAAAGTCAGATCCCTTTCTCTGAATAGTATGCGATCATGAAAAAGCAGGGATTGGAGCATTTCTTTTCAAGGCAACAACACCTGCAGCCGATGAATTCGGTCTCGTATTCGACAATGAATAGACGAACTCAAACTCTTGTCACCAAGTTGGTACCCGTTCAGCAAAAAGCTTACATTGAAGCTGCGGAGTGTGAGAGGCTACAGGTACATAAGGATAAGCCAGTGCATGGGGTCTTCTTACAGAACGAACATCGTCCGAAAAGAGGAGGAAAAACGGACTATATATCGAGACGTACTCTTTGAACTCCGCAGGCTATACTCAAACCATTCTGTTAAAATAATGGAAACACTACTCTCAAACTCAAAAATCTTACCGGCTTGCCGTAATATGGCAGAAATCTTAGGCCGTAATTCTTGGTTCACTCTGCCTGCTCAGGGCACATATCCACTTTCTACAAGGCGTGGGGAGTGGTTATTGGGATAAATGGTCCAGTGCGCCCTCCGGAAGTTTCGGGGCTCCGGAGACAAGTCCTGACTGGGATATTCCTAACGATTAAAAAAAAAATAGCATCCTTACAATCGGAATGGTGACAAGCTGCCTTTGTGATTACTTGGGGTGTTCTGGGCTAAGACTAAGGAACAGGAAGATTTGGTACAGGTGAAACCAATTTCGATATTATTACTCAACAATCCTTCTTTGACCACTAGGTGTAGTCATGTGGATGACCGATATCAACCCCTTATAATTATATTAAATTCGTATAATGTAATTCCTGTGTGATAAAGTCAAACTGCCAGGTGAAATACATATCAAACTCAAACACTCGAGGTCGACTATTACTATTATTTTATCCTGCCTGTTGTTCTTTATATGTATACCTATTGCAAACCCAAAGTTTCGAACCATTCAATAACGTTTGAAAAGAGTCCAGAAGTCAAGCAACAAATAGTGAATATGTATGGAATGTCCAACTTCAGTTCAACTCACCAACAGCCTTCTGGAGTTCATCTTCAGTTGGAGTTACCTCTTTGTATCCCTTGATCTTGAGAACTGTTTTGCCTGTAGAGTACTGGCAAGATGTCTGTTTTCCCTTGTAGGGATATGTCTTATCTGCTTCTATTCCTTTATCTACGACATACTTGAAAGCTGCCACCATATCACCTCCTTCTTGGCAGTTACCGTTGCCATAGGAACTGGAACAGTCGAGCAATTGCTGTTCACTAAGAGGGGTTTTCTCGTTGTTGAGGATGGCGTTTTGTCCTTCCAAAGCTCCGGTCTGAAAAAACATCATGAACAATAAATCATTAGCCGTTCGCTAGTTAACTGAGAAAACTGACTGAATTTTGGCCCTGTTTTTGTTCCGTCCTTATATGAGAAAATATACTTGAACTAGAATATCATTTAAACCATTAACAGAAACACAATGGATTACTTTGTGATGAGTGTCATCACACAGTAATCCATTGCGTACTCCTTCTGATAACCAGTTCCATTTGCCTTCGTTGCACAAATGCAACGAAAGTAAGGTATTATGAACCATGCTGTAACGGAAACACTTTTCCCTTTGATGAGAGAGATGGTGCCACGATAAACTTAAACTTAATCGGTAACTCTAGATTTTTGTTTTAGAAAAGGTTTTTCCTCCACTGAAAGTTTTTAACAAGAATAAAACAAAGAAATAAGTAAACAAAAAGAGTGGAGAAGAGTTCTTACCGCACTGAATGCCCAACAAGATCCACATTGTGCCTGATCTTTCACATCCAAAACTGCTCCTTCTTCGGTCCAGTCGATGGAGTCTGGAACTTCCAGGTTTTCGGGAAAGACAACACGTGTCGCGTTCAACTTGGGTTTGTTCTTCACCTGTCTCCTGAGTATTGCCTTGAATTCTTCGTGAGTTATGTCAGCGAAAGGTGTGACTCCCAAGAAGTAAGTTTCTTCGCCGCTGTCGTATCTAGCATTGTGTTCTTCGATTTTTCGCAGGTTACTTTGGAATATCCCGAATCGAGTCCTTTCTTCCAACAGACTTTTGTAGGTTTTTCCATGGGTTTGCTGTGAAAAAGTTTGTAAAAATCATATAATAAAAACAATAACAATATTGATAATAAGATAATTGATTCCATCATGCAATTAATCAGTAAAATTGTCTGTGAGCGTTTAAATATAATTGAAGAAAGAAACTTTGTATTTGGTGCTGAAAATGTATTGAATTATTTGTTGCAAAGAGCTTTCGACAGTAACGTCATCAGTAAGGTTCCTGCCTATTGGTATCAACTGGAAAATAATAAATAAATTTTAATTATTGAAAATTTCAGAAAGAAAAAATTCTGGAAAATTGAGATTAATCACTCATCAGGCATACAAGAAGTCATAAAACATCTTATGTCAATCGGGTAGTGAAGACTTCAAGATTTTGGGTGGTTCTTTAAATTATAAGATGATTTATGACATCTTGTATACCTTACGAGTAAATAACCCAACTTTTCCCAAAATTTTTGTAGTTTCCTAAATTTTCAATATTTAAAATTTATCAAATAATGTTTTCAATTATTATCTATTTACAAGTACGCACTGATGATGACTTAACAGTTGAAATCGTTTTGCTACAAAGAACCCCGCACCTATGATTACCTACGGAGCAGTAGTGTGGCACGGCAGAACCGAACTCGCCATAACGAAGAAAATTCTGGAAAGAGTGCAAACACTAGCATGTCTTTGTATAGCAGGAGCAATGAGGTCGACTCCAACAGCAGCAATAGAGGTAATTCTGGACCTCACTTCTCTCCATATCATGGTGGGGAGAACTGCTTGGGGAGCAAACCTCAGGTTGGCTAAAGTCGGACTAAAAGGGACAGCACACAACGTACGGGGCTCAACCCCCACCGAAAGTGCACACCTTGCCGATCTCCCAACTGACAAAATTACCAGGAAATTTAGTTTCGAGAATTTTTTTCGAACGGAATAAAATACCAAGAGTGGATGGAGTATAGAATCCATTCGAGCAGTGGGAAAGAATACTATAACATGGTACACGGAAGGGCCCAAAACTCCCGACGGAACTGGAGCAGGAGTCTTTGGGCCTCGCACCAAATATTTCGAACCCATGGGCCAGTTCCCCAGTATTTTTCAAACGGAAATTCACGCCATAGAAAGGTGCAATCAATTCAACCTTGACAGGAAATACCAGAACAAGGAAATTGCAATCCTCTCCGATAGGCAAGCAGCCATCAAAGCGTTGAGCTCATATAACATCAACTCAAAGATGGTATGAGAATGCCTAGACAAACTTAATGATCTGGCAGGAACAACAAAGTGATCCTCCTCTGGGTGCCGGGGCACGTCGGAGTGGAGGGCAATGAACAAGCAGATACCCTGGTACGAAAAGTACGCCACTGATCGGGCCAGAACCATTCTGCGGACTTGGAAAATCTCACTTTCAAGAAGAACTCAATAATACTGAAGAAGCAATGATAGCAACATACTGGCAAAGACATCAAGGGCTAAGGCAGGCCAAAGATCTCCTCGGCAACTTCAACCGAGCAAGATTGAAGACACTGATTAACCTCGGCAAAACTAGTCTAAAAACAATCACGGGATTTCTGACGGGGCAGTGCTGACTCAAAGAACACCTAAGGAAGCTAGGCTTAGAGGAGGACAGCACCTGCAGATTCTGTGGGGAACACCTAGAAACACCACACCATATATTGATGGAGTGTTATGCTGTACATCACAAGAGATTGAATATACTATGATCACACCAGCTGACTGTGGGAGAAATACCACGAAGAGACCCCCTCAAAATCCTTTGAATTCCTCAAGGAATTGGGGCTTGAAGGACTGCTATAAACGAGAACACCTTGAAATAGCAGAAGAAGATGGGGCACAATAGATCTAATTAGGTCGCAGCGCATCAGTCACCATCCATACCCATACCAATACCAAGAACCTCGCACCATTCTTATGGGAAATGGGTCCTAGTGAAATTCGCTGGATTTTTGGTATAACATACTTCAAGTCAAGCTGATCAATAGTGATCAGGGGCCCAGTCATGAAAAATGTACATTTTTTTTACATGGTGTTGAATGTTACCGTTTCAGACACGTTAATTTATATCACATCATTTTTATTTTTATTATTTCCAGAAGAGAGAGACGAACAGGAGTAATAATTAACTTTTTGACGATATTGAAATTCCGTGTGATCCACTTGAAGCTATGGCAACTATGAAAACTCCGATTTCCAAAAAAATCGTACATTTATTGAATCTATTAATCTGAAATGGCATCTAGTAATAATCGCTGAATGTTACTGACAATTCTTTCAATTTTGTCTCAACTTGACGGTATAGAGGTTTCTTCTACTAGGTGTTGAATGTCACGAGGTCATTTATTATTATTTTAGACATTTTAGAAGTGTTTCATAAAACAATATCGCCTCACATTCAAAATAAACTGCAGAGAGAGGAAGATCAGGAGGAATTTCAACTTGAAATGTTAATAAACGCAGACAGAATTCCAGAACCTGGTCATATGAAGGTAAGAAGTTTCTGGCAATTTTGAAATTCCACGAAATATCAATTATGGATTTCAAATCGTCCCGATAACATTGATGAAATCGACAGTGCAGAAGAGGATGATGACAATACAAAAATCCGAGGGTATTATGGTACTTGCAAGTCTGAAGCTGGCACTCTTGTTGCTTGCTCTCATATAATCAGTGTTTTGTGGTTCATGGCATATGCTTGATATGAACAAAATATCCATTACCCCTCTACAAGACTCACAAATTACGACTTATGAGCAAGAGGGTGGGACAACGAGGGCTAAAAATATTCATTACAATTGAATCCCATGAAAACAAAATTGACGTGTCGATTTTCCTGGAAGGAAGATAATAAGGGTGGAAATTTTCAAATTGATACATCAATACAAAAGGTCTAGGATAATGTAACAATAACCTGAAAAAAGTACAAATGTATGATGAGGAGACCAAAGTGACTAACCTAATGAGACAGAATTTTCGGGGGTAATGCAACGGGTGCTCGCAATACTATCGATAGTAATTCTGTCGAAAATCAACAAGATCAAATTGCTTGGTGTTACCTCAGCAATTTGATCGATTTTAAGATTTCTGACAGAACTAACGATAGTATTGTGAGCACGAGTTGTGTTTATTGAGATAACGACGTTAGGAAAACATATATTCTTGTTCATTTTAGTCCAATAAATAAATGCTGTCAGACTGACATTTATAATGTCATCCTTGCTAGCAAGATATATCCTTCATTGTTATTTGCATGCGTGGTTGCCCATAACGACGTGGTATTACCGGCTCAAAGGGAAGGAACTGTGTACTATCAGTGAAGCACCGTTTTTATTGGTTCTCATATCTCAGAAAATGCGAGTTTCATATTTATAGCGAGTGGAATTATACATTATAGTATGGTTTGTCTTTATTGATGAAAGAATAGTTTTTTCTGTCCAATAACTTTTTGTATTCGTTTGTTAATGGATAGAAATTACTGGTGTTGAAAAATCCATTTTTTCAATTAGCTTTTGAAAAGTAGAATCGAACAAGATGATTTCCTGTTTACTTCTGATAAACAGTTCTGTTAAATTGAAAATTGTAAATGGTTGGAAATTAAACGATTTATTGATACGGAACAAAAATTCCAAGAAATAATTGAACTAAATGATAAATCATACCAAAGGTCATCATATCATCATTGTTTGATGGCAGATCAGATAAAATTGGAGTATCTATTATGAATAGAATACAACTCATGTGATCGGATAACGTTATCAAACAAATTCGCGTATATTTAACACATATAATTCTGACCTGCATTTCTCAATTTCTGATAGTGGTGGTGCGTAATTGGAGATAAGATTCTTGAATTTATAGTGTTTACAACTGAATGAGGCTAGATAAAGACTACGAGATTATCTCAAAGGGTGGAAAATATTGGTGCATTTCTTTCAAGATAGTGGAGATCCCGCAATGCTGAAAATGAGATGACTGAGTTGGAACCACGGTACGAAAAATAAGATGCAGGAAAAGCAAAGTCGGCATCCATTAGATGAATTGCTCATATCAATTTAGAGGACTAGAAATTATCAGATAGGTGGTGGCAGCATAGTAATGCATAGTGAGGAGGTGCTCTATCTTGTTGAAAGTGCAGCAAATTAAATTGCCTTGGTCGTCTCTCATTGATTATATAATTCATGCACAATTGAAGGTTCGATGGTGTTCTCCAGCATATCCAGATAAATGTTGCCATTTAAACTACCTGGTATAAACTAGGGGACAATTAAAAGCATCGCCTAATATCATAAACATTCCGTTTTTCGGGGCTTTGAGTGTGACCTTATTTACATTACCATTCAGCATAAAAGAACATTCGTCACTGAATCAAATATTTTTCAATGGTTTATTTTCAAGGCCAGTTCAATCAGTCATGAGTTCACAAACTCAATTCGTTGGTCTGGATCATCATCGCCTAGTTCTTGAAGAATTTGCGTTTCGTACTGGTGAAACTTATGTAATTTCAACACCTTCCTAACCGACTCACGTGTCATTGCAGATAGTTGATGCAGTAGGCTCTATTGCAAACTGTCCAAGTACCTCAATTTAGCATGCTTCATTCAGTATTCTTAGGGCATCCCTTTTTTTATTTTGCCCAAAAAATTATTGACTGCGACAGAACGAAAAAAACAAAAGTTCATAACTTGTTTAGCTAAAACGGCAAACAAATTTTTTTATATAACAACAAAAAGTACCTATAGACACTTATCATCGAAAAGAAGGTTTTATTGGCCTTTAGAGCCTTTAAACATGCATCACAAGTGGGATATGTTTGTTTTTTAAATTGTTAGATAATAATTTGGTGATTCTTGATACACCCTATATAATTATTATTTGTATATTCATAGTAGGCTTTTCAATTACAAGTAGGAGTTTGCTATTCAAACTATTCAGTTGGGGTGGGTGGGTTCTCTTTTATGTCAATTTAGTTCCCCCTTCCCATCCTAAAAACGGTTTTAAGCATTTTTTGTTATGATCTTCCACTTGTGAGATAAAACCCATAGTAAGTTTTTGAATTATCACACTGGTTATGCATATCAGCCAGAAGAAACTATGCCAAAACCTCAAAGTTATCGAGGTTGAGAGATCCTTGTTTGATTCTTTGTTATTTTGTATTCTTACGAGATTGATAAAAATCCCCTAGCTACGCCGCTGGATAGACTTGCACGCGTATCGTCGATATGGTTTCCGAGAAAAAGGCAGATAACTGCCGGTAATGAATATTCGGGATAACCGAACCGTCGCATCGCGAAGATTCTGGTTACACTTGAGTACCTATATAAACGCGAGATATTTGACTGAGAGGAAGAAGTTTTATGAAGAGAAGTTGGATTAAGTAAATTGAGAAGATCGGGACGAAGGGATAATAAGCAGTTTTTGAAGAAGTATAGAAGTGTTTGGAATATTTAGCTAGTTGTATTGTTGTATAGATCTAAGTGTTTATTAGTCAGTGACGTTATTGTATGTTTTTAGTGAAATTAGAAAATAAACAGTTTAGTAGTGTGCTCGGCCTATTATTTAGCAAAACGTAACAGTGGTGTCCGAAGAGGGATATTTGTGGTGAATACAAGGAGTACATCGTACGATACGATGGAGGACATTGTGAAATTTATCCAAAATCAATTTGCGGACTTGGAAAGAAGGAGCCAGGAGAAAAAACAAGAACGAGAAAATGTAAAACAAAAAGAAGAAACACGTCGGTTGGAGGAAAAGAAAGAACGAGAAGAGGCACTCCAGAAAATTCTCGAAGAACAGAGAAAAGAGCGAGAAAATGAAAAACAAGAAGAGGAAATGAGACGGTTGGATGAAAAGAAAGAACGGGAAAAGGAAAAACAGGAAGAGGAAATGAGACGGTTGGATGAAAAGAAAGAACGAGAAGAGGCACTCCAGAAAATTATCGAACAACAAAAGAATGAATTGGACCGAATAAAAAACAAAGGATAACAGACTTCCAGAAGGTTCTAGAACATCAAGACAAGTTCTTCCAACATGTATTACAGAAAATCGAAGTACAAATGGAGGAACGGAAAGAAGAACTAAAGGAAGACGTCAAGAAAACCAACGATGAGGTTAATAAGAAATTTGATACAGTGCGAGAGGAGATGAAAGGACTAGAAAATCAGATAGCACTCCTCAAGAAGCAAGATCGTCGAGACAGGGTTGCCGCATCAGGAATTTCCTTAAAACCACCGACATTTGATGGAAAGTCGTCTTGGTCAATGTATCGCCGACAATTTGAAGCTGCAGCAGTAGCTAACGGATGGGGCGAAGAATAAAAAGCTACGGCCCTTATAGTAGCTTTGAGAGGGCCAGCTTTGGGTATGTTACAGACGATACCTTCGAACAGCAAAATAAATGTAAAGACCTGATTACTGCATTAGAGTTGCAGTATGGCGATCAACATCGAGAACAGCTGTATCGGGCTCAAATGAATACGCACACTCAGAAGTCAGGTGAGAGTCTGCAGGAATTTGAATCAGATGTGAGACGCCTAATTCAGCTGGCTTACCCAGAAGCACCGGGAGATTTCAAGGAATAGTTAGCAGTGCAGTTGTTTATAGATGGACTGAGAGACACCGAAATCCAAAGGACTCTGCGATTGACACACTTCAAGAGGAGTAGCGATGCTTTGGTACGTTCTTTAGAAGTGGACGCGGCTTTCAACACCTCGAGGCCGAAAGTACGAGCAGTAGCAATAGAAGAACTCGAACAACAATCAGGCGCAGTTACTAGTTTATTCGAGAAAGTTCTGGATGAGATCAAATCTTTGAAAAACGGAATGAGCACTCAGAAGAACAGGGCTTGCTATCGATGTGGAAAATTGGGACATTTTATTAGAGACTTCAGGGTAAGAATGCCACAACGTTTGTTATCACCTGTGTGGACAAGGTCTTCTAACGAGTCCTCAAATTGGCGGCAGGAAAAATTAAAATCGGACAACATTTCGGGGCGCATACCGGCTAGCAAAGATGGAGCCTTCAGGATCATCCCTGTTAAGAGGCTACAAACAACCGAATTGATATCGAGGCACACGCCGGCTAGCAATGATATAGCCCCCAGGGTCATACCAGTGAAGAGAATGAAAACTGAATTGATATCGGGGCACATGCCGACTAGCAATGATAAAGACCCCGAGGCCATCCCAGTTAAGAGGCTAAGAACAACTGAATTGCCCAACAACACAGATGCCTTGTCTAGAAGTCCTGATTCGGATACTTGTGAGCGAATTGTACGTCGCAAAGGGATCAACTAGGTGAGATTAATGGTTGACGAAAATTGGACCACAGCGAAAATGAGGCAGGACCAAGAAAGTGATCCAAACATTGCAGATTTTCTACGATGGAAGGAAAGCGGAGGAAAGACCCACCTGGAAGGAAATCTCCTTACGATCACCAGCTTTCAAGGCATTGTGGGCACAATGGTATTCCCTGAAGCAAGCAAGACAAGATCGAGAGGGGAGATGAAACAATACAATGTAGGTGCTCCCTTCGAACGAATTGCCATCGATGTAGCAGGACCGTTTCCGATGACGAATGATGGCAACAAATACATCCTCGTTGCCATGGAATTCTTTAGCAAATGGGTTGAAGCTTATGCCTTGCCTAATCAAGAAGTATCCACAGTTGCAAGAGCTCTGGTGGATAACATGTTTTCAAGGTTTGGAGTCCCAATGGAGCTACATTCCGATCAAGGAAGAAATTTTTTATTCAAATTTATTCAAGGAAGTTTGTGAATTGATGGGAATTAGCAAGACTAGAACAACGGCCCTCCACCCACAGTCTGATGGCATGGTTGAAAGGTTCGACAGGACTATGGAAGAACATCTTTCCAAAGTAGTAGAGGAGCACTAAAAGACCTGGGATCGACATCTTCCACTATTCTTAATTTGCAAGAAAAAGAATGAAGGCTCGATACGATCTTAAGGCCAATACTGGTGGATTCAAAGAAGGAGATAGAGTGTGGCTGTACAATCCTCGTCGTGAGAAAGGATTTTCTCCCAAATTAACACCATCTTAGGAAGGACCATATTCGATAGTGAAAAGAATAAACGACGTGGTCTATAGAATTCAACGCAGCCCGAGAGCGAAAATGAAGGTCGTTCACCTAGAGAGACTCAAACGTTATAATGGAGACAACGACACATTGTTTGATCAGGACGATCAAAATTGAGAGGGGGATAATGTTACGAGATTGATAAAAATCCCCTAGCTACGCTAGTTTGGAATATTTAGCTAGTTGTATTGTTGTATAGATCTAAGTGTTTGTTAGTCAGTGACGTTATTGTATGTTTTTAGTGAAGTTAGAAAATAAACAGTTTAGTAGTGTGCTCGGCCTATTATGTAGCAAAACGTAACAGTATTAAGTTTTTACTTTGGTAGCATGTTGAAGTACTCATCAATATCATCACCATAATTACCTTGAAAGCCACCCATTGGTCCTTGTCTGTAGAAGCATTGACTGCCAACAGGACAGCTGCGAATATTGCCAAAAGTTTCATTTTGCTTTTTCTGAAATCATGAGAAAACATGAGATTCGATAATAATTTTTTACTTTATAGATATTGAATATGGGCACTCTGAAGCAGATATAGATGAAAATTATTCACTCACCTTGATAGAACAACAAAACAAAACTGTAGCAAGACCTCTCGAAGATAATTAATTTATAGGATTTTCTATATCACGTCAGCAACCACTTCAACACAGTCTCAAGTATTTTCACGAGCACTTTAACCATTGATCATATCTCACAAATTCAAAGGTGAAAGTTATCAGTTGAGAACATTCCCGATTTAATATCTTAAAAATGCTACCCAAAACAGAATCCAAGGTCACATACACAACGCACTATTTTATCAATCAATCAATATTATACTTCATTGACGGAAGAATGTCGAGTTCTTGAAAACAAAACATATGTACAAAATGGAGGTAGTTATACCTAATAATAAGATATTAGATATAAATAAATCTCTAAAATATGGTGTATACAGACAATTAGGATACCCGAAAATACACACAGTGGTAAGTAAGACTTTTTTGTACGAGCATGAACTTTGTTGAATGGGGTGCTACCTATATAATAATAATAATAATAACCGTCTTTATTATTTCCATTCGTTAAAATAATACAAAAATGGTACGAAATTAATATAAAAGGCGAAGTTCAATTTTTATAGAGACCAACCCTGGGGCCAGTCGCTATTAATTGTTCTTCCACTTAACCTACTCTCTCTGCGGTATAAATGAAGTAATTTTTATTTGTCCAATATAATATAAGATTGAGAAAACAACCATAGAAATATCTGGATTTTATTGTGAATGACTTTTCAGATTCAGTCGAAATCGCTGTAACCCACTTCGTTTTATATGTTCAGGTACCTATGCTATTGTAGATTGCGCATATTTGAAAGCTGAAGCTACGTCTGAAAAACTCTGATTTGAATCTGGGTGGGGTGAGCAATCCTTTATTTCTCACATTGAGATTGTGTACGTCGGCTCTATAGGTAATTTTCCTACGCAGATATGAGGGAGTTTTACTTATAATAACTTTGTGGAAGAGAATTGCAGAATGCAGAGTTCGTCTATTTTCCATATTCAACCAGCCAATATCTTTCAATTTGTGTGAAATTCTTTGACGACGTCTTATTCCATAGATGAGTCGTAGAGAAGAATTTTGAACTTTTTGTCTCTTTCTTACATAGTAGGGAGATTTTAAGCCACCTATTTGTACAACAATATACGTTATCCCTTATACATCGCATGCGCAATAGCGCTGAAATAAGGAACAACGTTAACAACCGATATTGCTTTACGTTATTAGAGTTGAAATAATGTTCCCCCAATAAAGGATATTGATTTTGCCATGGTGCCGCATGTTAGACATTTATATTTAAGTTTTATCGTAAACTCCAAAGTCTATGATGAATACATATACAAATTTAGAATATTCGAGTAAATCTACAGTTTTCACAATTTTAACCACTTTTTGTTAGTATGAAATGGAAAACATTCCGTAAAATTAAATGTTATAGCAACATCGGTTCATATACCAAACTATACCCCACCTAAACACTCTGGGTAAGTCTTGTTTGGCAAAACGAAAATTTAGTTCAGCTTCTTTCCTACCATACTCATTTGATCATTAAGATCGGCTTAACAACCACGTCCCCATCAACGGGAAATGTGTTCCGAATGATTATCCCTCTTATCACATTGTGATTTACACCTCCAGGATCTCTTCTCATAATGATGTTGTCAATCATTTGTTCCATAGTACATTTGAACGACAAATTAATAGGGCAGTTAAAATTTGAAACAAATCGTAAATGATTTTTAAACTATCACAACCACAACGGGAGGGGGAGGGTTATCATTAATGTGTAAGGTTATAACTGTTACTGACATCTGCATGTCACGTAAATAACGAAAGAATGGGATGGCTTGAAAACTTATTTTTGAAACAAGTTAATTAACGTCCTATATTTACTTTAATAGCGGATAAAGGGATATAACGTATGCTGCTGAAGTTGTGGCTTAAAATCTCTCTATTGGCTGGTTAAAAAAGGGCTATACAGTACGTCTGCATAGGTAAAATTTGATAAAACAAGTGTTTCACATAATGTAGCTTTCAATCTCAATGGAAAAAAATTCCTTTGACTATAGATGACTCTTAACATAAAATATGCACGTTTTACTATCAAATCTCAAATCAGAGTTGAGCAGAACGCCCAAACTTTTCGCACTCTCGACTATTTCAACATTCACATTGTTTATGTTTATATTCACAGAATGGAGAATGAGAGTACGATTGTTTTTTGAGCCGAATACAAGAGCATTCGATTTATCATTATTTATGATTAAGCCATGATTCAAAGCTGTTTGAGTAAAAGCCGCAAGGTCCTTATTTATTCGTGAACAAGCAGTTTCTACTGCTTGATGTGGAAAGCTGTAATAGAGCTGGGTGTCATCGGCATACATATGGATTTCACAATGCTGAAGACAGTTCACTAAATTGATTGTATAAATAGCAAATAGCAGGGGCCCCAAAATAGACCCTTGTGGAACACCTGAATGAACATCAAGATAATGAGAGTCAGTTCCATCAATAGTAACTTTTTGTTTTCGATTTTTCAGAAATGATTCAATCAGTGAGACAGCATTTTTAGAGAGACCTATGTAATGTAAAATGACTTGTAACAAATCATGACTTATCGTGTCAAACGCTCTACTGAAATCGAATAAGATAAGAACTGTACAATTTCCTTGATCTTTTGCCCTGATTATATCATCAACAATGTGTAGAAGTGCAGTTGTACAGCTATATCCTTTGCGAAAGCCCGATTGTATTGAAGGTAATAACGAGAAATGATCAATACATTTTTTTCTAAGACAGATATTAAATTGAAGAATTTTAGCAATTTTTATCTCAATTTTCATCGTATTATTTATTATAATCAATACTGCCTTCATCAAGAATGTGTGAATGCATGAATAATGTGGAAATCATTTCTTTGCGTACAGTTGATGTTTTTATGAAAAGTACTTTACGCACTGTGAACAGTGAGTAGAACCTCAGTTCTCAGTTTACGCACTGTCCTAGAAAAACTATTTTAGATTTCACATTCACGTCGATGCTAAAATCATCGATCCGGTGAAAAACTCCTAAATAGAAGAACAAAATACCCGAAGAGAAAGAAGCTTCTTCGTCTGCTTTCACTACATCTCCCCCTCCCCGAGTCTTCTAAAATAACGGACAACAAACTGAAGAAGATATAATAATAATAATAATAATAATAACAACATCGTCCGAAAAGAGGAGGAAAAACGGACTAAATATCGAGATCTTCTCTTTGAACTCCGCAGGCTTTACCCAAACCATTCTGTCAAGATGGTGGTTCTGATAATAGGGGTCCTTGGTGGAATGATGGACACACTGCTCTCAAACTTAAAAATCATACCGGCTTTCCGTGACATGGCAGAAATCCTAGCCGGGCGAATGCAGAAGGCCGTAATTCTTGGTTCACTCCGCCTACTCAGGGCACATGATTCTCGGACCCAGTTATCACTTACCCCATGGACGTGGGGAGTGTTTACTGGGGTTAATGACACAGCGCGCCCTCTGGAAGTGTCGGGGCCTGACTGGGTAATTCCTCACGAAAAAAAAAATACCCCATCTTGTACGTGCGAATGAACATTGAGTTTGGGATAGACAAATGTGCCACGGTTCATCTCAAAAGAGGACGATGCGAGGAATACGGAGAGGACGTTCAGCTCGTAGACGGAAGCATCCTACATCATCTGGATGCCGGAGAGACGTATACCTACCTAGGGATGGAACAACGCCACACCCAAGAGGTAGCTACTGTCAAAAGCTCTCTCCGCGGCAAGTATCAGCACAAACTCCTACAGATCTGGTCTTCAGAACTGTTGGGGAAGAACAAAGTTGCTGCAACTAATATGCTTGCCGTTCCAATTCTACTTTACTCCTTTGGAGTAATGAAATGGACTCAGGAAGAGCTGCGACAACTCGACGAAAAAACTCGTAAAATGATGCATCTCCATAGGAGCTTGCATCCCAAATCGTCCGTTCCACGGTTATACTTCCCCAGACAACAGGGAGGCCGTGGACTTTTGAGTTTGGAGTATCTACATAACAGAATGGTACTGGATGGAGCCTGTAAAGTCATCAGGAGTTCAGATCCCCTTCTCTGCTTCGTATGCGATCATGAAAAAGCAGGTATTGGAGCATTTCTTTTCAATGCAGCAACCCGTGCAGCCGATGAACTTGGTCTCCTATTCGACACTGAACTGACGAACCCAAACTCTGTCACTGAGTTGGAACCCGTTCAGCAAAAAGCCAACGTTAAAGCTGCGGAGTGTGACAGGCTACGATCGTTGTACTAACATCTATGACTGTCGTATGGTGTAGACGAGACACCGGTGTTGCCTTATGCTCCGGGGGATATTGAGTCCGTTGTGGAGAATGAGAAGTGCCGAATCTATTGGAACTACTCATTCCCCACCCTCAGGCAAATACAAGCCAATAAGCCTGATGTAGTCCTCCTCGACCATCAAAGTAGGACGATTTTCGTCATTGAGTTTTCAGCTCCTGGCGAAACGAACATCGTCCGAAAAGAGGAGGAAAAGCGGACTAAATATCGAGATCTACTCTTTGAACTCCGCAGGCTTTATCCAAACCATTCTGTCAAAATGGTGGTTTTGATAAAAGGGGTCCCTGGTGGAATGATGGACACACTGCTCTCAAACTTAAAAATCATACCGGCTTGCCGTAATATGGCAGAAATTTTAGCCTTCTCAGGACACATGTATATCGAAATTTACTCTTTGAACTCCGCAGGCTTTATCCGGATGTGGGGAGTGTTTACTGGGGTTAATGACACACCATCGCGCCTTCCAGATGTATGTGAAAGAAAAAAAATAATAATATTCCCTCATAAACACTCATAGAGTGTTCTCAAAGGCATAGCCTGTGCGGGTAGAAGACGACTATTATTATTATCTACCAAAATATTTCGCAGGAAATTTCGTTGGATCCACAAATAACCAACGTCTATAATTTGGTCCATCATATGATTGGACTATTCCGGTTATAACCAGAAGTGGACATGAACATTCAATATTTTATTATATTCCGTCAGTAGTTATACAGTGTGGTAAAAAATCTCCTGTCATTTTGAGGTTCTCAAAAACCCTCACAGTATTTTTTTTAAATTCAATAAAAATATAATTTCTTGTTTTATCAATCAACGGCTGCAACTATCAAGAAGTAGAGAACCTGAAATATAAGGCACAAAATAAGCTCGTTTAGGTGGAAGATATTTGAATTCGGATAATAATAGCTTCCAGAGATATGACCGTTTCAGTGAATCAAGATCCGCCAATTTGGATTCAAATCAAACTAAAATATACGTACTTTATTGCCTGAAGAAAGTAATTCTTATGGACAAAGCGTGTGAAATTGCTTGGTACTACGCACATATTATAATGAGTGGATAAAATCTCGTGAGGTATACAGTGTCCACCGTAAAGTTGGCTACATGTGGGGAAAACATTGTCATGAAATTCTAATGGTGGTTCGTTTCATATGTCTGACAACTGAGAAATATGTTGCCACATATACAGTGTGTCCCGCTTTTCATGAATTCATCCTAATAGCTCAGTTATTGATAATGTGATTTCCTTGAAATTTTGGTGGAAGTATTTGGCATAGTGAACATTTTATTTACCATTGGTGTGCTGTGTGTGAAAAAACCTTTTTTTTGGAAAAAGAATATTAGGGCTCATTTTAGACAATTTTTTCTATTAGATTGAGAATCAACATCCCCAAAACCTCTTGAATCATATTTTCAAAATCTCAAGAGCTGATTTTAGTAGTTGTTTTTTATTTTAAAATCTTTTTTTTTTTAATAAGTAATTTCTAACTTTTTGCATTTCAAACAAGACAGGACCAAGGAGGTAATTTGATATTTGAATCAAAGACACTATCCATACGACGAATATCTTGGCAGAATTTCGAAACAACCCAAATATGGTACTATTAGGGCAGTTGCGAGGATACTGAATTTAACGAAAAACAAAGTATGGAGGTGTTTGAAACACGATAGGATTAGGGCATTTAAACCAAAATTTTCACATACTTTGTTAAATGGTGATTTTAAATGGCAGTTTCAATTTTGCTTATGGTTGCAACTATCTTAACGACAGGCTTTTTCTAAAGAACATAATGTTTACAGACGAGGCAACGTTTACAACAAACGATGTGGTACTTTTTTTTTGGAGAACCTTACCGGTGAAACCTTTCTACAATATTTACAAAATGCTTTTTATGAATTTCTCATGGAATTGCCTTTGGCACAGAGGCAGAACTCAATCTAACAATTAGATGGTACCCCACACACACAGTTCTCTAAGGGTTAGGAACTTTTTAAATGCAAATTTCCCTATGAAGTGGATAGGTAGAAATTCTCCTTTAGAACTATGGCCCCTCAAATCAGAAAAGTAAATGCGCGATTGAGAAGAATTGTTGAGGAGTGTTTTGTTTCAGAAGGTATAGTAATGTTGAAAACACAAGAATCTAAAATAATGTAATTCGTAATTTTGTTAAATACCACAGTTACAAATAAAGAAATTATTGAAAAATACTCAAAACGTATTTTTTTCTGCTAAAATTAATTCTTGAGATTTTCAAAATATTAATTAATGGGTTTTTGGGGATGCTGATTCTGAATCTGATAAAAAAATTATCTGAAATAAGCCCTAAATGCTTTTGCAAAAAAAAGCTTTTCTTTAACCACCCAATACCGCACGCCAATGGTAAATGAAAATGTTCACTATGCCAATACTTCATTTCTTCAACATAAAATCACCTTCAGAATTTCAAAAAATTGCATTATTATTGAGATATTAGGGAGTATTCATGAAAAGTGGGACACACTGTATAACGTGACTTCAGATTTGGTCAAAATTTGATTTTTTAAATGAGTTATATTGACAGAATACCGAACAATTTCGACAAGAAAACGTATCTGAAATCGAACGAAAACCTTATATTATACCAATTTTGAACCAGATCAAAAAAATCAAAATTTTGCAGGGGATTAATTATAAAGACATGATTCAGTATCGTCACTAACTGGCGTTATGACCTGTATATTGATGCATATGAGCTTATTCAATATTCTCAACCCGCAAATAAAATTTCAAACCACTAATATTAATAACTAAAATTTAATATTGCAGTATATATCCTATTTAATTTGTACTGTTTAGGTGGATAGGTGCATTTAAAAATATATAAAAGTCTATAAACAAAATGTACACAATTTTCAGAATTTTACGTGACTACCTTCATGCTCCTTACATGGGAAACTTTTCGCGGCGATAATTTTTCAACAAAGTTCAGTTAATCAGTGCTGCACAATTCCTTATAAAAATTTCTAGATGTTCGGAATGGGCGTTATTGATGAACATTGCTTGTCAGGTAATCCCGTAGAAAGAATTCACACGGCGCTTGATCTGGATACCTAGCAGGTCACGGGATACCTGAATGGCATAACAGCTGAATCATTTGTTGACATGATTCTCGAATATTAGTTTGTTTGTGAATTGTATTTTCGTAATCTGTGATTTTCTATTTTCACTGTTACAGTTACAGCAACCAATTTTATGTAAATACAGAAAATAATGTCACTCTATAAACAAACTGTTTAATATTTGATGTTTCAATCTGTATCTTCCTTCGTAAATTAATAGCAAGAACTAAAACAAATCATTCGCCATTCATTCAGCATCAAAATGAAGGATTATTAATCGATTTAGATCATCATCCTGACGAGTAATGATAATTGATTGTCTGATAGTGTGCGAGATATCATTGTTTTAGAAATAAAAAATCTTTACCATGAAAACATCAACTCATTTCTATATAAACTAAATCTATACAAAATTTATCGCCGAAATTATACTGTTTGGCCAACAACTACAGAGATCCTTGGAAATTTTTATTTTTTTCAGGTACCAGCTGATAAAGAAGAAAGTCGTACAGCGACGAAACAAACCTTCTCTAAAAGTCCCACTCTGCCTTAATGTCATTTTCTTGTTATTGATGAGCTTGCAGAGATGAGTCGCGATGTTATCGGTAGCCTTTTGTTTCGACAATCAATTATCTCGAAGGTTTGTTGCGGCATTTTAATTTAATTAGGGTTTAGTATGCGGTATTTTTCTCTGGAACTAACCACTCGTTTAGTCCGAGCTGATTACATCATTGGAATATCATTTGGGGTATGCCGGATTTCGAATGTCATCTCCTTTATGATCTCTGTTCGTCGTTTGTCATTCGAATGTGTACAAGTCCCGAGTCTGGTAATAACTCGATTGTTATTCAGAAGCTTCATTTTATTATAAAGAGCTATTCAAATTTGAGTCTATGCAATGGGATCTCGGTAATGGTAAGAGATAGAGGGGTGGTTAAATAGGGGTAAAGTAGCGTATTTCAGAGGTCACGTGTAACAAAAAATCTGATCTAGCTTCTTTAGTTCTAGAGTTATACATGAAAAATCGAAAATTTCCGAATTCTACTTTTGCCTAAATCTTTTTATTTTGCAAAGACTTGAGGAACTTATTCCTGTTCTATTAGAATAAAATGAATCAATCTTTCAAGCGTTTTCATCTAACCTTTTCTTACTAAAATAAGTAATGAAATATGTAATGAAATTACCTATTCATAAATTGATAAAAGAGTATCCTACCATTCATACAGTACTTACTTTAGAGCACTAAATAATAAATATGTGATATTATTACAGAATTATTTCAACGTTTTCACTTAAAATACATCGGGATTATTTAAAACACTCAAATAGCATCATTCCGGCATTGACAAAATTATTGCAGAACCAAACAAAATATGTTCTTGTGATAGAAACGTGAGTAAACGGTGTTTAAACTTCCCGTCCTTCAAAAACCCTGCATGGGCACGCATTTATCTGAATCGGCCATTAGAATATACGTTGATGACAGCTCTGGTTGTCGTTAATATTCTCTCATTCAGAAACATTTCCGATTTACCTTTGAACAATAATTCCCAAGCAAATTTTTTGAATGAATAGCTTCTTTAGTTGCCTCGGTAAGGGCATTCAGTTCGGCTTCAGTTGAGCTTTGAGCTACAGTTTTCTGTTTATAGCATTGCCCAGACACAGAACCACCAACTGATCCGAAAACAAATGATCAGATAGATCGTTTGCCCAATCACTGTCTACAAAACCCATGAGTTTATTTGATGTTTTTTCGATAACGAATCCTTCAGTTTCAGTAGGTACCTTTCAAGTATTGAGGTACACTCATTGCTTAGTCGTATAAACATAATCGAATTGACTCAAATAAGAAGTTGCGAATGCTATATCTGGTGAGATAGAGGTCCTAAATCATTCATTCTGATATGCCTGTTCAATTTACTCAAACAATATTCATTTTTTCTCTATCATTATAAAACGGAAAGAAGTCATCTACACACAGCAATACACAACAATTATCATCAAATCAGACTCAATTTTAATAAATATGCCAGATTCTAATGTTCTACCATTGACAGTTGAAAACCTAGATCTATCAAAACACCAGAGGCTTCAGGATATCATTGACGAGAAGCTTGCTTCAACCTATGAAGAGCCTTCTCCAACAAGCATACTTTTCCCTCACTTCCAGGTACTTCTCCCTTCAGGTTGAGTCATGAAAATTTCGGAAAAAGCGGTTTCAATATCTAAATGATCGGCCTCTAATCCAAGTTCAGCTGCCAGAGCTATCAGAAACCTGAAGTTTGCTTTTCTAATAACAGGTGAGAAATTTCCAATGTAATCTAATCCGAATTTCTGAATGAAAACCTTCACAAGTCGCGCTTTATACCAACAAATATTCCCATTTTCGTTTCTTTTTAATTTATAAACACACTTACATCCCACAATATTCCTGTTAGAAGGTTTATTAATAAGAATCCAGGCATTATTTAATTTTGAAGATCTCTTCTCAGAATTCATGGCTTCTTGTCATTCCAATGCCCTATCACTACTACCTTAAGCTTCAGCTAAAGTTGAGTGTTGCATCCCATCAAATTTACACAAATATGTTACAAAATCGGCTCTCTGGGTCTATCCCTTAGCGTTATACAAAATTACAACCTTCTGGTACATTACTATCACCGGACAGATGACAGTTATCAGAATCAGCAGATTCAATGCTTTTGAAGTCGTTTTCAGAGGCAGATACACTTCCAGCAACACCCTTTTCTTCATGGTTTGAAGTTTCCTCGTCAGCGTCTAGAAGAAGGATGGGCAGGTGTGTTTTAGTATCATCACGTACAGAAACTGGCGAATTTGACACACAGGAGACATCCTCAGTAGTAATATCCCGACAAAATGCAGAATTTGCCATTGCAAAGTGACAATTGTCAGATCAAAGTGGCAATTGTCACTTCAAAGTGGCAATTCCAACTATTTCGAAAACTATTTTGTTGTTAGCCCTTTTACGCCTTCGTAAAAGTGCCAGTTTAAAGTGACAATTGCCAGATAGAAGTGACAATTGTCAGATAAAAGTGACAATTGTCAGTTAAAAGTAACAATTGCCACTTCAAAGTGACAATTTCCACTTCAAAGTGACAATTGCCAGTTCAAAGTGACACTTGCCAGTTCAAAGTATCAATTGCCAGTTCAAAGTGACAATTGTCACTTCAAAGTGGCAATTCCAACTATTTTGAAAAATATTTTGTTATTAGCCCTTCTACGCCTTCGTAAAAGTGCCAGTTTAAAGTGACAATTGCCAGATAGAAGTGACAATTGTCAGATAAAAGTGACAATTGTCAGTTAAAAGTAACAATTGCCACTTCAAAGTGACAATTTCCACTTCAAAGTGACAATTGCCAGTTCAAAGTGAGAATTGCCAGTTCAAAGTGACAATTGCCATTTCAAAGTGACAATTGCCATTTCAAAGTGACAATTGCCAGATCAAAGTGACAATTGTCACTTCAAAGTGGCAATTCCAACTATTTCGAAAAATATTTTGTTGTCGGCTCTTCTACGCCTTCGTACAAATTGCCCGGGCCGATTCAAAGAAACAGTCCGCCCCTGCCCAACTGACTTGGATTACTTTGTGCAATATCCTCAGTTTGGAGGGTGACGCGCCATCTAGTATACAGTAGTTCGAACGTTAAACCAAACAAGAGGAGCTCCATCACCCCGTGCATAGTTTATAGAGAAAAACGATAGTTGGCCAATCTTATGTACTTTCCAGTTGAATTCAAATCGAGACCATCACTAGAAGTTACTGGTCCACGACATTCCAGTCACGTCTTTTCTTGATTTTAACGTATATTTGATCAGTTCGTAAAATGTGATTTTTTGAATAATCCGATAGATGGCTCTGAAATATAATTTTGACACTTGCATCCTATCTAGAGCATTGTACTGGTAAACTTGAGATTCCGTTCATTTCAGTTTCAGTATTGTTTATTGAGACGA
Organism: Chrysolina americana; assembly: GCA_958502065.1. Lineage (NCBI taxonomy): Eukaryota > Metazoa > Arthropoda > Insecta > Coleoptera > Chrysomelidae > Chrysolina > Chrysolina americana. Next base: position 12,333,426 of record OY293419.1, on the reverse strand, counting down.
TAGTAAGGGCCTGTGGAAATCGCTTTTGATAATGGCTGAATACAATCGCGCGAGACATCTAGCCCGATAACGACGAACCTAGGCAGAATTCGTACGGGTGTATTTTCTGCCTAGATTCGTCGTTATCGGGCTAGATGTCTCGCGGGATTGTATCAAACACGATTTTCACATGCACTGACTAACTAGGTATCTTTTTCCCCTATAAACAATGTGTAGTATAAATAAACGCGAGCAAATGCTTATACTATTGGTTTGTCCTTCTCATAACTAAACACAATGAATAGGTCCGTTTCAAGAAATCTGAGTGAAGCATTTGCGCAACGTTTTTTCATACCACCCAATTCACCGAGAATTATTTGGCATGGCTATCGAATTGAAGATGCCATCTAGTTCATAGCAGCGAATATTCAAATATTTCACATTCAGAAACCTGTAAAATGTCATCCTTACAACTAGTGGTCATGAATTGGTTGGGTTATAAAAAAATAGATGATGAGTGACCAATTTCTGCATTTTTCCAGCATTGACTGTTTATTATTTTTGAATGATATCACCAAATTACTGCTATTTGCTATATTTTATGATATGTAATAACTAGAGGCATTCAAGCGGCTGGCATCCATATTCAATAGGTAATCACCAATAAAAATGCAAAATGCCTTCTTCATGATCATGAATGGATCTTAAAAAACGATAATTTTCCGACTATTTTCGGATTGGGAATTACCAACCAAAGAACCAAACGCAAACAATACGTCAGATACAGTCATAATTGTGGAAGTAGCGTTATCAGGTATAAATAGACTCTATAATTAGTATAATTCTACCCATTTTTCTCCACTATTCGTTCTCTAACATTCATCACATCGGTACTCACTTTTAATCATTTCATCTGCAGCTTTTATCATGAGTGCAAACACAAAAAATATTTGGGCAGGGCCAGTTTGAAAAGCGTCGTTCAAACAGTTTCAAGGAGCGCCAGTTCGTAGAAGCAGTATGAGGCTCGTTCAGTACAGGTTGCAATCAGGGATGGGACCACAACAATTATTGGGGGCGCAACTAACCGTTGGGGGCGATATTTTAAAATTAAGGGAATGGGATTACTCAATGCCCAATTCCCTTGTTGAGTTCTTGGAACAGGGAGATGCCATGTACCGAAGAGCAAAGAGGTAAATAATATGAATTTATTTTCATTAGGGCGTACGACCAGGACCGGTGTCAGCACGATTATTAGAAATATTTAGAATCTGGGCAAGAAGAAAAAGAAAAGGTTTTAAAAGTGGACTTTTAAAATACTCTACAGTGATATTCAAAAAGTATGCAACAAATTGAAAAATTCTTTACTTGTGATTTTTCAAAAAAAAATTGAATCGTCATCAATTTGGGCTCGTCTTGGAACCTACTTAGCCCCTCAGATATACTCAGATATACTGAGTGAATTTCAGTTTCTTGAAAAAACGCATTTTTCCAATTGAGCAAAATCTCAAAAGGTTTGTTTTTCGGAAAATAAGTAACATTTGGTTCAAATTTTCCAACGAGATATTTGTTGGAGCTGGATAAACCTTTTTTCCACCAATAGTTGATCAGGGCCTGTAGCAGTAAAGTTCTTCGAACCTTTGAGGGCCGTCAAACTTCTGACGAAGATATCGAGTTGCGCAATTTATTTATTGTCTATTGCTTTTCTATACAGAATTCTTTTAACTTCAGCATAGAGAAAGAAACTTTTTTTCAGGTTACTCGAATGTGAATGGGTCTCCTTAACACCTCTCAAAAGCGTAGAACTGCTTGCCCCAATTACGAAGCCAGACAAAGTTGCATGTGTGGGGTTGAATTATACCGGGCAATGTGAAGAACAAAACATAGCTTTGCCTCAAGAACCGATGATCTTCAGTAAATTCTCTTCTTGTCTTGTTGGGCCCTACAGCAGTGTCAAAATACCACCAATTACAAACGTGAGTAGCACCATCAGAATAGAGTGTGATCGTTGAAAAGTGCAAATTCGACAGTGAACAAGCCTAAGCAAATACAGAGGCAGGGCCGGATCTAGGGGAGGGCAAGCAGGACTGCCACCCGGGGCATCCAAAATAGAAATTTTTTTGAAAAAATTATCTAACGAATACCTTATGATGTGGAAAATCATATAAAACGTGTTGACAACGGAAGATCAATTCTTGTCAAAATTGAAGGTTAATATTATTCCTCGATCCGATAATTATTATTCATGTGTATATGCGGAAAACAATCACGAAGTAAATCATCGCACTAAATGAATAAATGTATCTCTATCGAAATATATATATAAAGCATTTGAAAACAATTATTCAAAATCCGATTCAGATGTTATTTTTTTCATTAAATAGAGCATCAGTAGTTCTAGTAGAGTACTATAAATTCGAAATAGAAATAAATTTACTTCGAATTTTTTTCAGGGTCAAAAATACAAAAAACACTAGTAATTTTTTTAAATAAAATTTGACGATGCCACTGGATTTGTGATGCTTTCAAATGGGTGTGACCTAAATTACACGATGAAATTATTTTTTGTTATTACAGAAATATAGCCTGAGTAAAATTCTTATCATTTTATATAAATCTTTCCAATAGTCGTCATATAAATCACAATCTTTTCCAAAATAATGTTTTAAAAGCTCTTTTAGGTCGTTAGCATTCGAATTTGTAGTCAGCAGTTATTCAACATGGTGTCAAATTATGTTTCTTCCAAACATAACTCCATAGTATGGTAGATAGTTATCAGAACCCTGCAGTTTTTTGTCAGAGAAATGAAATTTACATCATCACATCAAAAAGTAATCAATATTCAATTATTAATAATAACCAATATTGAAAGCCTGATGTAGTCCTTCTCGACCATTAAAGTAGTGCAATTTTCGTCATTGAGTTTTCAGCTCCTAGCGAAACGAACATCGTCCGAAAAGAGAAGGATAAATGGACTAAATATCGAGACCTACTCTTTGAACCCCGCAGGCTCTACCCAAACCATTCTGTGAAAATGGTGGTTCTGATACCGGCTTGCCGTAATATGGCAGAAATCTTAGCCGGACGAATGCAGAGGGCCGTAATTCTTGGCTCACTCCGCCTGCTCAGGGCACATGATTCTCGGACCCAATAGTCCGCACGGCGTGGGGAGTGGTTATTGGGATGAATGATCCAGCGCGCCCTCCGGAAGTGTCGGGGCTCCGGAGATAGGGCCTAACTGGGATAGTCTTAACGGATAGAGAAAAAAAACAATCTTGATAATATAAACGAACTACAACAGAAGAAAGGATTGAGATGAGAGAACCAATTCCCGATTTAATCGTCAATTCGATCAATATTCGATCGATGGTTTGGGCACAGCCATCTTAATTCTCCGAGCTATGGTGAAGAAATTTGACAACACGGTAAAAGCGCCCTTCCACCGGCGACATTAGTCTTTGTATTGTGGAATGGTGGTTGTTAAAGGAGTCATTCTAGGGTGAATTATTTGTGTTCTAATTGATGAATGAACGTACGATTCATGTGAAATGGTTTACAAAATTTTGTTAAAATCTAGTGTTTGATTTATCAGTGAAAAGTGTATTCAAAGCCCATCAAAAATAGTGTTAAACCCAAATGTGATTTTGAGGTTATCTACGTATTCCAGTTTCAGCTTTCAGCAACCCCCGCGGCGCAGGGGGGCGCAAGGTTGACAGGGGCGCAAGGAAACCAGAAAATTTTGCCTTGCGTTTATAGGAGGGTAAGTTTTTTCATAGGGAAATTTCGATCAGTTTATAAATTTCAGTTTATTAAAAATTTATGGGTTAGGGGGTAGGGGCGCAAAGCAGGTTCCTGCGGGAGGGCTCGCTGAAAGTTAGCTACGCCACTGCTTTAGGGGGAATTTCTACTTTATTTATGCCAATATGCTTACTCGTTGCTGTGTGACACGGTGTAAGTCGAATTACTATTCTCCATAAAACCATACCTCAGGATTTTATTTCCCGAATGAAGAGGCATTGCGAAAGAGATGAATTTCTGCAAAACCTCATGAAAATTGGAGCCCCTCTCAATGGTCTGTTGTAGGTGCGATTCATTTTCATGATACTGATATCAAGATATGAAACAGTTCTCTACGAGATGTTGACAAGTCAGAAATGTTTAATTGTTCATAATAATTTACTAGGAGAGTTTGAAAAATCAGATATCATCCACAGTTATGACCAAATTAGTTATAAAATATGCTGAAAAAATAAAATTTTATAATTGGAAAATTCATCATATTAGCTTTGTTCTGGTTCTGAAATTAATCAGTCCTGGGACGTCAGGATCATGCGCATCTGAAAAAAAGTGAGCGAATATGAACCTAAAGAGCACACTTCTCGTCAACTGCGCATGATCCTGACGTCCCAGGACTGATAATTTTCAGAACCAAAACAAACCTACTGAAAGTAGCTAAACTTTATTTCTATCTATTAGGTTTGTAATCAGATATTTTATTATCTGATTATGAGAATAAACTGAGAATAACATCGCAAATTAAAATATTGATTGAGATGCAGGTCCACTTGGTAATAATATGTTGGGATTCATACTTTTAATCTCTGATATTGAGTGAGGTGGTCACAACTTGAAAATATTCTGGCAAGGTTCAGAAGCAACTCAAATCAGACCGATGCAAATATGATTAATAATTTGATAGATAAAAATCTGTTATATTTGGAAAAAGTCCTTACACCATCTTGTGAGCCTAGCGACTAACCTTCACATTCACTCACACATTCATTGCCTTTTGAGAGAAATGTAAGGGAAATTGTTAATATTAGGTATTATTATTATTAGTTTCCTTTCAGTTCAGGAAGTACACTATTGTTAATAATGAATTATGGTGGATTACGTAATCCAATCTTCCGCAAAAAAAACCTATACAATAGGTATGGTCGTCGGCAAGTATTTAACAGAAAACAACTACTGCCCCCTACGACCATTGAATTATATCTGTTTAATACTTGGCAAAGTTTTCTACAAGAACCACTTTGCAATGCATTTCAAATATCAAAGCTGAAATTATTTTTCGATTCAATTGGGGGAACACCTCCGTACCGGTTTCATGGTCATTGCCAATCATCAGCGAAGGCTAGTTCGACCCAATTGAATCGAAGAATCCTTTCATCCTAATTGGAAATCCCTGAAATGCATTGCAAAGTGGTTCTTGTAGAAAACTTTGCCAAGTATTAAACAGATATAATTCAATGGTCGTAGGAGGCAGTAGTTGTTTTCTGTTAAATACTTGCCGACGACCATACCTATTGTATAGGTTTTTTTGCGGAAGATTGGATTACGTAATCCACCATAATTCATTATTAGTTTTATGATCTTCCGTCAAGTAGGGTCGCCCATCTTTCATGATGGGGTACACTATTGTGATTTTTTCAATGTTTATTTATTTATAAGTATTTTTTTTATTTACTGTTGTTTCAGGGATCATCTTTGTGGTTTGGATACTCATCAGAAAAAAAAATTGGAAAAAACTATCGAAATGTGAATTTTAGGGCATGGAAAAACCGAACTTGACAGTTTTTCCGTTTCTAAGAAATTGAATAGATTGCGATTCCCGTTTGCTATGAAGAAAATAAAACAACCATATTAATCGGTGTTCTTTTCTCTACAAATTCACTTTCCTATGTTTTTTTCCTAGTTATTCAAATAAGCCGAGAAATTGACATTATCGAATAAATAGGTCGGTCGCCAAATTGATTACAGCGCGGTGTTGCCGATTTTCTCACCACGGCTCGGAGATTAAGACGGCTGTGGTTTGGGGTAACATTTGTGCAAGCCTGTAATATTCACGCAGTTCTTCTTGGTGGTTGACAGATAATCCGAATATCTACAATCTTGGTTACATTCAAACATGTTTGGAATGCCACATTTCAAAAATATAATTTTTATTAGAAGGCTTTGAAACAACTTCACTTGCTATAGAGATGACATAAGAGAAGACAAAAAGGACACCGCACGAAAACACATGTAAAATTGGCTCTCAGTCAAATTGACTGAAATTTTATTATGTTATAGCGGTATTTGTAATTAGAAAAATGTGAGAGTTTAAATGATTTTGTATGTGTCGTTTCTGAGATATAAGCAGCCAAAGTTCGACAACACGTCCGAGTTGGGTAGGGTTGACAAAGGAAAAAACTGTTTTGTTAGTCGAAATGAGACAAATTAAGGATGAGAATGTATTTATCGGAACTCGTAACGGTATTGCAATGTATGGGGTTGCTACTATCGAATAAACAGAACTTTAAAACTGCGTATCTTAGAAACGCAACATACAAAGTTAACTAAATTTTTATATTTAACTAGCAGACCCGGCCACGCGTTGCTGTGGCTGAGGTTTTTATTATATTGCATAGTAGTAAATTATTCAAGGGAAACGGTAGGAGAACACCAGTCATGGGGACTACCATGCTTTTTTACACAGATGCCATTTGTTAAAATACATGGCGACCGCCATCATTGATTTTCTACTACCGTTGATATTGATTCTGGAGCCTTGAGTACCTCATAATCATCAAAATACATATATCGTACATCGTGATTTGATGTATGGCAAATATATAATAATATAACTACGTGGTAATACTTACATGTATATACTTTAATTAAAGATTGTTAAATAATGAAGCACTAATAATTAAAAAGCAAAAAGGATTCAACTGTATTACTTTTACTATAATATGAATTCAATTTATAATTCAGTCTAAATAACACGTGGTCGGCTATGGTAATACCAAAAATTAAGAACGTAAGAACAATTGAACTTCACTGTATTGCGTTTACTACGAAATAAATTTAAGTTATACTTTAGCCTCAGCAACACGTGGTGGTTATGCCATTAAATTGTAACTTATGTGAAACGTTAGTACTTTTAACACTGCGCCATCTGTTAGAATACTTACTCAATCCAGTCAGCAGATACTGCCATCTGTTAGAATCGTTTGGGACTGACCGATAATTGTGACTATCGAATAATAAACAAATAATGCTTAGTAGACGATAGTGTGGAAACTACGAAGCATCGCACAAAGAGGAGACCGAGAACGTGTAATGTGTTCTATCTCACTCTCTCGCCATCAATAAATAATTTGCAATAAAATAATATTGCGGTTATAAATTGAGATGTGAGCTATGCTTTCTGTTAAGTTACATCAAACTGCACACGGTGTGCAAATTTGATTGAAATCGGTCGAGTAGTTTGGGAGTCTATAGCGGACAAACAACGTGACACGTAATTTATATATATATTAAGATAGTCAGAAGCTACCATAATGCCCCGAGAAAGCATCAGGGGCTTATATACCAGGCACTGGACCTGTTCCATGAGCGACTAGAAGATGACTTGGAATTGAGGTGCAATATCTGAACCGGTTTTTTCTGAGTTTTTCTGGAACTTGAGCAGATGATTCCATCCATGAAATACCAATGAACCGATGCTAGAAGACAGTCCACGTAACACCCCTGCATAACTTGGTGGAGGCAGGGAAACAGCCAATCTGAGACCAAACCACTTACGTGCATATGGCCCACATCACAACTTGGGGTCTGTCTCCGGACAGATGTGGGGCGACTTCGCCTGTCCTCTCGAAACAGCAGGGCAGGACTGAAGTCTCTCACCCTAAAAGCGGTTAAAACCCGAACCTACCCCCACCCTGTGTGGTTGTAACTAGTGTTGTAATATGTCTTTCATTTATTTACATGTCCGTAAAAGTGTGTGCTCTATTTTATCTATATTGAATATTAATAAAATTTTTCGATTTTTCGGATTTATGGCATCCAACGTTCCGGTTATTTCACAGAGCGTTGACTGGGAAGTGGAGCTGGCCGTCGTCATGGGCAGAAAAGCCAAAGCCATAAGTGAAGACCAAGCCAACGACTACATTTTTGGGTATACAGTCGCCCAAGATATCAGCGCACGGGACTGGCAAAAGGAACGAAACCATGGACAGTTTTTATTGGGAAAATCCATGGATACCTTTTGTCCGCTAGGTCCCGGTGTTGTCACCAAGGACGAGGTCGATCCTTCCAATTTACCTATCAAATCTTGGGTCAACGGCGTCCTCAAGCAAAATGGAAACACGTCGGAGCTGGTGTTTAAGATAGACTTCTTGGTTTCATACTTGTCACAGTAAGTTATTGAAAGATGCGGTAGTGGAGTAAAGTGTTGGATTTTACTGACTATTTCACTCATCTTAAAATTCTCACATAATCTGACCAATCGCAAACCAAAGACAACTCGTGTCATCGCAACAACACCAGCTGTCTTTCAATTCTGATTGGAGGATCAGCTTCGGTATTTTCGAACCATGGCAACACAAAGTTTGGCAGTTCTATCAATACTAATTGTACCTGATTGTGCCAAAATGAGTCGCTACGGTGCAAATTCAAATGAAATTATGAAACGAAACATAATATTGACGATTTTAATAATTTGTTTATGACTTATACATTGTTCGTATTTATATTAATAAAGAAACTTTATTCGTGAAATAGTCTAATAAAATTCAACTCGTGATTGAATTCATCTCATAAGTCTGTCTGTTATTTCTGAACTCAACTGAATTGTTTTGAGAAAACACCACTCGTCCTGAAAATGTTCACTAATGAGTTAAAATGTCCTTGAGAGGTGTGAAATTATCACTGAATTACAGCGGTAATCCACCTGGATTGAACCTTGAATGGCGCCAGAAATTCCATCAAGACCATGGTCAGTATAAGCGGTGAATTCAGCTCAGTATAAAGGAATCCATTATTTGGTTGTTCAAGATTTTTATCCAAAATTGCCAGATCAAGTCCTCAAGTGTTGTAAATGCTCTGAAAGAGATATTTTCCTGTTTAACTCTCTTTGATTGAGTGATTGGTTCAATAGCTTTCTGAAGAGAGAGATTATCATCCATTTGAAGTTTTTCGAATTCCTACGACTTATCCATCTCTTATCAGTTCATCTTCTAATATTCTGTGATTACATGGTTTTGCCAAACTTATCACATCACTGATACAGTTTTCAACAGATTATCCTTCTTTCTGGTCACGTAAGTTGAATTTAGCTCGGGAGTATATCCACAGAAATGTTTGCTGAAAAAATCTTTGATTTCACTGTACGTTTCGAGATCTTCTACTTTCTTTTTCAGGGTATCCAGTAATTTCGTAACTTTCGGATTCATATAAAGTAGTAGGTTATGTAGATTTGTGATTTCTCGCTCGATGAATCAATCTTTGTTGCAGAACAATATCTTTCATAATGAATGATCCACCCTGCCACTCATCTTTCTCAAGTCAAATACTTCTGGCGACGGTACTGTATTTACCACCATTTGAATCTGCTGCTGGGACAACATTGCATCTCTTCAATTTCATTTCTAAGAAATGTTTCCCGTTCTTCATTTATTTCATTTTTATTTTCTACAAGTTTACATCTGACACCATGTAATGAATGTACGAGTAAGTTTTTGAAACTTTTTATTCTTCAACCTTCTTTAACAACTGATCCCCAACTCCTCTCATAGCATACTTCTCGTTGCTATGTTCAACTCAATGCACTACACTGGGTATATTATTTTCAATATATAGGTTTATTAGTTCTTTTGAAATAGCATCGAAGCGACTCATTGTGACGTTTGCAGCTACATTTATTTTTGGTGAAACTGTCAAACTTTGCTTTGCGATCCGTATCCATGGTTACGTGGTTGAAAACACTATGCACCTAGACCAATCAGAATTGAAAGACAGCTGATCTTTTCGCGATAGTACAAGATGTCTTTGGTTTTTAATTGGTCAGATTTTGTGAAAATTGAAAATTCGTTTTTACGACTTCCAACTTGTATGTACCCAACTGACACTCTGACTTTTGAATTTCAGAATAGTCACTCTTTATCCTGGTGATGTTATATTGACTGGAACACCTGCAGGAGTGGGAATGCATAGGAATCCACCAGAGTTTCTGAAAAAAGGAGACATCCTGGAGAGTGAAATTGAAGGAATAGGAAGGCTGAGAAATATCATAGTTTGATAAATCAACTCAAATGGACCAAAGAGTAAAAGAAATATACCCTTTTCAGATTTTATGAATTCGAACAACAATATTAATAATAATAATGATGATTAATTTTTCTGTTTAATGTCAGTGGCAATATGGAAAAGAAAGTTATTTTTTATAAGTATATTTGAAATTTTTGTTTGTAGAGCTGTATCTATACTGTTCTATTTTGCATTTGTAAGAACTTGTGGACTTTGCTCTCTTATATCAAACGTTAGCCATCCACTGAAAAGTATAGACACTTGTCTTGTCAGACTCACTAAAGTTCTCAGAGTCATATATTTCTTATTTCTTCATCGAACTAATATGAGATGGTTATGCATCGTAATATTAATATAATATACTCCTTTTTGTATTTGTATTTTCAGGATAGCCCTCATTGATATTTTGTCTTATATATTATTATTATATTATTTAATTTCCTTTTCTATGTACGGTTGAGTGTAAGAGAGTACTGCCCTGTCCTAGACGGGTGAAGCGCTAACTCTGCCTTTTGTTAGTTTCTGTAACCTGTCCTTCTGTCAATAAAAGCAATTTACTATTATTATTATTATTATTATTATATATACAGGGCTATTCAAATTCGTTTCTGTACATGGGGATCTCGTAAACGATAAGAGATAGAGTGTCGGTTAATTTGTGACAAAGTTGCGTATTTTAGAGACCTATTCAATGATATAAATCGAATCTAGGTATTTTGGTTCTGGAGATATACAGGAAAAACAAAAAAGACACAAATATTTTTTTTGCTTGTATCTTCTTTATTCGCAGACATATTGAAAATCTGTCCACATTTTACTATTGGCACTTGATGTAGGCTATCAGCATATGTCCATGAATCTTTTATACAGGGTGTCATCTGACTTGGGCAACCCTCATCTTTGAATTTTTAAATACGGTCCTGTATTTTTTGTTGTAGGTTTTGGATCGTCAACGTCAACGTAATACTTAGAAACTAAATTTATTTTTATATATTGGGATGTTTCGGTAAGATTTTATTATAATTGGGTGAATTATTCCCTTTTAAATTACGGCCCTGGAAATTGATTTGACTGAGTTATATAAAAACACAATAGCAATTTTTACATCTCCCTATGTACCCATAGTGTTTTTCGAAAGTATTTTTTTTCATTTTTAATTACCTATTAATATTTCTTCACATTTTCAATGCTCTTTGAGAGGTTTCTACAATGATCTTCGAATAGCAAAACCTTTTATGATTATATCTGAAAGTAGATTATATGTTTTTTAATAAGCTGAAAAAGAAATGGTAGCAATAATTACATCCGAGACGAACACTATAATTTTAATGAAAATTTCAATGAAGTAATTTATATAGGTACCCAAAAAAATTAATGGCGCAATAAGTGTTCGAATTGGAGTTAAAATCCTCAAGCTCAACTCTTCCACATTTTCTATATCTCCGCCAGCGTAAATCCTATTTTTCAATGTTCACATACACAACATATCAGATTTTAAAAAGATTGAAGATTGGTTTGATTATAAACCTACTCACAATAAACTTTAAAAAACGAAATATATACCATTCACATTTCATAATAATACGCTACGAGAAATAGGACCACTAATACTTAATGATAATAATAGAATTGGAAAAAGTGATAGTGTCAAGTACCTAAGGGGTCTACTAGACCGACATCTAACATGGGATAAACAAATAGCATTCCTGTTGAAGAAATTACGGTCGTTATTATCAAAATTCAAGTATCAAACCCTTGACATTATATATTTTTCATCAATTCAGTCTCAATTGAATCATGGAATCCTGGCTTGGGGAGGAGTCATGAAATCCCACCTCAGAAATCTTGAAGTTCTTCAGAAGTGCTTCTTGAAAGTCATATTATATAGGAAGAGTATTAATATCCTACTGAAAATCTATGCAAAGAATCGAAGAAAATGGACATAAGACAATTATTTGTATACAATATGATTATTCATATCTATTAAACATAAAACTAATATAAAATTCAAAGATCAGACAAGGAATAAAAATAAGATTGCTGTCAAAAATGGAATTACCTAAAACAACAAGGTCTCAAAAAATTTCAACTATTTATTGCCATTTTACTATGATTTGATTCCAAATCAGATAAAAATTATCAAGTCATTGTTTTCTTTCAAAAAACAAATAAAAAAATGGTGGGATGTCAAAAATTAAACGACTAACTCTAAATAATTCTGTTTCAACTTCTCCACAGAAGGTGGCAGGGCAATATACGTACCAATAAACGTCTCAAAAAGCAGTAGAAATACTTCCAAAAATAAAATTGATAATAATAGTTGTTTTCAGTTGAATCTAATCGAAATTATCGAAATCCAATGAGGTCAAACTTACCTTAATTTTCTGCTCGAAACACTCCAGCAACGCATACGGCATAATCGAAACATTTTGAATATTAACATTCATTGTTTAAAGCGAAACAATGATATTGACGTTTCACAAAGTGAAATGTCTGCCATCTAGTTTGTGGTAGCGAATACTCGAAAATTTCACTTAGTTGTAAACTAGAACTCTAGAATATAGTGACATCTAGTGGTTGTAAATTGAGTCTTGTTATAAATTAAAAAATACATGATATAATTTTCTGTAATATTATTAGTTTCTTTACTTTGTAAATGAAATAAATAGCCAAATAGCTAAACATTCACAAATTTTGATAGCATTTGATGCTTCTAAAACAATGATAATAAAAGAGTACCTACCTAACTACGGTGGGCGCATTTAAACGACTGGACTGATTACCTACTTCTACTTAATTAAACTGACGCCAGTGGCGCCAAAATGCCTAATTCATGAATAATTATCCTAAACAAACAACAAACATCATTTCTCGAGTATTTTCGGATCATATTAGTAATCAACACATTATGAAATACCAAGCAAACGCAAACGACAAAACTACATAAACAACGTCAGACACATACCAATTGTGAAAGTAGGGTTAGCACGTAATAAATAGATACTATTCTACCCATTTCTCTCCACCGTTTGTTTTCTAACATTAGAACCGGTTTCGGATTTCCCAATTTCAGTCAATACAGTGTGTAGGTGCGAGTTAGACTTCGAGTGTCAAAACGCTCTTGCATTTTCATTTTTTAAGTGCTCAAACAAACATTTTTATCTTATCAGTCATCCTCTACTCGTTACTTTCAGTTGTTTTTCAATTCATTGACAAACAATCGTTGAAGCCAACTTCATTTTTTTATCATGAGTGCAAACTTATTCAAGAACACGAAAAATGTATTAGGCAGGGCCAGTTTGAAGAGCGTCGTTGAAACAGTTTCAAGGAGTTTCTCGGTATCAGTTCGTAGAAATATGAGGCTGGTTCAATACAGGTTGCAATCAGGGGGGCAGCAGCAACTGGGGGCGCAGCTGACCGTGGGGGGCGATATTTTTGACATCAGTGCAGTGGATTCCTCGATACCCAATTCCCTTGTGGCGTTCTTGGAAATGGGAGATGGAATCTACCAGAAAGCCAAGAGGTAGGTAAACATGATTTATGATTTTATTTAATTTTCATTGGGGTGTGTGGGTTTATGGTCAGGACCGGTCTTAGCCCAATTGTTATACGTATATGATCACGAAAAGGCAAACATTCGTTGTTGATGTTGAGCTTTATACAGTGCCAACTGTAAGTAAAGTTTTTCCTCAACAGATTTTAGAAGCAGATATTCAAAATGAACACGTGGTAGGTATACGTAGGTGCTCTATTATATCTTTCAAATTCAATAAAAAATTCAAACACGGGGAAGTTTTCCAAAATGTTTTAATTATTCGACCGAGAAAATTAATTTAACAGATTCATAATTGTAATGAATGTTCCAATGTTTTCATTTTTCTATTAGTTTTTTAAAATTTCTCATATATAATTACTAGGTACCTAAGTATATAGGAATATGGTAAATTACCAAAAATTTTATTTAGTTTTTTGTTCAGGAAGCCAAACTACGTAAGTTCCAACAATTTTGTTGATAGCTTGTTTGCTCTATTAGTTAACGAAATTTTACCGGTAATATATTTTATAATCCAACGAAGTCGTTCAGAAAAACTATACTTAAATGAAAACAATTTATTTTCAACTGATGAGATCAGCAAAGTATTTATTGTGATTTATTTTTTCAAAGAAAAACATAAATGTGTTTACCAAAAATTTGTCGACTTTTTTTGTTTCCGACAATTCTATGTTAATCTAGATCTGGGTGAATGTTTTAATAAGAACAAAAAGACCAATGAAAGGCGTTGAAGGGCCTTTGAAAAAATGAGTTTTTTATTTTGTTATTGTTGAGTGTATCCAAAGTCCCGCTATGTCCGAGAGAGTGCGCTGGTATCATTTACACAAATAACCAAAATCCACATATTCAAAAACTTATATAAATAAATAAATATAGATAAAATACAGCACACACTTTTACGGACATACAGTGCCCCCCCTGTTAACTTTTGAACAGTTTGACGTAGAAACTTGAAAGAAAAGCGTTTGGAGGGTTTCACATCGTTGAAAAGATAATTCCATTCTCTTTTCAACCATTTAAATTTTTAGATTCTTTCTCTCCTATGAATTCAACCATAATGTCATCTCACTTATTCTGTTGACTATAGAAATCTATGGTACACGGAATCCCACCCCTGTCTTGCAGTATTTACGGACCTGCTCGCTAAAATTGCGGGGCCATCTCAAATGTCTCCCTCTGGGGTAATCAGGGATGGCTTGGCGTTGCAACAGAGGAATGGACTGGCGACGGTTCATCATTCAGTATACAATTGAATGTCGTGGATTTATTTCCTTCCCCAACGGACCGAGAATTCGAAGAACAATAATCCTCAAAGACAATTTCAACTGTATAGGAGTCGTCAATGTCGTCATATAAAACCGTAACCTAAAACTTATCCTAATATCACAATGCAGACAAAAAACTTATCCTACTATCACAATGAAAACAAAATGAACAGGCATTCAGAAAAACTCATTCATTGAATAATGACTTTGACGGACATGATATTCCTTCAAACTTTTTTTGAATTGTATGAGCGAAGTACAAGATTTGATGATGCCAACGTTATTCGGGGACGTATACGAGATGGAAGATTTTGCTAGGGGAACATGAAAGTTACTTTTGATTCATGTGTTCAAATCGTGAATTCCAGAGTTTCTCATGAAATAATCACGATTTATAAAAAATATAAGTACATGTTTCAAATATGTATAGACATGTTAGAGTCAGAATATCTGAGTCCTTGAAAAGATTGCGGCAGCTGAAAGTACTAAAAACATAAGTTCTAATGAGTTTTGTTCTTTTTTGAGCCAAAAACACGATGACTGAGTTAGTGGACCAACCCCAGAAACTAATGCCATACCTCAATCGTGATTCAACTTGACCATAGTAAACATTGAGCATCTGTTTTATGTTCAGAAATGTCCTCAGATTCTTCATCATAAATTTAAGTAAAGATGGTTGCTGGAAAACCATGAAGATATTTCACCGAGAGCTCTATTAGCTTTGTTTTCAAGATAGGTGTCTGATCTATCAGAGATAATAACAGATGTGTCATCGGCATAAAAAGTGAAGTGAACATCATCGATGGACTCTTCTAAGTCGTTGATGTAAATTGTATGGGCCACGTCAGCAATACCGTAACTTTTTAATTTTTTAACCAAAAATGGGTGATTTACACAATCAAAGGCCTTCATCCTACATCGCAGAATATTCCAACAGGGCACTCCCCTGTCTCAATAAGACTGATAATTATTTCATAGAAAGAGTGAATTGCTGTGGTAGTGCATCTATTTTCACAAAATCCATATTGACTATTTGAAATCAAATTATATCTATTCAAGTGAAGTTTGAGGCGCTCTAAATAGGCATATTCTAAAATATAAATATTTCAAGGTTGAATGAAATATGAACCATTATAGTTGAAGAATATGAACTATTTGAATTTGAGGCACAGCATATCAAACTGATTTTAAGAGATGGTTCGGGTTCGATATTGGCTGGCGGTCTTCTAAAAAATGCTAAATGCTAAAAAACGAATTGCAATTTTGAACAGATGGTTGAATAGAGAATTGTAAGGCAAATGCTGGGGTTGAAATAAAAACCGTCGTTGGGTTAAAACAAAAAGAACTATCATTGAGTACGTAGTAGGTACATCCTCAAATAAAAATATTATCGCCTCATATGTGTCACCCGGTATTTATAAACATTTTCACAAATCAGAATTCATAAACTAGTCTCTATATCGCATGACCTTTCCAATTTGTTATGCTTGCATAACTTGATATTGCATTTCAAGTATGTTATTTTGAAACCTATGACAACTATTTTGTTGACCGTCAAGGACAAATGATTGTTCTGTGGTGTTCTTCTGAAGACAGGTCCGGGCCAGTATCTTTCAGTTGGAATTCGCAGGGACCGAATGTGCGGCTATCAGACATTCCGAGAAATTCACTCCAAAGTAAAATAAATAATTAAATAAATAAAATGCCATCACATGTCAACCTAAGCATTCTTCATCCATGCGGACTAGGGGGGGATATGGGAACATAGACTCCTCAGCAACGCCTCATTCCCCTGGCCGTTGCTGAACTTTCGGGTAGGTGAAACTTGTGAAACTCATACGACGTTTTCCACATGTGTCTGAATGAAGCGGACGCCCGCAAGTTCGCACAGCGCATCCAGACGAATGTATCGACCTATCGACCCAGTCTCCATTCCGATCGATAGTCGTACTCTAACGCTCCTATTCGTGACATTTTTATTCACTATCAAGTTAATTATGATAGGAGTGGACCCATTCCAAAATGACAAAATTATAGACAAATAATTTCTCAACGTCATACAAGTACAAAGTCGTCTAGACGAACCTGAAACTGGCAGCAGTGCTGGAGATAGAGGCATCCGTCAGAGCGGGAACTGAACTGAGCGTCGAACTGATTAGCATGTGCACAGGAAAAATTTGAATAAAAATGTTTTTTCGCAATGTTAATGCCTTTCTACCTCGTCTGCTATGCCATGGTCCAATTGGTAGATTTTTATTTTGTTTGTTGCAAACAATTCGAATAAAATCCATGGTGGAAACGCGGTGAGAGGAACTATTATTCGCATGCATCTGGATACGTATATACATAGTGTGTAGTTATGAAGAAGTATATATTATCATTATTTATTGCCTTTCTATAAAGCATTCTCATTACTTTATCATCATGAGTACAATTTTTTTTCTTTTCAGGTTAGTTGCACAAGGAAAATCAGTAACACCACTCGGAAGCGTAGAACTGCTTGCCCCAATTACGAAGCCAGACAAAGTTGCATGTGTGGGGTTGAATTATACCGGGCACTGTGAAGAACAAAACATAGCTTTGCCTCAAGAACCGATGATCTTCAGTAAATTCTCTTCCTGTATCGTTGGACCCAACAGCAATGTCGAAATACCACCAATTACAAATGTAAGTAGCACAATCGGAGTAAAATGTGGTGCAAATTTCAACAGTGAACGATCCCCACCAAATGCATTGTTACGTGTTCAACGTGTATTTCATAGTTCATCATGTTCACCAAAAAGTCTTATTGTTTCACAGAGTGTTGACTGGGAAGTGGAGCTGGCCGTAGTCATAGGAAAAAAAGCCAAAGCAATAAGGAGAGACCAAGTCAACGACTACATTTTCGGGTACACAGTCGCCCAAGATATCAGCGCACGGGACTGGCAAAAGAAGCGAAACAACGGACAGTTTTTATTAGGAAAATCCATGGATACGTTTTGTCCGCTAGGTCCGGCTGTTGTTACCAAGAACAAGGTCGATCCTTCCAATTTAGCTATCAAATCTTGGGTCAACGGCGTCCTCAAGCAAAATGGAAACACGTCGGAGCTGGTGTTCAAGATAGACTTCTTAGTTTCATACCTGTCACAGTAAGTTATCGAAAGATACGGTAATGTAGTAAAATTCTGGATTTTACGGGTCATTTCCTCGCTATTTGATTTTGCGTCTTTTTATCATTCCTCAAGAAGATTTTGAGAGATAGTTCTCTCAGTCATCAGATTAATTGATCTACCAGAAAGCGTTAGAGTCGATACTAAAATTTGTTTCATAACTTTTAACCTATTACAAGTTCAAGATGATAACGATTATGCGTTAAACGTGGCCCAAATAAATTCGAAAAAATTGTTATAGTGTTACGTCAAAAAGATTGACGTCCTGAACAGTAATTTGCATATCATAACGAGGCGCTTCACCTTGTTTTATAGATAAGACATTTTTTAATAACAGGCGTACAATACGATGGAAATATGCTTATAGCATGAAGGCTTCTACGGGGACAGGTCAAAAGCATTTAAAATCGGACCTACAGCATCTCAATCATGCGTTGCAAGATAATGGATACTCCCGGAGGATCCCACACACCCACAACCACACCAAACAGATAGACACTCGATCAACACCACAACCAATCATCATAGACAAGAGTTCTATACTGATACCGATCACGTAACCCGAGATGATCAAAATGTAATAATTAATCCAGACAGCAGTTATAGACCATCTGCGGCTGAAGCCACAATCAGTTGCTTGGAGGATAAATATTGATGGCGGTTGATTATGTTTTACACTCCGATCAAATAACACAATCTATACCCAGCCAACACAGATACATCTCTAAGATATTGCTGCGATGTGACTTCGTGACCTGCGACTTGCATCGTTACGTCGCACAGACGTCCCAGCGACTCACTTTTGTCAAACTCATGATGCATGCTGGCGACGTAGTTCCGAGACGTCTTTGCAATGTAGTTCTGAGACGCCGCAAAGATGCCTCCTAATAACGTATCGATGATGTAACAGAGCGACATAGCAGCGATTTCTTCACTGTTATATTCAAGAGACGTCAACGTCTATGCGATATTCCAGACAGAAACAACAGATAGGAAAAGAAAATATATTTTCAATATAAAAAAAATAAATATAACAAAATTATAAATTCCTGTCAAGCCTTTGCTTGGCATGTCTGAACCAATTGGAACAGGCTGCTTCCACATTTTTTTCGTTCTCTCTGTGAAAGCTCATCACTACATCTGGAAATCAATAAAACAATATGAGACCACTGAAAGCTACAATGCCAGATAGTAGTGGGACATGAAATAATCCAGCAGTAATGGAATACTTAGTATAATTTGGCACCATTGAACAGTTCTAAATTTTCTGATTTCAAATATACAGGACGTATTTTTTAAGTCATGCCACTATTGGTATCTTGGTAACGGTAAATGATACAACGATACTCACTTTTCACACTCAGTTTATGGACACTAAAATTCGCAAATCTACCGTGCTAAGCAAAAAAGGCGTACCTGCAGTTTTCATGTTTTCGAAAAAAATATGTTTCACTATTAAATTGATGGGGGCAATTTTTGCAGATACAACAGTTTTCAGAAACTTGTAATATAAGCTAATTTTCATTTACGACATTCAATCCCAGTGTGATAGGTGCAAAATGATACAGACAGACCAAAACTGACCTAAATTCAATACCCACAAATTTGTCAGATATACCTACGCCCTTTATGCTTAGCATGGCAGAAATGTGATCAGCTCCAGTTGGAAATATCAAAACATGAACGGTATGCAAAGCATTCAAAGCAACAAAGCTTCGATCAATGCAGAGAAACGAAGAACTAGAACTAAATATGGTAACAGCCGGTCACGCGGACGCCTCCCGCTTTCAGGTTGGCCAACATTGCCTACGATCTGTGTTGCCAACTTCTTGCCAACTTACCGCGTTAATTCAAAATAAACATTTAACCCAAATTGAGGATTTGCCTTTCGACCATGGTGAAGGACAGATGGCGTCATTATTGTGGTCGGCAGTCAAGTGAATGTGTGTGAAAGTCCTATTATAACCTGATCTGGAGATAACTCAATAAAAATATAGTAGCAAACATATCTAAGTACTTATAGATTTTGATGTCTAAATGATGTCGCAGTATGACGTCTATTGCAAGTAAAAATATGACATCGGAAAGACATCTATATGCGGCTATTGTTGATTTTGATATCTAAGGGGTGTCGCGGTGTAATATCGCAGAAATGTCAACGATATATGATATCACAAAGACATCTTAATCCGATTTTTGACGATATTGACATCCCTGAGATGTGAATGTTTTTTGCCCAGTGTTGACTGGGTAGTCTAGTTCCTAAATTGTAGATAGTGACTCATCGTACATTTTCTGGTTTTTACGGGATTTGAAAGTGCGGAGGGGATGTACGAACGTGGCAAAGTAAAACTTGATTTGAAGACAAAGTACCTAGCTTATTTCTGTTCTATTTTTTGACCTGCTTTATATGAATTATGAACCGTACAACCGATGAGTCACTATCTACAATTTAGCAACTAGACTATAGATAAGTAACTCGCCGCTCACGCCTCAAACTTTGTTTGAAAGGGACATCTTCCCTCACATCTTTGTGCATATGGACTTTATCGAAGTTCGCATATACCGGATGACCACGAGGTGAGGTACGCCCCCCAATTTTCCAATAGTTTTAAAGATACAGGTTTCAAATTTGGTACGTCGATATATTACTCAAATATTTTGACTCCATTACCGAAAATTCGCCACTTCCGGTTTGACCGGAAGTTACACCAAACTTTTTTTTTTCAAATGACACCCTGTACAATTTTTTTCATTACCTGGAAGAACACGCAATTTATGATAACACTGTTCTTCAAAATTGAAAATCAGTTGAAAAATGGCGGAGATACAGTTGATTGTTCAATCGAACAAACTTGGCCATGAACATCATACTCAAATTATCACAACTGACGAACGGCGTCAACATTTACGAGAGGAAGGTTCGACGTAAGATACAGCTGAAAACTGAGCTACTCATGTAATTGCAGCAACCATATTTTCCAACAATTATCAAAAATTTCTTCGAAACGGAGTAGTACCGATAAAGAAATGCTCCCAATTGCCATTTCTCAAATGACAACATATTGTAACGATTTCGAGACCGGCCTTGAGACCGGCCCTGATCATCCAATTAACTCGAAATGTAAACATTGTTCTCCGCTGACAAACACGTGGAAGAACACGTGGAAAGAACACGTGGAAGAATCGCGAACCTTCTAACGAAGATTCTGGGGACATCTAAGAAGTCGCCCGAAAGGCTCGAATGGTCGAGAATTGTAAATAGGAGTATATAAGCCACTGGGTATTAGATGGCGGGGTAGTCAGAGACAGTCACAGAGAGTAACCAATATAGTTCCAGAGTTCGCGGATAGAGACAGCCACAGTAGATATAAATTTAAAATAGTGAAGTAAATATTTTAGTGAATAATTGTTTTAAATAGCGTTTTAAATAAATTAGTTAAATGCAGTTTTACTACAATATACTATTTTCACATTGTCGGATTGAAAAATGATGAATTATTAGATTACTCGAAAGAAAAGATTTGATTTTTTGCTTAACTTTTGTAGGTTCAAGCCGCATCTGTTCAAGAATATTCAATTTTGAGAACACTCATATTGAAACATCCCGTATATTCGATTCCTTTCAGAATTTTCCGATTATTTGGATAATTTATAAATTTTCAATACGACAATATGAAAAGAGTATGTTGCCATTTGAGAAATGGCAGTTTTGTGAGTATTTCTTTATGGGCACTAACTCCGTTTTGAGGAAGTTTTTGATAATTGTTGGAAAATATGGTTGCTGCAATTACATGAGAAGCTCAATTTTCAGCTGTTTCTTACCTCGAACCTTCCTCAAGTAAATGTTGACGCCGTTCGTCAGTTGTGATGATTTGAGTTTGATGTTCATGGCCAACTTTGTTCGATTGAACAATCAACTGTATCTTCGCCATTTTTCAACCGATTTTTAATTTTGAAGAACAGTGTTATCACAAATTGCGTGTTCTTCCGCATACAGGGTGTCATAAAAAAAAAGTTTGGGTTCACTTCCGGTTAAAAGAACTCATCGAAGAAATATACTGGAAATGGTGAATAATTAAAAAATACTTGACGGGTATAATTCTGATTAGTGTATCATTCTACAAATTTATCATTCATTGCCAAAATTATTGGGATTTTGACACTCTATCTTTTGTATTTCAGGATAGTCACTCTGTATCCTGGTGATGTTATATTAACTGGAACTCCTGCGGGGGTGGGAATGCATAGGAATCCACCAGAGTTTTTGAAAAAAGGAGATGTGCTAGAGAGCGAAATTGAGGGAATTGGAAGACTGAGAAATGTAATCGTTTGATGACATATCCCAAATGGGCCAAACAGTAAAAAGGAAATTATGCTCTTTTCAGATTGAATTAATGTTTGTAGGAAGGCACGTCTTTTTATATATGGAATTGATTCGAACAGCAATAATAATAATGATAATTTTCTCTTTATATTGCCAGTCGCAATATGGGCGAAGGAAAGCAATTTTTGAAAGTATAGTTGTGGTGTTCCTAAGATCGTTCGCAGTTCTGTTGTATCTGAAATATTTTATGAAAAACGGTACACTGTTCTATCTTGACGTGTTGAAACTAATTATCTCTGGATTTTGATCTCGTACCAAATATCAACCGCATGCCAAAAAATATAAGCCATCACTAGCCTGTCTTAACACGTTCACAGAGTCACGTGGTATTGCGCCAAAGACTGATGAACCGATATAGTTTTATTTTCCTTGGTTTCTTGAAACATCACTTATTTTTGTAATACATCCGCATATTTCAATAATAATATGGGAATTCTTTACATTTGTTTTATCGTGGATAATGGTACCTCCTGATGATAAAGGTTGCTACTAAGAGTAATACGTTTGAGTTAACTCAAACAATACAATGACGAAGCATATCGGGCGCTTTTTGACGTGTTTCTTATGTTCCATTGAGTTGTTTCTCACAGTATACATGAAAACTGTTCTCTCGTGCTTGCATTACATCATATTTTTTTATATCATATGTAGTGATTAAGCAAGTTTATTTAGCTGTTCTTGTTGTTTAAACTTATGTAAGTATAGAATATTATTATATCTGTATTTTTATAAACATCCTCCTATTTTGATTTATTTATTGTGTTATGACTTCCTTCAACGTTTTTCGACCTATTCTTTTGTTATTTTAATAAACCCGTTATTTTTACTGAATTATATTATTTTATTCCTATTATACCACGTGCCCTCTGATGAAATGCCTACAATAATAATAATAAGCAGTGTTCGACGTTTGCCGACAATCCTATTGTATAGGAAAATTTGCGAGAGGCTGGATTATTTTTATAATCAAATTTTGTTTTGAAATTTATTGCCTTTCGTCAAGTACTCTTACTTCCACATGAGAAATATTTAAATATTTTTCATGGGGAAAATTTAAAATAAGCATGGGGTCAACTACCATCTAATACCTTGGTGAGTATTGCGACACCACTTTCCTGACCAACTGGTGCAAAACTGGACCAGCAGCCCAGACGCACCCTAGAGGTTTAGAGCATTACCGTTGATGTCGTGAGTATACTAGGCTAACCCCCTGGTATAGCCAAAGACTCGGTTCTCAATGTCCGAGGAGGAGGCCTCCACAACCGACCCCCTCGGATTAGGAGTCAAAGGCAAGGTGTTGGGACCAATAAGGATGATTTGCCAAACGATGACAACGGACGGATGAACTAAGGGGCGGTCTTATACATTGCTATGAGAGCAGCGAGCCCGCCCCAGAGCATGCTGCCTCTTTTCCGCACATAATCTTAGGGACTATGTATCTCATCTTCGGGGTCAAGACTATGTCAGAGCCCATTCTCAGCCGATTAACGAAGTGACAGAAATACCACGTGTCGATCTGGCTATACCTAGAGGAGGCCCGCATCATACCACCAACGGAAGGCATCAGAACCCGCAGAGGGCGCTTTATAAAACCAAGCCCCTGAATAAGCCACAACTGGACGAGCTTACCATACACTAAATCAAGGAATATGTACACCATCAAACAGCATTGTCTTGGTAGGATACGAATGCTGGTGTTTGCAAAAAAGTCACTAGTGAGGCGGGCGACAAGCATCGTGGAATACACGAAGTTCAGCGGTATACCCTGTCCCTCTTTCAAGAATATCGGATTTGATGCAACAAAAGCTGTTTTTGGTTATTTTCAACGTTTAATATGTTAGAGGAGGTAAATAAATGAGGAAAGAAATTTACGATCGAAATAATAATATTTTTGAAAATGATGAAATTTTTAACGAATTTGTTTAAGCAATGAGGATCATGATTGAGAGCAATATCTGGTAGGAATTAAATGTATTAATATTATTCGACCTTTTCTGAAATTTTCCATTAACTTGCTCGTCTTGAAAAAATTTGTAATTTTCAGATAGGTTTGTATTGAAAAATTATCCACAACCAAATTTAAATTTTGATTTATGATTATGAATAGGATATGCATAGTGCATATGCAAGTGGCAAGTGTAATGGCGTCCACAGAACACTTGTGATCTCTGACGGATGGCATGGCGTGATGTCGTTCAGTCCTTTCAACTTTCAACTCCTTTCTTTTCCGGAGTTGCACTGGCAGAATGCACCGATAGGAAGCAAATGCCAAAAAAAAACTAAGAAGAAGAAGAACTCCTTTCTTAAGTATGAGTGTTCAGTGCTTAGTGCCACTAATCACAATACGGGTCAATCACAGATCAGGGGTGGGATTCTATGTAACATAGAATTCTATAGTCGACAGAATAAGTGAGATGACATCATAGTTGAGTTCGAGGGAGAGGAAGAAATATAACTATCGACTATACATTTCTATGGTTCGCACGAATCACCTTCCAAATTCATAGTCATGACGTCATTTGTTTCATCATCCTTCAGAAGTAGTTCGTCGCCAAAATATCACTTCGTCGATGTGGGCATAGTATAAAGATAAAGTATAAAGACTACTAGGATACGAATAAGAGTTCAAGAATACAATAGCCGTTTTCCAGCTACCATAGGGAGCAGCTTCAAGTAACTACGGCAGCTCTTGAAGAGATCTGACAGACCACGAAAAATTAAACCCCATTCAAAGTCAGGTGGAATTCAGTTCAGAGGTAAGCTCTACTGGGTGCTACTCTCGTGGCAATCGGCAAGCCGCTAACAACATACCTCCTGCCTAATAATGTTTCATGCTCAGTGGGGAGGCCACTGGCTGGTATTATTCTGTGGTAAGCAAGAATTCCTATCCACAACACTTCCCAATAGGCAATCCGCATGGAACAATCAAATTCTATTTAAGTTGCGCCTGCGTGGTGTGCAATGTAATTTTAGGTTACGTTGAGGATCAAGTATCAAGGTACAGTTTGGTTAGACAGATCATGTTCCTTTCTTTTATGGCTTAAAAATGAAAAAAGAAGGGAACATGATTTAACCTAACCAAACTAACTTTGCTATCCAAGTTGAATACTTGGGAGTTTGGGACTACTCACCTAAGCATCGATTCAAATATACCGTCTTGGCCAGGATAGTTCTGATTGGTTCATGCCTATTGGGAAATGTTGTGGAAAGGAATTCTTGCCAGGCCACAATACAACCGAACAACCGACTTTTTCCAACAGTTATTGCATTTCAGCCTCATTGTCATGTCGTACGAGCAAAGTTCAAAAACCTGAATCAAAATTTTTCCGAGTAGTAGTCAAATGAGTCGGCTTTGATTTACTCAGTATAGTTTTTGATCGAATGCCATGACACTTTGAGGATAAAATGCAATTTCTGTTAAAGAATTTGGTTGTTGGGGTTGAATGTGGTTATGTTATGCTTCATGGATAGGAGGATTGGGGAAACTGGGGATTTATTTCGGTTTGGTGTTCTACTACAGAAGACGCGTGCACCAAATACAGCTTGTTACTTGTTACCCCTGAACTGTACCTGAAGTGAACAGCACCAGAGTTTATAAATCGGGTTAGATTGGAACATGATTTTTCATGGTCTGTCAAATTGTTCAGAAGCTACCCAGAGCACAGCCCAGAGTTACCCGGAGCACCGTACATTGGTAAACTGAAGTAGATTCATTCCCAGTCGGCGCCTTTGATGTATCGGGTTCATATTTTATTTTTGTCATGCGGTGGGGTAAGAGAGGTCGGGTGAATGCAAGGACAATGAACACTATTTGTACAGGATGGTTCAATCGCTCGATTTCATGATCCCGTAAAGTGACGTAGCGTGATGCCTCTAGATGCATTAGTATATCTATATATAGATATACGGAAGCATGCGGAAGGTATCGGTGACGTCAAATGCGGGTTAACATTGCAACATAGGGATTACCTACACGCTTTAATAAACTATTTTCTATTTCTTGAACTTTATTTACACTAATGACTCCAAATATCCATTTATTTGTTTCCCTCAATGTACAAAAATTCTAAATTTGATATGGATATGACTATTTGAATGTGGAAAAATGCATTTTTCTACCTATGGCGAAAATGCATATTCATAAAATAATGATAAACAGATTTAATTTTAATAACTCTTCACCAATTCTTATTAAACTCTCTGTTTCTGACCAGTTTCACTTTGGGTAATTATTTTAATGTTGCCTCGAAAAAAAAAAATCTCTCAGAAACAGATTCCATGAAACATTGTTATTTGGTATAAGTACCCCGGATCTTTATCCTATAGTACACATTCTCAATAAGGCACCTCAATAAATTTCTAGCTATTATCAACTGCATAGTTTCAAAAGGTAATAGTTCTTTTGGACTATTGTGAATAGACAGGTATTAATTCAAAGTTATTTTCATCTAATAAAAAATCAAATCCTTTTCTGTTTTATTGACACAAGTAACTCAACAATACACCATCATTTTCTACTGTTCAGGAGGGAAATAGGGCCTGGGCTTTGAAGATGCAAAACTCCATTCATCTCGCACATGATAGGGCTCATAGGGATCATCAACATAGTGCCTTGGTTTCCGCCAATAAGGCCCAACCATTTTATCCAATAAATAACTCTGCTGTGCATTACAGAAGACGTGCTGTCTGAGCCTTCGTTTCCTATTACTACTTTTTCTCCATAATCGCTTGTTACGTCCACACTTTGTTCGAATCCATATTCCCCAGTTCAGCCTATAAAACCGTCTCAGGACGGCTTTCACAGATTTTCGTTTTCCCTTCCTGAAGGAAAATTTTGTCACAGTTCTTGTAATTGCATTTGTATTAATCTGTGGTTGCAATAGTAGAGGTTTGTTTACCATGTACTGATTAATTATTGAACTAAAACCTCTGGTGGCAACTGGGTTTATTGGTTTTTGTGGTCCTACATTTTTTACAAGTAACTTCGAAGCGGGCCCTATGGAAGAAGACGCTGCTCTGAACGCTGAAAATGAAAAAAGTATTTTCTTGAACATCACGATTTATAATTATTATGAAACAAATATTGTTGTTTGGTTACTTTTCGGTTTGTTATGTTGTTTAATAAATTTATCGATTACGTAATTTCAAAGGTACAATGAGTGAGAAAAGGAAAAAACTGCACTGATTTAGTAACTTTTTCGGAGCTGCCAATACAAATAAGTTAAAGGAACATAACCTCAAAGGAACTCGTCTGGATAAAATATTGTACCGTTCTTTTCTTGATCATCGACAGAATTCAGTTACAATTTCTATTTCACATAGAAAGATTACGCTCGATAACAGCTTGCTTTTTCGTTATAACTTGCTTCTACATCAAAAACTCACCTCCGAACAATACCCTAAACATCACGTTTATTTTCACCACTGACAGATGACGGCCAGACACCTTTGAAAAGTCGGGAGATTTTCCCGTTTTTCCTATACCTAATATTCTCGTCTATTATCGCCCTCCAAAGTGGCTTTTCCAAAAGATGTTCAGACTGACTAGGAAAATACCGAACAAAAAATTGCCATGGGTATGTACTGAATGAATTATAAAGTATAGTAGTTTAAAAGCTGCATGTTATGTCATCTTTACATTCTGTGAATCTGCATATATATGTATCGGCAGCTTTGAATGAATTTGCCTGTATTTTTAGAACTTTCAACTCCCAGAAGTTAAGGTGTACCGACCTCTCAGCTGCAACTACTACACTAATCCAAAGACATTGCCCCCCAATCGATCCTACAGTCAAAAACAGCAATCCACAAAAACTGGCGGCGGGGGAGTATTACTTGCTGTAGGAGCTCTCGTGATCACTGGGGGAGCCACATTGGTGTATGCGAAATATGATCCAGATTTTAGGAAAACCCTTACACATTACGCACCTTTCACAGATTCAGTAATTAAAACAGTATGGCAAGAAGAAAGCTCTGGAAACATAATTTCAGCATATTATAGTGGTGTGAAGGCTTCGATATTTGGGTTGATAACAGGTAGTGAGAAAACTACCAAGGATGGTAGGATTGTGGAAGAGATTAAAGAACCGATGGAGTATAAAGGTAACAAAAGGGTCTGTTCAATTAGTGATTTCATTGTGTTTATTAACTGTTTGATTGACACTAGCTCCACCACCAATTGTACCAGTTCTGGAGAAGGATATTAAGAAACCTCAGCAGATTTACAATGAAATTCGACTGGAGAAAGTTGAAAAAGGAATGGAACAACCAATCGTTGAGCTGGGTATTAACTTTCATTAACAATTTATGCATTAGGTGACATGGAAATAAAAAAATGTATACCAACTATCATTGCAACTGGTGATTTCAGTCATGATAATATGATGAAATACTCAATCTTGGCTTGCACTCCAAATAACAATAGGACTGAAGTATTAATATTCATGCAATCCTTTCAAAAACAATTTTTTTTTTACTAAAAGCATGCAACTGAATAACTTTGACATAAATTCAACTGTTGCCATTATTGAACAACCGGTAATGACACATTTTTGTAATGTATTGTTAATGCATGCTTCTTTCAAGTCCTGATCATTTTAGCTTTTCAAATGTTCTAACCAAATATCTACGACTGCTTGCATGCGGCTTCAATCAAATTTAAATTTTCATTGCAAAATGATATTTTTGAACGATTTATTATTATCATTAGTTCTTTGTTTAGCAAAAATTCTTAACTCACAAAATTACAACATGAATATCTATAAAATTGCATAAAATGTAAATAATCGCAAAAAACGAAGAATAATGAACACAAAAAAAAATGATTTATTTCTTATACTTCATTAATTACTACATAATACAAAATAAATGAAATCTGTTTAAACAAACTATTTGCACAACCACCACAATCAGTAGGACATCTTTTTCGCTACTATTTAAAGCCCAAATCCATCATGAATTTATTTAGTGTATGCAAAGTGGTTTCTCTGACAATTTGAAACTAATAAACCGACGAAAAATAAATTGCATACTATTTTCTCGTGTAGAAAGCCCCAATTATCAATCGAACATGTAAATAAAATATAGTTAAAAAACTAAAAAACACGCGTTTATAACACATTTAATTAAAAAGTAAAAAATAATAGTTTATATAAGCAGAAAATAATAATAAATGAAAAATATTAATATCACTGTGAAAAAAGCTGGGGTGCTTTAGTTCAATGTGTTATAGAAGCTTGTTTTTTAGTTTTTTTTTTAAACCATATTTTATTTTACATTTTTCAGTTCTCAATTTATAATAAAAAAAAATTCTCTGGAGAACCTGGAAAAAAAAAAAATTCGAACCAATCTAAGGAAGGCAGCAGGCACATTAATTACCCATCCACATCGCGAATTTTTTTAATTCTAGAGAAGGCGCTCACACAGAGTATATGAGAGGCAAATTATTTAATTCTGGCGATCCTGATCAGAATAATGAGACAAACTCGTCAAATTATCCTATTGTCACCGGGTCTTGATAAGTGTACAAAGTTTCAATTAAATCTGTCCGTTTCAGTGAGTCAAAATCGAGTGTAGAGGAGTCGGTTACAAACATACATATAGGTGAAGCTAAATAAAAGCGTGTAGAAAAGAAGGTATTTTTAGTGTTAAATAGATAACAAAAAAAAATTGCGGACACTTCTCTCATAATTCTCTTGTAATTATTTTGTAAATATGCAACGATTTTTTTTTACAACACGAGAGAAGCGTATGCAATTTTTTTCTGTAATCCATATAACAATAAAAATGCCTTCTTATTTTTAATATGTTCAGTTGATAATTTTCTATGCAATTTATTATTCGTGCGTATATTAGTTCAAATTGTCTGGAAAACCACTTTGCACGCGAGCAGTGTTGGATATTTGGATGGGGCATTTAAAAATCTATAATAATCATATTTTGAAACATGAATTAGAAAAAACGTTGCTGGTATTTCATTCAATTATGAAATTCAGCTGTTCCAAAATCAGTTTGATTCAATTGCATTACTGGATAATATTTTGTGAAGTATTTGCTATAGTAATAACATTGTGAAAAAAATGTGTGTGTTATCAACGATGTGCACGTTATAGTTATAACAATTACAGAACTATCTGATAGTTGATGACAATGGACAAACATTTATGTATAAACAATGTCACCAAGTATACTCACCTAACATTTGAATGCTTTGATCGTCTTAGATTCAAGTTCATTTTCCATGATGATCTCTATTTGGAGTAAGTTTTATCTAAAATGTGAAATGTTTTCAGTAGTGTGCAATTTATGAAAGACTGACTTTTCCATATCATGTCAACATGATCAAAAGAAATGAATGATTATTATTATGCTTAGTAAGGTGCTTGTCTAGTAACAATATTTTATTAAGGATGTTTTGTTAGGATTTGGACAGGTTTAGTTGCAGAAAAACTATAGTTTGCAATAAAAAATAATTAATCTTTCGTTATTTAATTCTTCAACGTATTATTGAGTTGCAAACCTTATCTTCAAGCTGGAGAAGTTAAACCCAAACCAAGCGAAATGTCTGTGGAAGAGGCCGAAAACCTGGCGGAGCTCGAAGAGAAAATCTGTAAGTCTGCAGAAGAAGCAGTCAATGCTTATAACAAGGCCATCCACATCCTCAAAATGTACAATCAGGACATCGAGTATATCATTGATGAGGCGGTGAATGAAATCAACCCTAATACCTGGGAAAGTGTTAAAAGTAAAACACGATCGAAAGTGGAATGTCTCAGGAGGGCACAGCTAAAAGCTGATGAAGCCACAAAGGATATCAACAAACTGAAAGAGCTTGTTTCTAGGTGAGTTCTTACATTTTTAATTTCGCAACCTATTTACATGTCTTGTTTAGAGCTTTGATAAATAATTTTTATTTATTTACTATCTTGCCCAGTGAAGAACAAGAAACATCCATGTGTACTGAAGCATTAAATTATTATTTATAATAATTTCAGTTCCAAATTCGATGCTCCCCCCACCACGAAAGACTTGATCAGAAACAACATTGCTAAGGTGCAGGACGACATTAACAATGCCAAAAAAGAACTGGAGTTTGAGCAGAGGCAAGGAAGCGTTACAGAAAAATACTGGGACAAAGTGGAGAAGGCCAGGCAGCACTTTTCCGAAGAACTGGAAAGTCTGTTCCCCACCATAGACCTTTCTAAAAAGAAATTGAGTGAGTGTCTTGATAAAATATATTTTTGATTTACAAGTGTGTTAAATCACAATATTCACATAAGGAAAGCACTATAATAATATGTAAGTCTGAGGGTTACTGTTGAGTTACTCGTCAGAATGTTTATATACTTTTTCAATATTTATCATGAATTGAAGTTGTTCTTTTTTTTTGAGGCATTCAAAATCCAATTTTTTTTCAAACTGCTGGTTTGAAAGGTACAAAAATTCTGTTGGATGGTAATATGAAATTTGACGTTTTTTCAAAATTACCTTATTATTGTGCAAGACTTTATATTGAAAAAGGAAACATCAATTATTGAATCTCATTTTAAATATTTAAATATACTCATTGACAAATATTTATTTTTTAACGTGTAAGTAACCTTTTTTATATACCTATAGGTGATTTTTGAAATAAATATTATTATTCATAATAATATTACTTAAAACCCTCTTACTATTCGAATTCTACGCGACTCGGTGAATTGAAACTCAAATTCCACTTCTTTCGGCGCTTGTTTTACGACTCTTAGGTCGCGTTTATACTTCTGGGTGTCAGGTGGCGGGTGCATGTCGGGTGGCGGGCGACAGGCGACAACCGTTTATTTTGTAGGCGCATTGTTTTATATGAAACCGTTTGTACACACTCTGACCAGGTGACAGGTGTCGCTGCGGAGGCGTCGCCGAGCGCCTCCCGTATCTGTAGCGATGCGACAACTCGGGTGGCGCCACCCGGCACTCTTGCCAGTATCCAGTGACATTTTCATACGAATTGGAATAATGTCTACCGTAATTTCGAAAGAAGATCGAGAGATTTTAATAAGCGAAGTACACTTAAGATCTGCAATTTGGAATGATGAGGATCCTAATAAGAAACATATGGATTTTGTAGATAAGAAATGGCGAGAAATCGCTGGAATATTGAATAAAGACGGTAAGTACCGATATGCGATTTGTTTAAGCAATAAACTGTCAGATAATGACACAATCGCTTAATGATTTCCTCTCTTCTGCGATTTTATTCACTGAAAATTATGTAAACGTCGAAATCCACATTCTGGTGACACAATTTAACTATAACAAGATATCACCTAGCACCTATTGGTTGCTACCTGTCACCTGCACCCTGTCGCCTATCGCCAAGGATTATAAACTCGACCTTAGTTCTTGTTCTACGCATCTCTTGTTCTACGCGATTCTTGTTAACGCATCTCTTGTTCTACGCTACTCTTGTTCTACGCTACTCTTGTTCTACGCTACTCTTGTTCTACGCTACTCTTGTTCTACGGGATTCTTGTTCTACGTGACTCTGGTCCTACTCGACTTTTGTTCTACGCGATTCTTGTTCTACGCATCTATTGTTCTACGCGACTCTTATCCTACGTGACTTTTGTTCTATGCGACTGTCCTACTCGACTCTTGTTCAAAGCGATTTTTGTTCTACGCGATTTTTGTTCAATGCAATTTTTTTTCTACGGGATTTTTGTTATACTCGACTCTTGTTCTACGCAATTTTTGTTCATACGCGTTTCTTGTTCTACGCATCTCTTGCTCTACGCGACTCTTGTTCTACGCAACTTTTGTTCAACGCGGCTTTTGTTCTACGCGATTCTTTTTCTACGCGATTCTTGTTCTACGCATGTCTTGTTCTATGCGACTCTTATCCTACGCGACTTTTTTTTCCTATCGACTCTTGTTCTACGCGACTCTTGTTCTACGTTATCCTACGCGACTTTTTTTCCTATCGACTCTTGTTCTACGCGATTCTTGTTATTCTCATCTCTTGTTCTACGCGATTCTTGTTAACGCATCTCTTGTTCTACGGGATTCTTGTTCTATACTGGTACTTTTAAATTCCAACTGTCGCGAATTCTTGCAAATGAAAGTTAGAAGTCAACCGGCCGGCAGGTCTTAACCCAAAACCCACTTCCCTTGAATCCCTTGATGAACGAATGTATGATAATTGTTGTTTGTAGTAACAATTTCCCTCATATTATATAAACCAATCAAATGCCATAATTTTCTCATTTCGAACCAATGAGAACAGGACTTTTTGAAAACACTTCCCCCAGCCGGTGGTATTTTCAAAACGGTGTTTCGCTTCTAGCTTGTGTATATATTTCCATAGTTACGACAATCACGACAATCATATAGAAATTCGTGAAATTTTCTGATCGAATGTCCCTTTAAAATGCAGAATTTTCAAAATTCTTTCACCTTGCCAGGCACTCAAACTGTGTTGCTGTACAAAACACCACTCGAGCAAGCTCTCGTGGTGTTTCTAAGCAACACAGTTTTCGTGCCAGCAAGGCGAAAGTATTTTTCGAAAATTCTGCATTTTGTCGGGATATTACTACTGAAAATACACTTAACTTATTTTACTAATTTATTTAAAACTCGTCCTAAACAATAACTTAATTTATTTGCAACAATTATATCACAGTCACTATTTCAATGTATCACTGTCGCTATTTGTCTGCGGACTCTCGAACTATATCTGCAACGTAACTTGCGGCTCTTCCCCGCCTTCTCATGTCGAGCGTCTTATATACCGACAAGCAGATTCTTTTTACAGTTCTCGAACGATCGAGACTACACCTCGATCTATTCAGATGGCTCTCGAGCACGTTCTTGATCGTGGTAGAACATTCTCCAGCCAGTTCTCGGCGATGAGTCATAGTTGTTGATCCGTTAGCCAGCAATCGTTACAAACTTTTGAGGTTCAAGGCTTTCAATACACTCCATCACGCAATGTTTATTCTTTTTAAGCAGTTTGTAACAAATTTTTATAATCCTTTCAGTCACTTGACCCTTTTTATTTTTTCTTTGTTGCTTTTAACATTGCCAT
Organism: Chrysolina americana; assembly: GCA_958502065.1. Taxonomy (NCBI): domain Eukaryota; kingdom Metazoa; phylum Arthropoda; class Insecta; order Coleoptera; family Chrysomelidae; genus Chrysolina; species Chrysolina americana. The sequence goes on along the minus strand of OY293419.1, from coordinate 12,298,961 downwards.
CGTTGGTTTGCTGAATAGATGAACTTTTTTCCTAGGCGTTACTGAAGAAGATCTAGACCTCTTCGTGCTACACACCTACGCAAACATTTTGTTCTATCAAAAAGAGTTGGCGAAAATGGAGACGATAGTCCAACAAAAAATCCAAACAGCCGCCGAAGCTGCAAGACGGGGTGGGGGTGAGGTTCTAACGAATGCCCAAATTTGTGAGGCTTTAGAACAAGAGAAGAGGAGGCTTACGCTTTGCTTTCAGCAACAGGTGAGATAACGACATCAGAAGTTATGAACAAGAAAGTAATACTTGTTTTCATTCGAGGTTTTGAAATTGAGAAGAGAAGCAGAGCTGGAATTGAGAGAGCAACTCAAAAGGCAGTCACAGGCTTTTACTGATCATCTGGAAGATGCTGTGAAGACTAGGGAAATGGAAATCGAAAGGGCATTCACGAGAAAATACGACGAGTTGTTGGAGAACGAGAGATGCCGGTTCAAAATTCAGTTGGCCGCTGTCGTTGGACGGCTTAGAGGCTTGGATTTGGCGATAAAAGGTTAGTGAAAAATATCAATAGAGGCGTCCAAAAATTATTGTCACATTTTTCATGTAGTAATATTTGAAAAAAACATTATTGAACTTCAGATTTACTTTCCATATTTCAACAACACTTAACTGGGGATAGTTTGAGAAAATTTGTGAACAAAATGGTGTTTAGCTGAAAATCTAAAGTATCTTCTCGTTTAATAAAAAATCTTCCAGGTATTCACATTTTTCACATCTTTTATTTTCTGAAAATCAGTATGAAAACTATTTGTTTTAGAATAATGTTGTAAAAAACGAAATTTTATTTGAGCAGTTTCCATTTTAATATTTCCAGAAAATATGGCAACTATTGTACAGTTATTTCAATAAAAATAATGAGGATATCAGCTTCCAATCTATTCGTAAAGTCGGCGCAAATACCTAGTGATTATTTATCACACTTTATTAATAATTTAGATTTTATAAACAAAACAAATACTAAAACGTTCCAATTAATAATATTTGAAAATAACTCATTTGTATCAATCATTTCCACCTTTGATAATACTCCATAAAACTTTAAAATATTTGAGAAATATAACTCATAGTTATCCCTTAAAAAAGACAGATTTTAATTGACGACCACGTTCCCAAAAACAGGATTTCCAAAATTGTCCTAATCTCAAACTGGATCATACTGTATACCAACAACTTTTATTTGTTTCCTCTAGTATTTTTCGTCATTTTATTTGTCAGTTTGAAAATGTCAAATGTCAACCTATGATTAAGTCAAATTTCAGTATAAAGAACATGATTTTTATTAATTTTTTTCATTGTTGTTTCATCTAAGTTTTACTATTATGTGATTATGTTAGGAATTTTTCACTGTGGAAGAAATTTTCTGTCATATTTCTATTTAAGAGGTAACTACTATTTTTATTACTAATGCTTTTGTATGAAATCTTGTACCTACCTTTATCTAGCCTTTTCAAAATTTATAATCGTGTATATTTTCATCTAAGTACCACATGCCAAGATAAGCTAAGTGACTCACTCATACATGAATTTAAAAAATATGGTGGTGGTGATTACGTAGTTTTTTCTTCTAAACACGAATCCGCGGCGCTCTCAAATACTTTTCGAATTATGCTCTTTTGCATCTTGAAAATTGATTAGTTTTCAACACTAATTTTCCAGCCTAAAATCGCACAAAATGCCTCCTTCTTTTTACAATATTTAAAGACGTTAATCAACTTACAATCCACAATTACGAGCACCAAAATCAAACGTTTCACACAAAAATCTACTTTCTTTTATGAGAAAAAACGATACCTCACAGGTTCAGTGATTTTTTTTGTTGTGGTAACTTGGTCACTTGAAATATGCGTCGCCAACTATTCGAATTCAAAAGTGAGCAATAATTTCCACTTCATTTATAGGTTTACTTTACGACTTTATTTAATTTTATGTAAAAGAATTTTTTTTTAAATGTTGAAATTCAAGTTATACATTAATTTAGTACACAAGAGACTTGCATTTATTATTTTTTAAATAAAATTAAGAGGGGCAAATTGAACAATTAATGAAGGGGAATATTGCTCAATTAGAACAGTAACGCTGCTTTACAAGTGACCAACTTGAAAATTTTAGATTATGTTTGTCCTATAAGAAGATAGATTTTTGTGTGAAACCTTGTAAAATATGAGTTGATCAGAGTCTGTAAATTCGACAAAAAGGAGACATTTTGTGCGACTTTTTGCATTTAGTGTTTGAAAATTATTAATTTTCAGGATTAAGAAGCGTACCTTTATTTTGCTAGTATCGAGGTTTTGGGAAATAACCAATATAAAATTTGTTTTATATTTGTTTCAAATGGTACATCTTTCTCCATTTAATAATGAACAAAATCATAATCCGATGTGATTCAAATGTAATTCAGTGTTCCAGAGGGTTTTTCTGTTAGATAATAATTGAATAGGGTATTCTGGGAGGTAAATGATTTCATAATTTATTTAAGATCCAGAATGCAAGAATCGATGGTTAAGTATTTTTAAATTTATGCCAATATTACGAGTAACGAAATTAATGGTTACAAAACATACAAAAATTATTGAAAGACGCAAAAGAAAGTGATTTAATTTGTCTTGTATCTGATTTATCAACATGTTATTTTTTACCGAATTCTAAGTACCTACTTCGTGACGCTTTCCTTATTATTGTATTCATAGAAATGCTTTATACTTTGTACTTCTCAACAAGAGAAATAAAAAATATTATTATTATATATTGCATTCAGAAATCGCCAGTGCTTTCTTACGAATCCGACTAGCGGGGTATTACTGTTCTTAGTTAGGCGGGCAGTGGTTTTGACTAAAATTTATGATTTTTTTGAATTGATGGTGTTTTTAATAAAACTTGGGAAATGGTTGTACATCTTGCAGCCATTGTAAATAACTGAATATTTAATAAGTGATGTTTTAGGAAGTGGCATTTATAATCACCAAACTAGTCAATCCAATAATCACACACAGAATAATACAACCTTTGGAAATAAATCAATTTTATATAACGGAATTTTGATATTCAATGAAATACCCAAAAAATATAGAAAAAAATCTTTGAAGAAACATTTATTACAATGATGCTTTTGACAACCCTTCTTTTTTTTTGTTGCAATCATTTCTTTCAATTTTGTCATTTATTATTTTAATAAGAGAATTAGAACCCTATTATAAACATTTATGTTTCTTGGGTCAATAATAGTTATTTATGCAACAAGTGCAAAAAGTTGAGTGCAATAAACATTTTTTGCACGAGTTGCATACAATATTTTTTCTACTTCATGCAAAAAGCAAAAAATTATTTATTTAGGTGCGGCACTAGGTGAAGGAAAATGAAATACGCAATTTAAATAAATAATTATTACTATCGATTTCATCACCATCATCTAGTTTTCCATTAATATTACTCATTTTAGTAATGTGAAAGAATAAGATTTATAGCCAGTAAATAAATTTCATCAAATATAGATAAGTTAACCTACAAACTGACGTTTATGCACCGATTCCATCCACTCATTTTTGTATCAACTGTTATTTACGGCCGGAAGTTTTTGCTTTTTTTTTTTCAATTCATAAATGAGGCCTTTTGCACTTAAAGGGCCGTATTTCTCCATAACAACTAATTGAAGTGTTATTGTCTATTATTACTTGTTATTACTGTCACTCATGACCACTCACTATCGCTCTTTGGCGGGAGCGATATCGTCCATGCCTGCCATTAAATTTTGACTGACGTTTATATAACCACAGTTGCATTATAAAAATCAAAATCATAGTAGCCATGAGCGCGTATGTTATCACGAGGTGTGGTCATAATACAGGCAGTTTGCTCTATGCAGGTAGACGGTTTAGAACATAGCGGATCGGTTTTGATTATAGAGTTATTTTCGGGAAGGCATTGTTTGTTCAACTCTGACTGCTAACATTAATACAAAAAAAATATAAAATATGTAGCTGTTTAAAACGTACGGCCAATTTCACAGAATATCTGCTAAATATGTAGTGGGTTTGAACGTTTATGTTTATCATGATGACAGCACGTTGAAGTAGAATGACAGATGAGTGCAATAAAGAACTTCTTTTTCCACTGAATATAGTTCAATAAAGTTTTGCTTTTTGCATGAATGTAGAAAAAGATTATTAATGTTTGTAGGACATACGCTATAAATGTTTATATCAATGGAGAGTATATTGGTTATGACTCTTTGTTTAGTTCTGGTCTGATTTTATTCAATAATTAACCTAATACTCTCGAAAGCTTTGTTTCATAAGATGCATTGAATAGAAAATTTAAGGGCTTTTATTCAATTATGTTTTTTGAAAAATTTTGATTTTACCTGACTTATGAAGAGCATTATTTGCTAATAAAGAGTGAAATAGTATGCGGTCTGTGGAGGGAAATGAATATCCATTCTGTTCTATAAAACTAAATTGATTTATTTTTTCTGATTGATTCGGCCGTTACTTGATGAAGATCCATAGTAATCGTAGAAATACACAGGAACAATGTGATCTTCACAAACTTTATTTTAAATACACGACATCTTTCGCTAACACAATAGCCTTTTCAAGTGAATATACATATGAATCTAGTCTAAATATATACCTGCACTAATCATTAATAATAATAATATATTTGCAAGTAGGTAAAACTAATAACATGACAAAACAAAAGTAGGTATAATCTCATTTTGTGCATTAATATAATAACATTCTTTTGTGAAAGTTTCTGAAGATCAAATCGTTCCCGTGTATTTCTATAATTAATTTTTCTGAGTAATTCCTAATAGTAGTTCCTAATTATTCCATTTTTGTTTTGCTCTCATAGAAGGGAACGCAGGTACTATTATTCAACATCATTTATTATCTGCAATAAAAAAGAGTGAAACTCTCGAAGCAGAATCGTAATTTAATGAAATATTGAATTGAATATTCTTTCAAACAGAAAAGAATGACTCAGATCAAACTTCTAAGCAGGCCCAAGTCTTGTGGAGCGCTTGTCAGGCTCTGCTCAGAGCTATAAAAGCGGGTTGTCCGGGTTTACCGTGGAAAGATCAAATCAGACCTCTTGAACCAGAAATTACGGCAGTGGAAAAAGCAGCAGGTGAGTACAATATATTTTGCATTATTTTAATAGCTAAGAGGGAGATTACTAAGCACTGGTTTTATGAATACTAGTTTGTTCTCTGTTCTCTTGGATGAAACTATGAGAAAGTTAAACAGTTTTTGACAAAATCGTGTACATATTGAGCTTTTTAGAGTTATGAAACCAAGGTTGAAATCTAAGGCAAGAACGAATTATATTTTCCTTTTTACTATACACATTTTTTCACCATTATTCTCATTAAGTGAAACCATAGGCGTCTAGTATCCCATTTTTCATGAGTATATAGTCTTGTTTTTAAAAAATGTATTGTTCTGAAAGAAAAGAAACCAATTATGTATATTAATAGGATTAAAAGTAGTATCAACTCTGAAACTAAAGTGAATGTTTATGAAAAAGTAATTTTCAATACATATCAAGTGAATACTATCAGTAAAAAATAGTGAAGACATTTGTCTGACTTGAAAATTATATGCAGTACATGAAATTTAATTATCTATTGAAGAAAGTAAGAAGAATAATTTATCTTATCTATTCTCAGTTTGATACCAAAACCATTTCCGGTTTCAAGTAGTCTAATGAATTCATGAGTTTCAATTTCCAAATCTATTATGAATGTAATTTCATTATATCTTATCTTGAAAATTCCGGGTCTTCTGACGGTAGCCACGAATATGGGGCTGATTTCCTGATGTCTCTTTTGAGTCTTACTTTCAAATGAGATTTAAAACTTTAAGATATTCAGCCCTATACTGTATCACTTCCGTTAAAAATAACGTCAATGGTATTCGCCATTTCCGTTATTTTACCATGATTGGCACAGGGCTGATTGTCTCACATATCGTTTATGTCTAAATCAATCGGTCGAAGATCTAACGAGTTCTTGGCCTGGAAACATTTCAATAATCACCTGTATGAAGCAAAAAACCAGCTTGGGAACTCAAGACCGATAATGAACTTGAAATTCAATTAGTTTAAATAGTTGATAGACTGTTACATGCTGCTAATTGCAACTCAATTTTAGGAGTCACTGTTTAACAACTATTTAAACTAAATTCTACTTTAAGCTCATATTGAAATTAGGCTTTATCCAAAATAATTTCAAGAACTTATATACTGGCTCGTTCTAGAGTTGTTCACAATTCAATAGAAATGTCAGCAATACAGAAATGATGAAATAACACAAGCCGTTATACTGCCGTCCTTAGCAAAAATGCCGTATCTACAAAAAATATGAATATTGAGATATTGGACTCTGTGGGTCTGAAAACCTATAAATTTTGCGTTTTACCACAGCCGTCTTAATTCTCCGAGCCGTGGTGAGAAAATCGGCAACACCGCGCGATAATCAATTTGACGACCGACTCATTAATTCGTTATTGTCAATTTCTTGGCTTATTTGGATAACTAGGAAAAAATCATAAGAGAATGAATTCGTAGAGAAAAGAACTACGATTGATGTGGTTGTTTAATTTTCATCATCACAAACGGAAATCGCAATCTATTCAATTTCTTAGAAACGGAAAAAGTATCAAGTTCGGTTTCTCCATGCCCTAAAATCCACATTTTGAAAGATTTTTCTTTAATTTTTTTTCTAATAAGTCTCCGAACCACAAAGATGATTCCTGATTTTTTTCAGATTTTTCGTTTGAAGTCTGAATGATGAAAATAATATGTTATAAGAAGGTACATATAGTAAATGTGCCAAAATCAGGTAAATTGTTTCAAATAAATATATGGTAGGTTTCCACAACACTCATGTGGTACTACTGTGTTGCGTGACTTTTTATTTTTGTTGTTTTTTCATCAGTAGACCTTTTTTGCACGATAAAATATATGTTACTGTAAAACAAAATAATATGAAAAAAAACAACAGAAAATAAAATACCCACCCATTAATGAATAAACATTAAAAAATAATGATAATGAGTTTGAGTTAAGTTTAAGAAAAGGAAACTATTAATAATATTAACAATCTCCTTTACATTTTTCTCAAAAGGCAAAGAATGAATGTGTGAGAGAAGGGCTTTTTCCAAATATAACAGACTTTTATTCACCACCTTATCAATCATATTTGCATCGGTCTGATCTGAGTTGCTTTCGAACCTTACCAGAATATTTTCAAGTTGTGACTACCTACTCAATTTCAAATCAAAAGTAACAATCCATTTCAACTCATTATAAAGGTACTTAAATTAGTACCTGCATCTCAATTAGAACACAAATAATTCACCCTAGAATGACTACTTCCATTCCACAATACAATGACTAATGTCGTCGCATATGGTAGGCAGGTGGGCGCTCTCACCCTGTTGCCAAATTTCTTCACCATGGCTCGGAGAATTAAGACGGCTGTGGTTTTACCAAGCAGAAATGACGTATACTCCCGGTTTATAGTCAAAGTTAAAAAATCATTTTGCTGTATGTACAAAAGTCTGAGAATTTCCTCCTCCATATAAAGGTCGGATCTACAGAATTCCAAGCAAAATAGTAGATATCAGATACGGCGTTTTCGCTAAGGACGGCAGTATATTTCTGTTATTGTCAATGTACCTAATTTAATCCAAATTGGATAGTAGATGGTACTTAATAATAAATAGAGGTATGTCTGTATTTCGTCGTATTTGTTTCAATGCACTCCTTAGTTTTCTCACCACAACTATTTCATTCGCCATTTCACATTCATATTCACCAAAATATATTTATCAATATAAAACGAATAAAATCGACTGTTGAATATTTTTTTGTTGAATTATTTCATATTTTTTCTTTCAGCTGAAAACGACGAACTCGTTTGCGCAGTAATTAACGGCATTCCGAAAGAGGCGAAAGAGAGGGGCGTCTTTCCCGAAGACGCCCTCAGAGAGAGGTTCCTGAAGGTGGAGAAAGTCGCGAGAACCGTCGCTTTGGTGCCGGAGGAGGGAGCGGCGTTGCCCGTCCACATCCTGTCGTACATTCAATCTTTCTTATTGATTAGCGCCGCCAGTCCGATACCGCAAAACGAGCTGAATGACGAAAAGGTCGATTTTACTAAATTGAATACGAACGAAATCCTGCAGAGGGCGAGGTGAGTTGTCACAACAAATAAACGGCGTCACTTTTAAAAGATAACGCAAATCGATTTTGTTCTCGTCGTTTCTACATTTTGACTTTCCAGCAACCTAATACATAGTTAAATTCCAGCTCTTCTCTTATTGAAAGTTCTTCAATAAATCACTAATTTCACAAAATTCCAAAATGCTAAGAGGGTACAATTAATAATATGGTTATGGTTTTTCAATACACTGATGAAAGTTATAGATATTTAAAACTATTTGCATCTGTTTTTGTTTTTTTGACAATTTTTCATCATATGAATTATTCTGAAGCCATAAAATATTGTAAATTAAAAGAATTTCTCGCCTCTGAAATTTGGATGCTCACTAGACTGATCCTCTAGTTCTGATGGTGAACGGTGATCAGTCTTTGTCTCACAATTACTTATATATAAATAAAGAGCAGGTACGGTGATAAACGACCCTCTTCCAGACTTCTTCGGGAAGGCTATCTTATTAATAAGTCTGCAGTACCATACTCTGTCGAAAGCTGTGGAGACGTCTAGAGAAATAACATTAAGCCGCTATATTAACTCGAAATTCAAGAAATGGAAACTTCCCAAAACACCAAAACAACGTCAATATCACTCGACCCGCGTTTCGCCAATGAAGTTGGCATCCTCAGGAGCTCAAAAAAGCGTACTAACTACTAATGCTATTCTAATCTTATACAATGTATCTGAGTGGCTAATTTCACTCATTACCTACAATATCTACATTAAATTTTGTACTTGAACCTAATTTTTCTAGTTTACCTGTTATAATCTATCTTATCTTATCTATCTTATACATAATTTTGTTTTGAACTCGGTGACATTCTTGAAAATATCGATACTATTTTTACATTTTGCAATTTTCAAACTCTCGAATGCATCGAGGAAACATGAATTTATTTGAAGCCAACGTTTCGTCAATTTATTTCGATATCTTCCGCCGCTATAAGATAAAAAAAGTACAATATTTCTGATGAACAGGAGAAAAAATGATAATGAACAAATGAATTTGCTACTATTACTTCTCAAGCAATAGTTTTTGTTTGCATCCCAAACGTAGTTCAGTAGTTGTTCCTGTCATAGTAGCAAATTTATTTGTTCGTTATTATTTTTTTCTTCTATTTTTGAATCTGAAACATCTCACTTTATTGTATCTCACAGTGCTCTGAAGATATCAAAATGAATTGAAGAAACGTTAACTTTAAAAAAATTGAGATTCCTCAAATTCTAAAAAGCCAACATCAGTTATTATTTTTATGTTCACTATTCCATCAAAGGATTATATTTGAAAAAAAAAACAAAACTATTTGGAACTGTTCTAAAGAAATTGAAAAATCTTGACAAAATATGGGCTTGTACAGACAGTTAACCGCACTGAATACAAAAACAATAAGTAAATCCCACCAAAGTTCTGTTGGTATAACGATCTGATTGAGAAAACAAAGGTGAATATCTGAGAGTACGAATTTCTGCGTTAATCAACAAAATATACCGTCTATAGGTGGTGAACTCACAACAACAATACTTGATAAGAATGAATAAATTGATTGTCCCCATAGGTGGCACTGAAATGATAGAAAATAAGCTGAATGAATTTTTCATCAACAATATCAAAACCATTTTAGATAGTTGTGTAGTTTTACAGGCCATTACGCAACAAAAACCACTTGATAAAGCTAGGACATGCAAATGAAAAGAAACTTCGACAAGTTTCCACCATTCCTTATAAAACAAGAAAACAATTACATTTCTAGTCCTCTGTGATATTTTCAGCTCTTCACTCACTAAAGGAAAATACCCTGATTATTTAAAATGTGCCTTAGTACTGCCCTCATTTGAAAAAAGTAGCAGCACTTTTACTAGAAAGCAACCGGCCCATCAGCCAGCTCACAACATTTTCCAAATTTTTCGAGAAAGTTTATCAACCAGCTTGTAACATTCTCTTCTTTCATGAATAATTTTTAGTACTGAAATAGCTCTTTTTGTATTAGAAACAAGTACCCTAAACTCGATTAGAAAGAGGAAATATCCCTTGTTGCATTTTCCTATACTTGGCAAAAGCTTGTGATTGCCTTAATCGTGATCTCATCAATATGGTATTCTTGGAAAAGCTTATTCTTAACAATGATACAAATATAATAGTCAGGGAAAACTATTGATAACCTCGAAACAACAAATACGAATCCAGTGAACAAATCACGGATTTGAACCACTGGATTTAAAAAATGGCCTTGTTTTTAAAAGAAAAAAAAGTAAAAGTATATACTCGTTGATTCTAACAACCACATTCATTCCGGGATATAAACCTTCAAATTGTACATAGGAGTACGAACACTCTCCGAATGTTCTTAGGTAAGCCAAAAGACAAAATTCCGTCTATGCGCGACCGTCCAACTACGACCAAAATTTCTAAAACGTGTATTCTTATCGAATAACTCACACTGAATTATCGTCTTCAACCGGTTTTCGAAGAGCATTTTAAAATTGCAATCTGCTGAAAATTTTGGTCGATCAATGTGAGTTTGAAAGATTTTATTGATCCCTTTCAATTTTTGATCGTTGCTGGACGGTCGATGCTGGTCGGTCAGTGTGATTCCTAGCTAAACCTATGGTAAATTTTCACGAGAAAATAAATCGAGTGAGAAACCCATCATAAAACAATATTCAAAATTTAAAATTAGAAAAAACTTTGCTGATTATAGGAAATTAGATTGTAATGAAAGTATTGCTATAAAAAAAACGGTTCAAGCAGGTCTTTGCTGACTAATGATAATGGTCCATTGAACTCTTTGAGTTGATACTGATAAAGTGAATAATATCAGTGTGGGTGGTTGTGATATACCTGTCCGCAGGTATGTTTACAGTTAGGATCACACCCATGTTACATATTACGTTAATAATTTGGATCAATGGGATTGATATAAATAATACTGGTTTATTAATAATAATAATAATAATACTCCCTCAGAGCCGTATACCTACCTAGGGGTGGAACAACGCCACACCCAAGAGGTAGCTACTGTTAAAAACTCTCTCCGCGGCAAGTATGAGCACAAACTCCGACAAATCTGGTCTTCAGAACTGTCGGGGAAGAACAAAGTTATTGCAACTAATATGCTTGCCGTTCCGATCCTACTTTACTCCTTTGGAGTAATGAAATGGACTCAGGAAGAGCTGCGACAACTCGACGTAAAAAATCGCAAAATGATGCGTCTTCATAGAAGCTTGCATCCTAAATCGTCTCTTCCACGGTTTTACTTCCCAAGACAACGGGGAGGCCGTGGACTTTTGAGTTTGGAGTGTCTACATAACAGAATGGTACTGGATGGAGCCTGTAAAGTCATCAGGAGTTCAGATTCCCTTCTCTGCTTGGTATGCGATCATGAAAAATCAGGGATTGGCATAACGCATCCCTACGAGTGTTGTACTACCATCTACGACACTCGTACGGTGTAGACGAGACACCGGTGTTGCCTTATGCTCCGGGGGATATTGAGTCCGTTGTGGAGAATGAGACGTGCGGAATCTATTGGAACTACTCATTCCCCACCCTCAGGCAAATACAAGCCAATAAGCCTGATGTAGTACTCCTCGACCATCAATTTTTTGTCATTGAGTTTTCAGCTCCTGGCGAAACGAATATCGTCCGAAAAGAGGAGGAAAAACGCCTAAATATCGAGATCTACTCTTTGAACTCAGCAGGCTTTACCCAAACCATTCTGTCATGATGGTGGATCTGATAATAGGGGTCCCTGGTGGAATGATGGACACGCTGCTCTCGAATCTAAAAATTATACCGGCATGCCGTGATGCGGCAGAAAACCTTGCCGGAATAATGCAGAAGGCCGTTATTCTTGGTTCTTTCCGTTTACTCAGGGTACATGATTCTCGGACCCAGTAATCACTCACACCACGGACGTGGGGAGTATTTGCTGGGGTTAATTATACACCAGCGCGCCCTCCGGTTGTATCGGAGCTCCGGGGACTGGGCCTGACTGGTACATTCCTCATGGAAAAAAAATACTCCCTCATAAACACTCATGGAGTGTATCCAAAGGCGTAGCCTGTGCGGGTAGAGGACGGCTATTTATATTAATTGCCGTGGCGCTCCGGGGCGACTTACTGATTTTTGGTGGCGTTTTCACTTTTCAGCTGGAGGAAAACCCGGAAAACCTACAGAACCACCTCGGGTGGTCGGCGCGATCTCCAAGCAAGTACCAGACGTCGGGATTGGCATCTAGATAGATTACATTGCCTATCGACTCCTATGAAATTGAGAAAAACATTCTCGTTTTCCAGGGTTCGAACCTGGTCAAATGCTAGCGGAAGTTTAGAGGGCTGGCATCTAACCGCCTCGCTACCGAGCATCCTGTTTGATACTTATTATTAGATTAGTAATCCTACTGATGAAGTCAATTTGGTTGATTAAATGAGCATATATGAATGAAACTACCCAGTGTGGTGAAGGGGAAATATATTTTATGTTCTCATTGTGTAACACCACAGGCGTCCAATACCCCATTTTCTACCAAATGATCCTTAACCAAGTTTGATATGGGAATATGTAGCTTCAGCTGGTTTGTCTGTCTTGTGGAGCATTATTATTCAATAATACATTTTACTTTGTTTCATACTATGTTACAAGCGTATTGTGAAAAGTTCTCTTTTATTATTACCTGATACATTCACCAACAAATACATGATAAATAAAAATAAAATTTTAAATTGCATTGCTGTTCTATAGGTACTGGTTGGATCGAGGCGACTTCGCACAAACCTTGAGGTACATGAACCTACTCAAGGGTGCTCCGAGATGTGTCGCCAAGCAGTGGATGAACGAGACCAGAATTCTGCTGGAAACGCAGCAAGCGGCCAATACTTTGATGGCGCACGCCGCTTCCAGCGGCTTGGCGTATTTGTGATGTTCCAAATTGACTAGTACTTCAGACTATTGAATTTTTCGTTGTGATCCAGACTCCTTTACTATATCAGATGTGTCGTTATAAAATACCTATTTATTTTCAATCAGCAACTTTTTTTTTAAATACATTTTATTTGTATTTCCAGCCGATATGTTTTTGTCTATTCAAGTTTTTGGTTACCCGACTTTCTTACTGTACCATTTTATTGCGGTTATGAATAAAATGTATTGTTGATTATGTTTCGTGCAGATTTTAATGTGCGGTTTTTGAAGAAGGTAGTGATCATCATATACTCCAAAATTGGCTCATGGTTGTTAAAATATCAGCAATATCTTGGCCTACCGATAGCGTTGTCAAAGGTGCTAAGAATATGAAAGATATTATGTTATATGAGTCCATAGAAATGAAAAACAACTGCTTTTCTTATGTGCAACGCCATCGTCACTAAAAACATTTCATACAATTATTACTGAAATACAAGCGTGTGTGATTCACCGTATACAATTTAGTTTGGAAAATGTGATTTTCTCGCACGTTAAAATTTTTCAGTTTTTAATGGTTAACGGCAGTCACATGCGGGAAAGGTACTTTTTCAGTACTTGTTAGGACATCATGCATACATCAAACATAAGTTGAAAAAAAATTCTCAGCTGCATCGTGGAGGGGGGATTTCGAAAAAAACGGGAATCGTCTGCATTTATTAGAACAATTTGTTTGTTTAATTGGTTCATATTTATAATATGCAGCACATGAGTTCTTTTAAGAACCCTTCAATAAACTAGTAGGGTAGATATAGTGTTTAAGTTTTGTTACCAATTATTCAAAACCAAGAACCCCCTAATGATTTAGCGACTTTGCATAGATAACAAATGGATTTAAAATATCACGCGATACTTGCGTGTATACAGTGAGAACGTAAAAAGTCCTCCCCCCTTAACTTTTGAACGGAACAAGCAATCGAGGTCAGGTAAAATTTAGGTAAAAAGGTACCACGTTTACCACTTTGTGGGCATAAAAATGATTGTGGTCACGTGCCTAGTGTCAAGAGGGCACCAACTTATTTTTTTCAAATGTAAAAGTGGGTCACGTGGCACCTGGTTTTGAAGGTCTTCCTATTCTCTATCCAACACTTCTTTGTTTGTGAAAATCGGCCAAGTCGTTTCAAACTGACAAGTTTGAAATTTGCTTCAAATATTTTAGAAATAAAAACCTAAATAACTTTTAATTTCAACAAAATTTCAAGTAACAATTGCAACTATTTTAACGAGTGCTCAAAATGTTCACCGTTCACTTCTTGGCAGAGAAAAAGTCGGTTGTAGAATTCATTCTGAACGTTATTAAATGTTTCCGGGATAATACCGTAACACTCATCTGTTATCCGGTTCATAAGTTCCTGGAGTGACTATGGCTGCGTGACGTACACTTTAGATTTCATGTACCCCACAGAAAAAAGTCGATAGGGATCATATCAGGTGACCTAGCTGGCCATTTCAGACATGATCGCACAAAACTGCATTCCTCTATCTGGGTCATCTTCTGTTAATTGAGGCAGAATTTTTAATTAATATGGGTGAAATTTGTGTTTTTTAAGATATTTTTTCACATTGGTCGTAGATACGTCACAAGCCGTGGCTACCGTTTTCGTTGTTTGTTGCGGATTATTAACAACGGCTGCCAGAACGTCGATTTGCTGATCTTCTGAAATGGATTTCCTTTTTCCCTCGTTGCGCAACCAGTTAAATATTCTTTCTGGTTCATGGTAATTACGCCCAGCTTCAGCGTTAATTAAAATTGTTTCGTTTTTTTCTTCTAAAGGAAGAAATGCTGAAATCTATGAAAACTGTCAGAAGTATTGATATGATTAACGTCAATATTAGACTGAGATTGAAATGAAATGGTATTTGGAGTCTCCAGCAAAATAACTAAGGCATAAAAAACTGAAACAAAAACCACAGTGTAAAATACCAATAATATGTGCACCTGTTTCACCACAAAAAAGGGCTTTTCGGCCAGAATTTGAAAAAAAAAGTTGATGGTGCCCTCTTTTGACACTAGTCCACGTGACCACAATCATTTTTATGCCACAAAGTAGTAAAAGTGGTACTTTTTTATCTGAATTTTAGCCGATCTCGATAGCTTGTTCCGTTCAAAAGTTAAGAGGGGGGGGAGGACTTTTTACGTCCTCACTGTATAGTCGGTAGTTCACGGTCAAATAGTTTATTAATCAAACGGCCTTGAAGTGACACCATTTCCATTCCTTTGTTTCCAACAATACTGAAAAATATTTCACTTTATTGTTTAAAAATGGTCTCGATATGAATTCGATGGGATTCACATACGATGACTAAAAACCCTGGTGTGTCGACTTATACCTGTAAAACTGTAGACTAAAACGGGAGGCATTCGCTAGCTTGATTACGAAAAAACAAATGAAATCGCGTCTTGTTTTTCTAACATTTCGCGATACTTGCGTTAACGTAAAGACAGAAACACAATGGAAGTTTTATGTTTTTAGTTTTAATTTTCATAATTTTGGAAATGTTTTTAACGCGAAACTGGCATTGCCATTATTATTCTGATCACGACTCATAATGATCATGTTGGTAAAATCCAAGCTTCATTTTTCAATTCTGTTCTACAGCTTGTTTCATACCTATGTAAAATTGATATCCAAAATCCCAAAACTTATAACATAAAACTTCCATTGTGTCTACGACTTGAGTCTCATTCATACCCTCGCGAACTTTGCAATTTTTTTGCGAATAAAATGGCTGCCGACATGGTTCTGCGTCAACGATTGATCCGGCATGACTGGGAGCCAATATAGTATAGAGTACATACATATATTCTTCAGTGGAAATTTTGAAGTTTATATTTCCTCTCTATTCACCAGTAATAATAATCTTTATTGACCCAAGAAACATAAATGATTGCAACAGAAAAAAAAGAAAGGAAGGGTTGTCAAAAGCATCATTGTTATAAATGTTTCTTCAAATGCTTTTTGAAAAGATTTTTTTCTATGATATTTTTCAAATTTTTCGGTATTTCGTTGAATATCAAAATTCCATTATATAAAATTGATTTTTATCCAATGGTTGTATTTATTCTGTGTGTGACGAGACTATTGGATTGTCTAGTTTGGTGATTATGAATGGTATTGATTGAATGAAATTGCAGAGATGAATGTTTCCTGTTATTTATAACAGAATGTATGAATATACAAATTTTCAATTTGTACAATGAATTTACACATATTAGATGCCAACACCTAGAACACGATCTTTGGATATTTGCATGGCCAACGTTTCGACCTATTTAACTCCAACACGAATAGGAAATAATTTATTCACGCGTTTTCCCATTTACCAACTCAACATGAATCAAATTCACTAACCATTTTGCCTAGATTTGTTGTTTATGTTATAAAAGAAGGATAAAAAGTGCTGTTTTCAATACAGAAGAAGTGTATAACAGGTCAATAGGGGTTTTTAAATTCTGCTAGTGTGAAGAATTTTGATTATTTTTTCCGATGTAGAAATGTGTCCTAAAAAATGTCAGTCATCACTTAGGATTTTTTGTTCAGGAGACCAAACTATGTTAGTGCCAAAAAATATTTTTTGATAATGGAATTTCATTCAGATAAAATGTTAGTTTCGAATTGGTTTCAAACTGTTACTAAGTGGTACTGATTTTCGGTACTGGATATAAATGAATTATTTTGTTCATCTCTATAGATTGCCCACATAAAAACAGAACAAATGATAAAATACAGGAAAATGAAGAAAATTACGTTTAATATTATAGTCAATAATATAACGGAAATTGCTCTACGAAATTTTTAATTCCGCCACAACTATTGACTTTCAAGCGGTATTTAGATTATTTTGGAAAAATATCACAATTTGAGTGATGTTATTTTTCCAAAAAAAACCTGGTCTTCCACTCCGAGAATGGACTGTTATTTTCGTATATTTTAAAAGTTCATTGACATCATTCCGTAAAATTCAGTTAACATCTAAAAGTCTAGTTCATACCTTATTCGTAAACTTCGCAATTTTTCTGCGAATAAATGGCTGCCGACATGGTTCTGCATCAACTATTGGTCCGGAATGACTAGGAGCCATTTTATTCGCAGAAAAATTGCGAAATTCGCGAGGGTATGAACAAGCCTTAAAGGCTAGTTCATACCCTCGCGAATATTCGCAGGTTTTCTGCGATTCGCAAATCGCAAGAAAATCACCGCATGAACGTTCATACCCATGCGGCAAAAAATATTGCGGTAAATGATGAATCATAACTTGTAATTTTTCGATATTTGGGGTTAGGAATTGTTTGTGTTTTTCCTATTTCTAAAATATCAGTTGAACATGGAAGGGAAGAAGTTCAATGTTTCCCAAATAACATGCCTACATATGTTTCGAATATAATTCGTAATACGGAATATTTTTCAATGACATCGATATCATATTATTGTTATCTCCAGAAGCCAAGTATCTTCAACAACAATGCAGTTACAGTATAACTAATATCAAGGATCTGTGATCGGGGGATTCAGCAGAATGTGTTTAATACAGTGTCCTTAAAAAGTCAGATCCAAAGTTTTACACCCCGCTTCATCAGTAACGTCCAGTAAAAGATGCGCAGGAGTTCTTAAGATACGTACTAGGTAGTCTGCATTAAGATTTAATTAGATCTCATTGCAGAAGCGAGATTTGATTTCAACAAAAATATTTGAAAATGCTACAGAATCGTGGTCTCTAGATACTTTTGAGTGTTACGAATTCCGTGGATAATTTTGTTCCTCAACTCAAATCTACTTTGAAATGTACATGTTGTGCTCACTGTTTAGTCACCACAAAATATAGGTCAAATAATACTTTTCTAGTGTTTGATTTTTCAAAATATGGCGTGAATGTAGAAATATGGGAGAATAATATGTAAATTCTATATAATACATAACTCAGTCACCTCCAGAGCATTTCTTGCAGAATGCAATGCAAACCTGAAGACAGCCTCTTCAGTTTGTCCCAAGATGCATAGAAACCCTGGTGTGGATCACTTATACCTGTGATACCGACATACAAAAGTGTTGATGTACGGCCTACTTCATTCATGTTATTTTTATTGCATTGGTACCGTTTCACTTCTTTAGCACAGATGGCGGCAAAATTACAGATTAATGTTATCATTGACGATTGACGGTTGGACAAGCGACAAGTGTCATGTCAACATTCAAAAACAATCAAATGACAAATCAAGGCACCGTGGAATGTTGGAAACTTGGCTATTTTCTACTTCTGCGCCATCCATCGACGAATGAAGCCAACGGTATCAATGCAATTACAGTATCAACAACTTTGGTAGAAACAAAATCGAATCTGTGATCGCACCTGGGTTTCTATGCATCTTGGTTTGTCCCCTATGTGGACAACAGTTCGTCACCCGAAAATAAATAAAATATTTATTGGAATCCCATCTCCCTCTAATAATTTTGCTAAACTTCTATAGCATCGAATGGTTATTTGACAAACACTACAAATCTTTCATAATTGATTGTGAAATCTTTTAAATGCAAATGAAATCTTTTTGCAATCAAAATAAAAGATTCCACAACCATGCAAAGATATCTTTCAAGTTAGTTGAATCAATATGGCGAAGGCATGGAATGATTTAATATGAATTCTGTTGTTCCGTGGTTTGCGCGAATTCGCAAAAAAAAATATTTAAACTTTCTTGGCGGCATGTCTGGCAGCCATTTTATTCGCAGAAAAATCGCGAAATTCGCAGGGATGTGGATTCGCCTTAACAATCACCGTGTCCCTGGAATATTGACACGAGGGCGAGGATGCCATCTATGGAACCGATTGCAGAAGCAGAACGCGATTTTATTTGTTTTGTCCTCAAAAAAATTTGAACAAATTCTAATCTGACACACCAGGGTTTTTAGGCATCGATTCGCGAATATTGCATACTCGTTTTGAGGGAGAGATGGAGAATGCATTTCGAAAATTCAAATATTTGTCATATTTGACAGTATTTCGAAAGTTTGATATTTTTAATTGAGTAACTATTCAAAATTGTAAGTCATGAAGTCGCCTGCAATGATCAACTTTACCGACCAGGATATCGAACATACGTATTTGAGGCCATGTTATTGTACCGAAAACGAAGATGCTTACGTAGGTAAGATAAGATTGCACATTTTATTATAACTCTGGTGTGACATACTGAAAAGTGTGAATTGAAATGAATGGTATATAGTGAAATAGTGATGATGATTTGAATTATTAAGGTCGAATTTCATAAACTGTTGACGTGCCTTCCGCCGTTGCTGTTTGCGTTCGTCGTTCCGTCCCAAGTTCGTTGCACTGAACTTCTTATTCAGATACATGCTTGCCCTCCCTTGCATGGGATAGACGATATGGTGAAAAAAAATCGGGATTAGTTGAAAAACTCAAATAGCATTACTCCAGCATTGACAAAATTATTACAGAGCCAAATAAAATGTGTTCTTGTCATAGAAACGTAAGTAAAAGGCGTTCAAACCGCCCGTGCTTCAAAAATCCTGCATGGGCATGCAAGTATCTGATCGGCCTTAAAAATTTATTCATAAACACACCATTGACCGATGCCGTATTTCTTCTCATATCTATCAACAATCTTATCTTTTACCATTTGCCGTTCGTATTAATCGTAGTAGAGGTAGCGAGTCCATCAGTTTCATCACCGCAGACACTCAATAATAGGATTGTTTTGGTTCTTTTTATAACCAGTTCTGAACTAGTTCTCAGCAGTGACATATTCAAGTTTAATATGTCAAAAGTTACCCAAAATATCTCAGAAACTGAGCGACTTCTTTGGACGGTTCTAGGACCATTGTGGTTCAGAACCAAAACATGCATGCTTTTGTTTTGAAGTTTCATAAAATCACAGATCACATCCAGTTTAGTTTGGTCTGGGCTTGGCTTATTGTCTTTTTGTTGGATTTCCTTCTCATATAATCATTACTTCCTTGAACTCGTACGTCAGCTTTATGAAAGGAGATATTTTTTTTCAACGAGTAAAGCCCAGCGGCAAAAGTTTGAGCTGTACGTCAAGTTTATGAATTCGTGCAATATACTTTCCACAGTTGATTTGACATTTCACCAGATATATCATTCGGTAACATGCAATTTTCTATTTAATTTTCCTAATTCTTTCACAGAGAGGAGTTTTTGTTATGTCGAAGGAACCAAACGAGATTTAAATACGTCCGAAAATAAACAAGAGTTGAGCGAAAATGTGTGGTTTGAAATTAAACCACCGAGGCTGTTCACTAAAGATGTGACTCCTCTTGTGGCCGCGCGTAAGATATACATCACAAGAATAATGCTCAACGGCAAACGAACGGCTCCTGTAGGTGAAGACGAGGAAGAGAAAAAAGAACCAGTTAATGTCAGCATGAAAAACAAGAAATCCGCTGTGAGATTCCTCTCACAAGTGCATCTAGATTGAAATGATTATTTTCTGAATAAAACTAAAATAATAATGAATTTTGATAAAAAATTTATTGATGCCCTTTAGTTATTTTCGTAAAACTTCTCTGGGCCATGAATGATTATTTATATAAACTTTCATAGAAAATTAAAAATCTTCTTGGGCGGGTAGAGAGGGCTGGCAAGAATAATTCGAGATTTGGCAATTCAAGTGGTTTGTTTAAAGTTTTGTGAAATGAATCAACAGAAACTATGTCACTATAAAGCAGTTTGACCAAACTATATGACTGTGAACCACGGGCTTAACGTGGTATCTGCTAAATCTAGTTGTTCCCACAGCTACCGTTCATTAAATAAGAAATCAGGAACATTTTTGACTTGATATGTTATGTACCGACGTCTCTGAATTTCAAGAATATTATTGAACACTTTCCATAAGAACACCCGACCCCTATAGTTGCAATGTAGCCCTTCTGCGATACCTTTACCGTTTTTTTTTTTTCGTAGTTCATATTAGCCGCTTTCCAATTGACACAGAGTAGCTCTGGGGGACTCCGGGTAGCACCTGAAGGGATCTGACGCACCACGAAAGTCAGTTGAAGTGTAGTTTAAGTTCATTTTAGGAGTAACAAGAACAACCCAGCCAACACAGATACATCTCTAAGATATTGCTGCGATGTCACTTCGTAACCTGCGACTTGCATCGTTACGTCGCACAAACGTCCCAGCGACTCACTTTTGTCACACTCATGATGCATGCTGGCGACGGACGTATTTGCGATGTAGTTCTGAGACGCCGCAAAGATGCCTCCTAATAACGTATCAGGGATGTAACAGAACGACATAGCAGCGATTTCTTCACTGTTATATTCAAGAGACGTCAACGTCTAAGCGATATTCCAGACAGAAACAACAAATAGGAAACGAAAATATATTTTCAATATCAAAAAAATAAATATAACAAAAATATAAATAATTTTTTTTTTCAAAAAATTAAAACAAAAAGTACATCGGGATTATTTGAAAAACTCAAATAGCATTACCCCAGAATTGACAAAATTATATAACAGGACCAAATAAAATATGTTCTTCAAGTCGCCAAACCGCCCGTGATTCAAAAACTCTGCATGGACATGCCTGTATTTTAATCTGCCTTCAACGGGCGGGGCATTCACACCGTGTTCACTCGGGGAGAGCACCATATAACCTCATTGTATTCTTTTTGAAGCATGAATCATGATCCGACGTATTTGTATACGCTAAAGAAAAGGATATGGTGGATTATATATCGGTGAAATATAGCTACTTTCCAATTGCCAGGGGTAGAAGTGCCCAATAATGGAGCTTGTTACCCCTGAATTGTACCGCACCTGACTTTATAAAAGGGGTTTTATTGGAACATATGATTTATCCTAATCTGTCAGATCACTTCAGGAGCTACCCGGAGTTATACGGAACTACTCTCTGTGGCAATTGGAAAGCGGCTTATATCTTGATGATCCGGCAGTTGTTGGTACATGAAGGAAACATATATCTTGTGTCAGATGTAAAAAGTATTGATCTTTTTATTTTATTTTGTGTACCGAATCGTTGCGTCAGGTGAACTAGTTTCAAAAATAACCGCTTTTTATTTGAGAGTTTCAAGCACTGGGGCTTCTCATTCTAGCTCAATTATTCACCGACCTATAATAAAACTAGATGAGCACTGCCCGTTTTCTCCTATGTAAAAAATACGCCAAACTGAACCCTCTCAAAATGGAAGTGCGCACGTGTATTGCTCCAAAGTGTCAATGTCATTAGGCCGGGAAGCTATTTTCATCAGTGGTGGCGGTTAGATAGTTCGTGTTTAATGTTCGAGATTGAAGTGTTTGTTGCAAGTTTTCATATTCAGTTTCATGTTCAGAGTTTCCAAGTAAAATATATGTTATTTTGCGATTTATCGTAAAATTAATATTCAGAGTACATCACAAAATTCACAAGTAATTTTCAATGAGATTCAATCCTGGGAGACGCCACTGCTTGACATATCTTCAACGCGCATGTGTCTTGCGCCAAAATGTCATATACTAGTTGGAGCAATTTTCTTAAATGGGAGTGCTCATCCAGTTTTATTATAGGTCGGTGCAATTATTGGCTAGAAAATGACATCTGTCAAAATCCACCAATAGCAAGTATGGAATAATAGCCCCTTTCCAATTGCCACAAAGAGTACCTCCGAGTGACTTTGGGTAGTTCTTGAAGTGATCTGACGGATCAGAATAAATCATGTTCCAATCAAACCCCATTTATAAAGTCAGGTGCGGATTACTTCTGGTTCAGTTCAGGGGTAACAAGCTCCACTGGGTGCTTCTACCCCTGGCAAATGATATGAAGCAAAATAAAAGCCCGAAGGAAAAAGAAACTGATTTATCGCCATACTCTTCTTTCAATTTGCAGAATCTTTTTGCGAACACAATATTGAAAGAAATAATTGTGCAGTGTGTGCATGGTTGAACTTGAACAACCAATACAAGAAATGAAAAACATTAACGAACGCTCGCTCTTGCCCAATATCAACGATTATAAACCACAAAGGATGGCCCACTTCCTATCTCCGTTCATATAGTCTATAATCGTTGGCCCGATATCGCTCGTTTGGTTAGTCTGACTGAACACTGTACGCACCTTGAGAGGAAAAATCAAGAATTCCTATCCACAACAATTCCCGATAGGCAATCCGCATGAACCAATCAAAACTTTATTTCAGTTGCGCCTACGTGGTGTGCAATGTAATTTTAGGTTCGCATGGACCAATCAAAACTTTATTTCAGTTGCGCCTACGTGGTGTGCAATGTAATTTTAGGTTACGTTGAGGATCAATTTGGATGTCAAGGTCATAACCAAGCCATAAAAGAAGGGAACATGATCTAACCTAACCAAACTAACCTTGCTATCCAAGTTGAATACTTGGGACTAATACCAAAGAGTAGAGGTTCTATACAGAACTAGAACCTCTACTCTTCGCTAATACCGCCTTAGCATCGATTCAAATATACCGCCTTGGCCAGGATAGTTCTGATTGGTTCATGCGAATTGCCTTTTGGGAAGTGTTGTGGATAGGAATTCTTGCGAGGAAAAACAGCGGCGTTGCCGAAATACTTCATATTAACACCGAAATTTCTAATTTCTACAATTTCATTGGTCTATGGTTTGTTTATTTTGTTTAATTCTGTTCTTTCTGTTTGAATTTGAAAGTGTTTGAATTCGCTGTTGATTTTGAATTATTTTCTGTATAATCTTTCCACCAGCTAGCCTAGCGAATTTATAATCTGATGAGTTTTAGACATGATGAATTTGTACCGATTATGAGTTCGAATAATCTTTATTGAACAACATTTTGTTGTAATATGAATTTGTGGAGGTAGGTTAGGTTTCTATGTATGGAATTAATTTCAAAAAATGTTTGTCAAATTTTCTGTCACATATTCATTTCATCTCAACCTTTTCTGTACAAGCTGAATTCTCGATATAATTTATTTCATTATTTCAGTTAACAATTTTGAATGAATACAAATGGATTCTGATGCAAAAAGTACAAAAAGCGAAGAGGACCCTTCCACAAAATACGTACTGGATTATTACAGAAAATTCTCACAAAACAGAGATTTACCCAAGTATTTCTCTGGTACATCAGTCTCCTATCTTCCTGAAATCAAAGATGGGTTGGAAATTGAAGTTCCAGAAATTACCATCAAAACAGATGTTGATATCAATATAACAACTACAGATGAAGCAAAACACAGTGAACCTGTAGACTTGTCCCCTAGCAGTAGCATTATGTCAAATCGTAAGTTGGAATGGGATAGTGGAGCAGACATTGGCTACAGTAACTGTCTTCCTACCAAGAACATGCATAAAAGTTGCTCGCTGCCAATTATTTCAGAGTTATTAAAACCGAAGCAGGTGGCTTTCAATTTTGAACAATCTCAGAGTTGTCATCGAACTCCAGAAAGTGAAAGTAGCAGCGGCAGTAATGTTAAATTAATTGTTTTTCCCTATTCCAGCACTTCAGGAGAGAACAGCTCGGAGGCAAAGTGCTGTTCATCGTCTTCTTCATTTCCTGAAGAAAAAAAGGACGTTGTGTTCTCTTTCAGCAGTACCAGTGCAAGTACTAATGGAGTGGCTGAAAAAGCTGTTACCACTAGCTCAAGCTCTAGTAGTACATCTCAAAAAATATTGAGTTTCAAAAGTACTCTGTCACATTTGAAGAAAAAAATAGGACTTCCAGATGCTCAGTCAACACCTAACAGTATAGAAGATGTCAAAACTGGATCAGGAGAGGTGCCAAGAACGCCAGTTATGAAAAATCATGAGAAACCTGTGAAACAGTTACTATTAGATGAGAAATATGTCAGAGCAACACCCCCTTTTAGTGGAGTGAAAGAAACTGTAACATCAGAAAAGGTTGCAGATGATAGTGAGAAACTGAGCAATAATTCAGGGCAAAGCAATCCACAAAAAGTTGAAGGTGTTGAAAGAAGAAACATTGAGACACAAGTTAAGAGAGTAGTTAATTTATGTCTCACTAAACCCATGTCTGTTGAGTGTATTTCCAGTCCACCAGTGCCTATGAACAAACAAATTCAGACGCAGACACAACAATTGTCTGTTGCTGTTCAAACCGACCATATTTCTGAGAGAGAACTGATTAAAATAGCCCAGGAAAGTCAACAAAGTATCAATCAGTCTCTTCAGTTTTTTGAGCACCATGGTAGTGTCAATAAAACTTCCAGTAGTACCCAAACAACAACAGAAATTGATGATTCAAAGTGTGAAAGTTTTGAATTCGTGAAACCTGATTCATACCGAACACCTGAAAATGAAAATAATGAATTTCAGTCTCAAGTGTGTGGAAATCCTGCTGAAGTGGTAGAGACATCCCAGTCATCTTCGCAAAAAGTTCAACTAGCAGAGGCGGTTTCTACGAGCAAGCTTGAAAACTTTGGCGAGGATATTGAAAAGGGTATTCATATACTGCAGAAGTTGTTGAGGTCTAAAAAATACGATCCAGCTACGAAAAAACGTTATGTTAAAAAAATTATTAGGAAAATAACGGAATCGAAGTATTTAGAGGAATCTAGTGCAAGCTCAGAGCTGTTTTTCCCGAAAAAGTCCTGCAAAACTGAAGCTCAGAAAATTTCTCAGCCTAAAAGAGCGCAGCAGAGTACTGATTCCTCAGTAGAACAGTCCCAACAATCAGGAATTGTGCAGAGTAAGTTTTCTCGGCATCCAGAAGGAAAAGTAAAACCTTCACCTCGAAAGAAAACACTGGAGGTCAAGACGTTCAGTCAGAATATTGCCTCGAATCCAGTCCTCTCTGCTAAAGACGAGCTGTCTAGTCCTGCAGAAATAATTCCTGTGGAAACCAGGGATATGAAGAAAAACTTATTCACCCTCACTAATAATGAGTTTTCGGTAGCCCACTATCATCATGTTCTAGGGGCCTTACACTCTGCCAACGCTGAGGCCTTGCTTTCCAAGAATGACACCAGCCTGGAGAAACATTTTGACTCATGTTCAACCTCCAAATCATATCATAACTGGAAGCAAGACAAAACTTTATCAGAGAAAGTGATTGAACAGAAATATCGCAAAATCGGCGATGGTGACTGCTTGATAAATTTCGCTGACAAGGAGAGAGAGTACCAGATCAACTGGATCAACAGAGAAATAAACCAACTGGGCAAACTTAAGCATTTACTTGAGAAGCCTCCGATGAACCAAACTACTGGAGGAGCAAAAAATACCACTACTGTGTACTCTGTTTCCAGTAAAAGCGATCGCAATGACAACGGCAACGAGGGGTTTAAGAGAAAATTTGTTATCGAGACGAAGCTAGGTGGAGGGAACTCCGATCGAAGAAACTTCCAGCTGGGCGGAAGAAAATTCACCGTTGCGAATCTATCGGAACCACGCAAGGAAAATAAAAAACCCAGACAGGTTCTCGCGGACATAGAAGTGACTTCCAGCGACACCACCACGAACATCATAGTGACGACGTTTTGTGAGACTTGCAAGAGAGCCCCTTGCATTTGCGTCGAGCCTACGGGGCACCTAGCAAAAGAGAATATGTGTCAGAGGTGCGGAACACGTTCATGCATGTGTTGTGTCCCCAATCCCGTTAAATCCTGCGGGACCATTTGTTTATCTTGTCACAAAGCACCGTGTTCTTGCAGTACGAATTTCTCGAGCACAGGGGCCATTTCAAAAAGATGCTCTCGTTGTAGATTCTACCCGTGCGTTTGTTCTAGTGGTTCGAAACCGGTGAGTTATGATGGGCAGTTCATTCCCGTTGTAGTTCCGAAGTTGAATCTTAGAGAGGAAAGTGAAGAGGAACTTTTGTTTTGTAGCCTATCTCGGACGAATTCAAAATCTTCAGCCAGTTGTGGAAAATGCAGGAAAAGTCCTTGTTTGTGTAGTTTGTCTGTCGGAGATAGTGATAGTATGTCTAAAGAAGGTAAGCTCTACTAAAATCGAATTAATTTATTCATCAAGGTCAATGAAAAAATGTACTTAAAGAGTACACAAATTGTATGGAGCTCATGGACCAGTCATACTTACTTAAAACTACATAAATTTCAATAACCATTCCACCTTATTTGAAAAACAAAATGACTGATCTAAATTTCATGGAAAATAATATTTCAATTTGTCCGTACTCTATTTTTATCCATCCAATTACTGAATATGATCTGCTTGATTTGGTAAGAAATCTGAAAAGTACACATAAAAAAAATTACGTACTCTGTATCTAAATGAAAGATAATATTGAACAACTGAAATCATAACAAAGTTGATATTAAGTTATTTTCAATTCAAACAGACCGTTATCAAGAAACAAAATACGTTTCAATCGACTATGATGGACTGAAACTATGATGTCTTACCAAAATATGACTTGTTTGTTCTAGAAGAGTGCTAGAAAAAAAAAACGATAAACTATCTTTTTGACCCATATTGGTTATTAATAAGGCTATAATTGGACATGTTAACGAGTTCTAATGAAAACATTTTCATCCTGAATTCGTCATATTTCGATCAACAAAAAAGTTTTTTCGACGTTTTTACGAACTTTGACGTCTTATATCTCAACAACACATACAAAATCATTTTAACTTACACATTTTTCCTACGACCCATGCTACTACAACATAATACAATTTCAGCCAATGTGACTGAAAGCCAACTTCTCATATGTTGTTCTGTATGGCTTTTGGGTTTTCGGTCGTGTATCCATTTTTCTTGGGTTTTGACGTTTCGCCTACGGTAAGCTTCTTTAGAAAATTACGAGTGTAAGTATTCTACTATAACTGAATGACTGAGTGATAGTAGAATACTTACACTCGTAATTTTCTGAAGAAGCCTACCGCACGTGTAGGCGAAACGTCAAAACCCAAGAAAGAGAAAGAAAGCCATTATATTCTCGTTTTCGTGCCGGGTTCTTTGTGGTTTATTAATAGATTTTTCCAAACCTTTGACTATGTCAATCATAATCTACTCATTCTGAAAATAGTGAAAATGGAACTTTAAGGAATCCGTGGAATTGCTCTAGATAAAGTAAAATCGTACCTTCAGGGTAGGTCACAAAAAGTATTAATTCAGTGTACAGAGCGAGTCCTCAAAAATTAAACAAGGTGTTCCACAGGGATCTATTCTTGGACCACTATTTTATATATTCTTCGCCACTGACTTGCTGATTTATTTTTATAATATTTCAAAAGCATATTGTAGTATTAGTTGCCTAACTTCCTTATCACTGAGGAAAATGCAGTGAGACTCCAGGTTGTCTGGCATCCAACCCACATCGTACCTCGGATCCAAAATATTCAGCAAATTGGAAATTTATTATAGAATTCACCAAATATTTCGATATTCAAACCAGACTAAAAAAAATTTGTAGAGAGAAATTGATACACAGTTTTGATCAATATCTCATGTATTTGTGATTTTATTTCATTTTGTGTTCTTTTTGAGTAAGTAATCATGCTCTTATTTTTTTATGCATTAACGTCTTCCTTGTTATTGTACAAACATATTTTTTACAATTGTTTATCTTCTAAACTCTGAACTGTTTGAAATTTTCTATAAGTTCCTCTTTCAAACTGTTCGAATTTTCTATAAACTTCTCTTGGAGTTCCTCTTTCAGACTATTCGAATTTTCTAGTTCTTCTTCCAAGCTGACAGAATTTTCTAGAAGTTTTTCTTGCAGGATCTCCGAATTTTGTTGAAGTTCTTCTTTTAAGCTCACAGAGTTTTGATGAAGTTCTTCAAGTTTATTCATAATCGAGCTCAAATCAATTCCAGAAACTTCGATTAATAACGTTTCGGAGTCTTCTTCTTCTTCAATCAGTGCTTCTGAAAGTCTTTTATGGAGTACGGCCTTCTTTCCAGTTTTTTCTAGCTCACCTTCAGGTCGACCAGGCGAACTCTCCTCGGAATCATTTTGTCTTTTATTTGTCTTTCACCGAGATATCAGTCTATTTATTTCACACATTAAATTGTCAGTTTATTGTAATGTGCAAAATTGTCCACTACGCGAACACTTATTTGTTCAACGGATCGCTAGTCTATTAGGCATGATAAATAATTTTTTTTTTAACACGGCGAACACCTAATTTTAAAAATCCGATTTCTGACACCAAATGAAATAAAAATACGCTTAACTAATTTCGAAAATTTATTTGTTTAAAGTTAGTAAGTCCTATATTAAAAAAAAATCATATTGATACCGTTTTCCTGCTGATCATAAAAGATGCCCTTAGATAGATAAGAGGGCATATAATATTCAAGTGATAAAGCTCCAGGTGTTATTGGATCTGGTTACCAGTTTTTATTATTGCCATGTTTTGATAAGTTTTTATTTTGTTTCAGAACTGACCTCGAAACAATCATTAGAAAGCCTTAGTGGATCATTGAGCAAAGTTTTCGTGAATTGTAAATGTAACGCGAAATCCAGGTGCAATTGTGGATTTGTCGAGAAGCTATTACGCCATTTCGACAAAGACGATCTATTCAAAGATATTAATTTCGAAGACACCAGTGCCCAAACCGATCCTGGAGTATATATTAACGATATCGGCATACAAACACAAGTGGACGTTCGAAATCAAAATTTACAAACCTCAAGTCGCCAACAGAGCAAAGTGTCGCAGACTGACGAGACTAGAGGCCCACAAGACCCGCAAAGTATCTCCAGCCAAACTTTGACTCAAACGAGGGATCAATCGTCGAAAGCTGTAGGTAAGAAGCAGTATAGTTCTAGCGTCGGTGTCGGAAAGGAAACCATCTCCCAACGCAGTGCGGAAACCCAGGCCGCTTCTCAGAACGGCGATACTAGGACCGTTCAAGAAACCACTACGGAAGACGGGAAGGATCAGGATGTGTCAAATACCGCTGTCCAAACTTCAGTAGAAAGACAGCATGAAAGACTGCAAGCTGCTGAAGATTGGATACGAATTTTTCCCAGTGTAGCGATTGAAACAGAGAAAATATCCCTAAGAAGCGCGAAAGTACAAGCGGACTCTCAAGATCAAACCACTATGACTCAGGGTGCGCAAGCCACTTCGACAGACGACAGAAATCGAGATTTGATTTCCGTTGATGAAGCTACATCCTACGACGAGAAGAATTTGACAGATCTAGAGCAAGTATCCAAAATCAGCAAACCACAGCAACAGTATGTTAGTTCCAAAACTCAGACTGAAGATAGAGACCGGTTAAGGCCGAAATCGAGTTATTCCAGTAAGGAATACGAGAAAAAAAGTGCTGCTTCTGGTGCTGACGCTGTAACTCGTAGCGCTACAACTCGTGACACTTTAACTCGTGATGCTACAACTCAAGATGTTGCAACTGATGACACATTAACTCGTAACGCTTCAACTCGAAAGACTTTGATTCGTAACGTTTCAACTCGCGATGCCGCAACTAGTGACATTCTATCTCGTGGTACTCTAACCCGTGATCCTCTAAACCGTGATCACTCTGGCCAGACATCCCCAGAATTGTCTTCCCAAAAAACTATTAGCAAAGCGAACAAAGAGCAGATGATAGAACAGAAGGATCTTGGAAATACGCAGTCACGGGATTGTGCCTGTGTTTGCGGTTTCTTCAGAAAAGTGCATCGTCGCGATCAAGGAAACGTGGAGAAAGAACTTGTTCAAATGGAGAGCAACAGCAATGCATGGAATGAAACTTCAACTACTACTACTACCACCAATGGTGAGATAGTTATTTTACACATTTAGCATAATGATAATAATAGTGAAAGAGTACAAGCGTGCTGTCGTAACGGAATTTGGGATCGACAAATTTGCAGCGGTAAATCTCAAGGTGCGTATTCACTGGGCCAACAAATAACAATCAATGAATTGGGACAAACGTTGGTCGCCAACCGATTGGTGTTCGGTCTCTCATCCACATCAAACCAAGGGGTTGGGGCCTTGAAATTCGGTCATGTGAATCGCAGTTGGCTCAAAAATCTCATCGATTGGTTATTGGTGTATTGAAAATGAATAATACGTTGATATCTTGATAAGTTGAGACGTTGCATGGTTCTATGAACGTTCCCGTTCACGATACAAATTTATGAGTTTTAAGGCAGTCTCATTATGCCACTCCATACCCCCGCAATTTACAACTTACAAGACGAAATTAAATTAAACCCCCTTTTGAACAGCTACGGCAAATCGTAAGTGACTATGTGAGCGAACAAACAATTCTTTCTTTCACACTAGGAGAGGACCCAATTCCAATCCAAGGCTAACTCATTGTTGTTATCGCTAGAAGTCCGCACCTAAACCAAGGCCAACCATTTTATTGGGTCTGGATTATTTCCAGGACACACTAACCCTGGCCAACAAAGCGGATGGTTGTAGTTCGTTGGCTCAGTGAGTAAGCACCTCCAGAAGGATTCCTTACCGGAAGTCAGAGATGCCGCCCAGCCTGTAAACGGAAGCATCCTACACAATCTTATTGTAGAAGAATCGTTTACTTACCGAGGTGTGGAACAACACCGAACTCAACGAGTTGGCCATCCAAAAACTCTTTTTCTCCTACTAATTTCATATACAAACTCCGACAGATTTGGTCTTCTGAATTGTCAGGGGCAGAGGTTTTCATAATGGCATTTTCAACATCCTGGTCTACCATAGTCATGCCATGATAGCCATGATAGGGTAGAGGTTCTTGACATTAGCTGCCGGTCTTATTGTGAGATACCAGCAATCATTATGTATTCCTGTCAGTTTGAAGCATGTAACCGCTACGAGTGTTGTAACATCGTCTCTGACACTCAGATGGTATGGACGAGGCATAGGTGTTGTCTTTCGATCCGGGACAAATACATGTGATAAGCCTCATGTAGTTAGTGACCATGGGTTTTTCAGCTTCACGCCAAAAGAACATCGCCCGAAAGAGGAGGTGAAACTCACAAAATCTCGAAATTTCACAGGCTCAACTTGAACCACTTTGATCAAATAGATGAGGTTTTGATTTCAGAGATTCGCGGGCGGAGGAATTATTCATTCGCAACAGTCGAGCGCAAAAATTCTACTGGTTTGATGTAAGACTGCAAAAATTCTAGCCGGATCAATGCAGCTACATCAAGGTACATTATTCTCAGATCTAGTTTCTACTGGAGTGGTTGTTTGGATTGATGATACCAGCCCATCCTATCCTTGTAGATTGTAGGGGGCTCGTGCAGCTTCACCTGCAAGGTCTTTTATGCGTGACCCTTTATCTATTCAAGACCCGGGATTCTGAGACTTCGTGCGAAGTTTACCAGTGTCCTGGGAGCTAAGTTAATGCCCCTTGCAGAAGAGCGTTAGGCATTCGCAAAGCAGATGATCTGCAGTTTCCGCGAAGTTCTCGCAGTAGCGGCAACTATCACTCTTTGACTTGACCATCTTTTTGAGTTGATACTCCAGTGCCCAGTGAGTAGTCCCGTTAACAACCAAGTCTGTTTTGTCCAACTCGAGTAGCTGTTTAGCTTTCCTTGGCGATAGGCTCACTAGCCTTTTTGCTTGTCTTAGTCCTGGTACTTTATTCCAGTGAGATTAATTTCAATGAATTCCCAGCGTCGAAACTCTTCTTTTGAGTAGGCTTTGGAGAGTCCACAGAAAGGTTCTGGACCGGGAAGTTGTGTGCTTGCCCCTTCTTTGGCAAGGCAGTGTCCTTCGTTATTGCCTTTGATGACTCTGTCACCTGGCACCCACATTAGGGTTATCTGATTGTTTGCTGTCAGTTGTTTCAGGGCTTGTTTATAGTCCCAAGTCAGTTAGACTCACAAGTGACTTTAGAGCTTTTAGTGCTGCTTGGCTATCTGATAGTATATAAATTTCTGCCCCTTGCAGGCCATTCCCGGGCACAAATGTCTATAGCATGAACTTCTGCTTGGAAGATGAAAGGGGTCCTTCCAAGGCATTTTGAGAGCCTGAAATTTAACCCTTTAACGCACACTCCAACCCCTTCGTCCATCTTGGATCTGTGTACTAGACAGAGGCATCCATTGCCAATTTAGGACCGTCCAAAATATTTAGATGTCTGATCAGATTTCAATTCTTAGAACGAGATAGAATTTTTGGAAAAAAAATTGAACAAAAAAACGTTGTTTATCGGGAACATTTCTTTTGCTTGTAAGCGGTCTGTGGGCGTAGATGATGACTTTTATCGTGAATATGTCGAATAGGTGGAGTCCTTCAGCTAGGATTTTGAAAATTTTCAGTTTATTTACGTAGTTGGTAGTCCTGAATACGAATTTAAATTTCGTTTTGTGGCGCTCGACCTCCGAGCTAAG
Source organism: Chrysolina americana (assembly GCA_958502065.1). Taxonomy (NCBI): domain Eukaryota; kingdom Metazoa; phylum Arthropoda; class Insecta; order Coleoptera; family Chrysomelidae; genus Chrysolina; species Chrysolina americana. Next base: position 12,265,468 of record OY293419.1, on the reverse strand, counting down.
GCTCATCTAAGGTTCAAATGAGACAATTTCACACTTCAAAAAGGGATAGCAGGCACTTCCGTATTTACATCGGTATAATCTGCAAATCCTTAATCACTTGGTAGGCCATCTCGGCCAGGTGGTGCGGCGGTGGCGGGTGAATCCATCACCGGCTACTAGTCCCGCGGTATCCGATCCGGAGCCCCTACTTGAGTCCCATTTAAGACAGATTTTCTAGTTCTCTCCACTTGTTCGTTCTTGTATGCTTCAGCTTCCCCCGAAACTTCATTCCGAGTGCGCCCTTGGGTTTGTCAGTTCTCGCATTCCTTTGGTATATATGAATGTGTAATGTGAATGTTTCGAGTGTCGCAGGAATAATGTTTTAGGCGTTGGTGTACAGTGAGCTGGGGGCCCACTGGTCGCTACTCCGTTCGGCTGCGGCGCCTCAGCCACCCTTAGAGTCCGCTTCACTCTCGTTAGCCGTCATGACAGGTTATGATGTTGCCCAGAATTCACCACGTGGAGGTGAGAGTAGCGTTGGGATGCCCAGACTCGCTTGAAGTCCGACTTATGTATAAGAAAGTCGCGAAACTTCTGGATGCGCAATATTGCCTATAAAAGGTCAATACCTTTTCGATAGTCGGTGTGTAACAAACAAGAAAAGGATTCTGTACATCCAAAATATACGTCCTCGTTCTCTAAAACTACAAAAAATATATTTTTTTTTTGATGACCAGTTATTACCATTTATTCACTTCAGGTACAACTTCTAGCGAAACGGTCACCACCCAGTCGGATACAACTTCGCAGGCTACATGCGTCTGCTGCAAGCGAAGAGCCGCATTGGACCACACGTCGATGCTTCGTTCCAACAACGAAGACTACCCCCTGTGCCGTCGCTGCGTCCGGAAAAAGCCGATCCTGACTTCGGTGTGCTACACCGGCCCCGAACACGTTTGTACTTGCGCCAGCCCGGACGGCACGAAAGCCGCTGGCGACAGGTTCCGTCGCGTCGAAGAGTACTGCACGTGTACCAGACCATCGAGGACGCACAACGGCAGGTACTGCTGCCATTGTCAGTTCAAGCTGAAGAGAACGCAGCAGAGTAGGAACGGAATAGCGTATACGCTCACTCTGGAGAACGAGAGTCCACGGAGGGGGAAGAGCAAGCGGAGGAAGACGAAGAGGCTGGAGGAAATCAAGGTGAAGGTGCCTTGTCCTTATAGCAGGAAGAAACGCAAGGAGAAGGAGAATTTCAGCAGGAGGGGGGAAAGTAACTCGAAGGTGAGATATGACGGTTTAGAAAGAGAAGGATCAAACTACAGTAGGAGCGAACTTGAAGAGATAAAGGAGGATGAAAAGGGCGAAGATAGGGAGCAGGAAATGAAGAATAAGGATAATCTTACTCTACATGTAAGGATATCATATATCATTATATATACAGCTTCCTCCATAAAGTTGGCTACATATGGAAAAAAATAATTGTTTTAAAAATTTCTGAAAAATTCTACTGGCGGTTCGTTCCTGCATGTTCGACAACTAAAGCATCCGTGGCGATTGATATCACATGACTTCAGGTTTGGCGGGAATTTAAAAAAGTTTTCTTAACTTCCGAAAAATTGGTCAAGTTGACAAGATATCGAAAAACAGTACCGAGAAAATGTCTTTCTTGTATAGTCAGTAAGTATTGATAATGTATTTTCAAGTTTTAATTACAAATATTGGTTGGTTTAAATAAATAAAATAAATTTTTCAGCTTGAGATTATTGAATAAGCTCATGTGCATCAATATATATATACAAAATCGTGTTTTCACAAATATTTGAAAAGCTTTTACCCAAATTTATGTGATTTAGCAACAACTTCGTTCTAGCCCACTAGTACAAAAATCATCATTAGATGGCGATGGTGGCGCGGTAGCGTTACAAGTTGCAGTAAAGAGAGGCATGTGCGTCGTAATCATGACGCGCTTCGATCGTTTTACGTGTGTTTCAACCGTTTTATGTGAGTTTCAACCGTTTTACGTGCGTTTCAATCGTTTTAAATGCGTTTCAACTGTCCGTGCGTGCGTTTCAAGTGTCCGTGCGTGCGTTTCAATAATTTTACGTGCGTTTCAAACGTTTGTGCGTGCGTTTCAATCGTTCTACGTGCGTTTCCAGCATTTGGAGTGCTTTTCAAGCAAAACGCTTGAAATACACGTATAACGGTTGAATCACACGTATTAATCTAATCGAGAATTATTGATACCAAGTAACAAAAAAAACAAATCTAGACATTTATTCAGTATATTAATTTAATATTTTATATTTCATTAAATTCTTTAACTTCTTATATTATACCTTAGATCATATGGTTATATGTTTTTATGTATGTTTTTTTTCATGTTTCAAGAATCGAAACAAGTGTTTTTGCACTTATCGATATTTCAACTTTATTTACAGTGCATGTATTTTTATATACTCTTTTTTTTATAACGGTTGAAACGCACGTAAAACGGTTAAAACGCATGTAAAAGCATCGAACGCTACTACTTTAGTTTCAGAGCCGTTGTGTGTTATACTTGTTTTGAAGGTCTTATCGACACTATACTTGATGGCAAATATGTTGGCGGTCGTGGCTAGTAGTGTATTATAATTTTTGTTATGAGGAGATGCCGGAAAAGAGAATTCTCCCCACGTCTCCGACAAAAAACAGAATAAAAAAAAATATTAAACTCATTTGTCGAAAGCTTTTTATGATCTTTTGATTTTGTACAGTTTTTCCATCGTTTATGCCAATTTGGGATTTACAGGAATACTTGAGGAAAAACAGGCCGGACTTCATCGATTCTGCGGAATATCGAAGACAAGCTGTGGTCACTTCCAGAACCGAAAGGCAACAGGAAACTGACGATCTCAAACTACGATTTATCCAAGACAATGCTCAAAATAATAAATATAAAGGTGAGTTACGATATGTATTCAACAAATACCAACAAATCTGTTTTTAGATGATGAACAGAGTTTTTTTAGGATCAAATAGATTGTTCACCGAAAAGGAAATGAAAGAAATCACTAAAAGGAACTATAAGAAATTACCAGAAGTACAGCAAAGGTTGAGTACCTTCAGAGAGCAAAAACTTAGGAATGCCGATAAGTTGATAGTTGACATTTTCAAGAGGGTAGGTATAACTAAAAAACTAATTTGTCGACTGATAATACAAAATGATTGAGACATAGTTTTCATTCGGATCAATTATAATAGGTGTTACGTAATAGTCCGGTCTATTTAGACATTCGAAGTTACCTAAATTCCCACCAAGCTGAAAATCGGTAAGATTGTTTAAAATATCATTAAAATCAAAATTTGAAAGTTCCCCATCTCTCCCCTGTAAGGAAAAAATTTTATTTCAGCAAAACGGTAAGTTTTATCATAAAAATATTTCAAACAAAAATTGTAGATCATAAAATTATCTACAAAAAATTAATTAATACTTTTTTTCTACGAGCCACCGTTTTTGAGATATAACGATTCAAAAAGTTGTAAAAGTTGTAATCATCATAATATGCACACGTTTCCTCGCTACCTATGAGGTAGTGTACTTAGCGCGTTTTTTTTTTGTGGTTTCCCCAGTAGGCCTATTCCACGGGTCAGTTTTGATCCTGTTTAATTTGAAACTATTGAAAAATAATGGATAAAAAAAGTAGTGAAATTTAATCGTCCGAGTCGTAACTTTCAAAATCTTCTTGTTCTTCTTCTTGATCTTCTTGTTCTTGTTCGTCTTGTTCTTGTTCTTCTTCTTCATCTTCATCCTGAGTGCATGTAAACTGCGTTAATAGCGATGTATCGCATGTTGCCTCGTTGGAATCAAACGGATCCTCTACTGTTGGTGATTCAATATTAGAGCACAACTGGAGAACAGAACAGTCCGACTTTTTTGCAACCACATTTAGCACTGCATCCCTTTTTGCAGTTGCCAAAAATCGAGTTCAGCACTTTTTCCGGTGCAGGTGGAAGTAAAGTGTGCACTGGTTCTAATAAATTGTTGACCAACTTCCAACCCCAGTCTGTAGGGTCTAGCTGATAACCAAGCCACACTTGAACTTGGTAATATACCATAAAAAGATGTTGATGAGCAGCAACTGAGGTTGGAGGAAGACAAGCTAATTGTACTTGTTTTTTAATTTTGGTGTTTTTAACGAAACATGCATATCTATACTTATCTAAGCAGGTAGTTTTTTTAGGAGCTCCGTACATAGAAAGAAGAAAGCGAATGCCGTTAGTAATAATCTCTTGTCGAGTAGAACTACTATTTTTAAAAACTTCAGCACATTCAATTAAATTTTGTTTCTCAAATAGTTTGAAGACTGTTATTTTACCCCTCCTGTAAAATGCAGATGTCGTATCACAGCCAGTTATTGCGTGTAAAAATAGTACATGATTTTGACACTTTTCAAAAGTAGATAAACTTTTTGATGAATACATTTCCGATTGATGTTGAGCTTTTCCTGGTTTTAAGAAGAAAATAGTTTTTTCAGTTGGAGTTCGAGCAGTCAGTAATACGAGTAAGTCTATATCTTCACCAACAACAATAGTTGTATTTGTCAAATTGAATTGCTCAATTGCTGTTTCAATTATCAATACATCAGCATCATTATTAGCTTGTCTTACCAATATATTTTCATGCATATTATGACGATTACAACTTTTACAACTTTTTGAATCGTTATATCTCACAAACGGTGGCTCGTAGAAAGAAAGTATTAATTAATTTTTTGTAGATAATTTTATGATCTACAATTTTTGTTTGAAATATTTTTACCGTTTTGCTGAAAATCGCGAAAAACTCATTTTTTTTACCTATGACCTAGAATAAAATTTTTTCCTTACAGGGGAAAGATGGGGAACTTTCATATTTTGTTTTTAATGATATTTCAAACAATTTTACCGATTTTCAGCTTGGTGGGAATTTAGGTAACTTTACTCTTATTTTTTGGTCTAATTTGACCGGACTATAAAGTCACCACATATTTTATTGGTCAATTAGTTTCTTAGATTTTACGAGAAATTGGGGTGAGTATCGCTTGAGGAACTCTGAAATTATTGTCTCAAGTTACGATTCCATTTACAGCTTTTCATTTCCATTTGTTACAGTTTATTATGTGTTTGTTTTTTTTAGAAAATCCAAGGATCCGTCTTGAAAGGAAAAAGAAGTTTTCCAATAGATACTAATATAGTGAATATACACACATGATTGTTAGTTATTTATATTTTTGACATTATTCTGAATCATGCCATACTTTTTTTTTACTCATTTGTTGACCAAAGATAATATAATTTATGGAATTTCCTGAGAGGTTTTATATTTTTACAAATGAAAGAATTGTAAAAATTATCGGCTCACGCTTAAATTACTATTAAATAGCAATTTGTGAGCGGTAATGCGAGTTATCATTTGTGACATTTGAAAAATTCAGGTACCTACTCAACCCTTTCAGTCATAGTGCCCCTTCTGCGGAACGTGAACTTTAATTGGATAAAATGAAGGAAACAGTTCGCTTTATTCCTTCCAGATACTTTGTCCCGCACATGGGACTTTTTAGAAATGGTAGCGACATCTCTTGGCTCTGCTCACAATCTTTCACAACGACAAATGGTGACATGTTAGTGCATAGTGATCGGCAATCTTACTCGCAATGTTCAAAGTACTGTTGAATCACCGTGAAATGGGGCAAAATTGATTTTATGAGGTGGGGTGACTTTGATTATTAGAGGGACTTTCAATCAACGTTTGAAACTCCCGCAAAAAGTAATCTGACGACATCCGCTTTCCGCTATGTTATTAGTACAAGTTTGCTGCCCAAATGTAGACGAGTCTGTTTATGGTAAGTGTTATTTGTTTTATTTCTATTATTCAATAAGTTTAGAAAAGTGTTTGTGGTGAATTTTATAGTCTGAATGAAACATCATACATCTGCGATTATAATGGAATTAAACGCGTTTTATGTTATAAAAATATTGTGTATACATCGCATAACCTCAAACGTTGACTGGCATGCCTGAATCACGAAGCACACATTTTTACAAGAAAATTTTCTTCGATGGGGTCACTTTGATAATGGTTTCGGGGTGACATTGATAGAGTTATGAATCAATGTCACCCCAATGATACATTGGTACAACATATGCAAGCATTATTTTTTTAAATTGATATCTGAGAAAACTAAATGATCTTTTTTCTTTTCAGATAGTATCCATAATGCGTCGTTAATATCAGAAAAAAATTGGTGCACGTAGTTATAAAAATTATCGGCCTGAAAAATTAGAGGAAGCTCTTTCGAAGGTTGCTGAGGAAGGACGGTCTATCAGTAGAGCCTCTAAGCAGCATCAGATTGCCTATGGCACCCTGTATAATAAATTTAATGGTTTGCATCGAGGCAGACATGGAGGGCGGACAGTATTCAAACCATTCGAAGAAGAGGCCATAATCCAGGCAGTAATCACCTGTGGCGAATGGGGATTCCCTCTTAACATGCAAGACTTACAGATGATTACCAAATCATTTGGGACGGGAAGGCCGGAATGTTACTAAATTTCGGAACAACGTGCCTGGGCGAGACTAGGTGTACTTACTCACTTCTAAAAAGACATCGAAATAACTTTACTCAGCGTTTGGCTTCAAATATAAATGAAACGTGCTCGGGCTGCCGTCAGCAAAGAAATTATCACTGAGTATTTGACAAATTTGGAAAAGAACATTGCTGATTTACCGCCTGCCAACCTATTCAATTATGATGATAACCAATATGTCGGATGATTCCGGTAAAAAACACTTGTTGTTAAAAGAGGCAAAAAGTATCCTGAAAATGTAATAAATCATAGTAAATCTGCTGTTTCTGTTATGTTCTCTGGTTCTGCTGCGGGTGTCTTGCTGCCCCCTTACGTTATTTATAAGTCTGAACACATGTGGGATCGCTGGACCGAAAATGGCATCAGAGGATATCCTTGTTTGGGCCAAGCTATAGAACCCCAAATAATTGCTTTTTGGACAAAAATACTACCTGGAAGCCACCTGTGCCATCCCGTGCAGGACAGTCCGTAGTTTATTCCCACCATGACCTCAACTCAAAAATGCCATTTTTTAATTTGTTATAAACAATAAACAACAAAAAATCGCGTTTATTTTAGTTTTTTTATTGTAAAATAGAAACTATTGAAGCAGTGATAATAGTGCAAAAAGGTGAACTGTAGAGAATTGAATTCCGAAGAGAATGACGGATAAAACGATCTGATCGGATAATTAGAACCAGAGAAAAGCGGGAAAAACCGGAAAATTGTGTTTTTTTTTCTTTAATTCATAACTATGCCATTTTTTAATATGAAGAGCTGAAACTTTGCACGATAGTAGCTATTGACGTGCGCCTTATGTGTGCAAAACCTGAATTTAGTCGGATTAATAGTTTTCGCACAATCCTCATTTGAATTTTTTTTTGAAATATTTTCGCTGTGAGGTCGTCCGATTGAAATTTAAAAAATAGTTTTGGAAAGTAGACGTGAGCAGTAACAAAACGTCTACTCTGATTTTTCGATAAAACGCGTTTAAGTGTGTTAAAAACTAGTGAGAACATGAGGGAAAACGACAGACCGTGCGTGAGCGATCGAGTGGTGGGGAACTGTGCGAATCGAGGAGAAACGTATATAATATAGTAATAGGCGCGCGCTGCACGCAACTTATAATTCTTTGCATTTGTTTATCTCGGCATGTACTGCAGTGGAAAGACATAAGGAATCGACCTGCATAGATCCCATTTTGATATACCGCAAGAATGGGTCAGACTTTAAAATAGGCCATTTCGGCGCTGTTCCCACCGGACTATAAACGTTTCTCCTCGATTCGCACAGTCCCCACCACTCGATCGCTTACGCGCGGTCGGTCGTTTTCCCTCATGTTCTCACTAGTTTTTAACACACTTAAACACGTTTTATCGAAAAATCAGAATGGACGTTTTGTTACTGCTCACGTCTACTTTCCAAATCTATTTTTTAAATTTCAATCGGACGACCTCAAACGCATCCAGCTCTCCGCGAAAATATTTCCAAAAAAAAATTCAGATGAGGATTGTGCGAAAACTATTATTCCGACTGAATCCAGATTCTGCACACATAAAGTGCACGTCAATAGCTACTATCGTGCAAAATTTCAGCTCTTAATATTAAGAAATGTCAGAGTTATAAATTAAAGAAAAAAAAACACAATTTTCCGGTTTTTCCCGCTTTTTTCCGGTTCTAATTATCCGATCGGATTGCTTGATCCGTCATTCTCTTCGGAATTCCATTCTCTACAGTTCATCCTTTTGCACCGTTAACACTGCTTCAATAGTTTCCATTTTACAATAAAAAAACTAAAAAAAAACGCGATTTTTTGTTGTTTATTGTTTATAACAAATTAAAAAATGACATTTTCGAGTTGAGGACATAGAGGAAATAAACTACGTACTGTCCTGCATGGGATGGTACAGGCGGCTTCCAGGTAGTATTTTTGTCAAGGACAATATCTCTATTGCTTGGCCTAGTTGTCCAAAGCGATGTTGCAGTAACGGATCTCGCTAAAAGTGGGTGGATAGATGAAATTACCTTTACGGATTGGTTCAGAACTTCCTTTTTACCTCATGCAATACGTCTGATGGTAGAAAAGTTTTAATAGGCGACAACATGAGTTCCCACTTCACCAACGAAGATTTGGAGCTTTGTCATCAAAACAATATTTCATTTGTTTGTCTACCACCAAACTCGACACATATCACGCAACCGCTAGATGTGTCGTTCTTTCGTCCATTGAAGACAGCTTGGCGGTCAGAATTACTAAACTGGAAATTGGAAAATGCAAAATCACCGTCTCTGAAGAAAGACCAGTTTCCCAATGTTCTCAAGAACGCACTGATTAAGATGAATAATGCAGGTAAAAAACGGAGACGCTTTAAAGAAAGATCTTATAAGTGGGTTTGAAGCCACAGGAAAATCCTATAAATCGGAACAGAATTTTGTATAAAATTCCACACGACAACAATAACGATAACGAACAGCAGCAGTTCCGAGGCAACTACCAAGATTCTTTGGTCACGTTCTTAAAAGAAAAACGATATGCTAATACTCCCACTCGGGGGCCATCGAAGACGAAAAGTCGTTCAACTGTTGTCCCAGGAAGGAGTGTATCATGCGTGAGGTCATCAGATGAATCACAACAGAAGTTTCTGATTCAAGCGTCGATCATTCTGAGCATAAGAGTGCACCTGAAGATGAATTTGACGAAGACGTGGAGTACGAGGTAGCTGATACGGATATAACAACGGGTGAATTTGTTCTAGTCAATATGTCTTGCCAGACGGCGAATATAATTTACTGGGATTGAAATCATTGGATGCTACTAAAAAAACATTTGTAGAGGTCGAGAATGATCTGTTTACTGCAACATTTAATGATATAAACCCGTGCTTAATATTAAACATCTTAGAGGCCCAGGAAATAAGCTGTTTTCTCCAAAAGCATCGACGTCTTCGAGGCGTGAATATGTGAAAAGTCACCTAATTAATTTCAGCATTGTTTTTGTATTTCTTTGAGATTATTAGAGTTGTTTATGTTACCTACCCATTTATTTTTCCACGAATATAAATTTCATTTCATCACCTCGAATCCCACATCATCAACAAGAGCATGAAATGACCAATTCATAGTTGAATTGGTCAATTGATGCGAGAAATTATAGTCTGAAAATATAAATACCACACACATAGGGGTAACTTTGATAAGACATACTATTCAATGAGTTATCGAAGTCATCCTTATGGAAGAAAAATTGATTAAAAAAAAGCTAGATAAAAGCAAACGAAGGGGGAAATTGATGATTTGCTTTCAAGTGTGATTGACGACAACGTATTTTGAGAGATGCATCAAAGTCACCCCAAGCTGAGTATAGCTTTGATTGGACATTATATATTTTTTTTTTCGCGGAAAAGTTCTAAAGTTCAAGACGACAATTACAAAATAGCTTCAGGACGATATGTACAATATTCAATATATTTTTTTATATATTGATTGTTTCGATAATGACGTGCAAATTACATAAAATATAAAAAACTATCATAGCCACCCCATTTCACTAAGTTAAATCTTAGAAAAATCGACAGCAGGTAAGCAAAACGTGTGTATTTATTTTATTGACAAAAAAACTGAATACATAATATGATTTCATCATCCTAAATTTTGGTGTATAAATGCTTGTCCCTGCAAAAGGACGAAGTTACTTGGAGTATTCTGATTTTTCAAATTGATGGGAACATGATGACCAACGATTTATCAGAGGATATTGTTACGAGATTAATAAAAATTCCCTAGCTACGCCGCTGAGTCTATTACGCAAACGTTTCGTCGATAATTGGTTCCTGGAAATGTGCAGATGATTTTCGGTATTGAATATTCGGGAAAACGGAAGTTTCGCGAAGAATCTGGACTACACGGCTTGAGTATATAAGGCGACATTTCAGTGTTTGAAATATTTAGCTAGTTGTATATTTCATTTATTTATTTGTTTAAAAATGACAAAAATACATAGTTTCAAATATAATAAAAAGTAATTAATAATTCATGGAAACATGATCAAATAAGTTGAAAACTTGTCCATGATTATGTAAAATCAGTTATATATCATAATATATAAAAATACTGAAAAATCATAATATACATAAAAGAAAGAAAAATAGTAAAAATTATTAATTGGTCACAGACTAAGTGTTTTAATAGTCAGTGAAGTTGTTCTATATTTATAGTAAAGTTAGAAATAAACAGTTTAGTAGTGAATGCTCGGCGTGTTATTTAGTAAAATCGTAACAATATCGATGATAAAATTGAAGATATTGGTGGAGAGGTGGATGAATAGAATGATGTATCCGTACGTGAGGAAAATTTTTATGAAGATGATTTATATAATAATAATAAAAATGTTTATTACACACAAAATAATGTAATACATAACAGTTCAAGGTACATATAGCGCTGACGTAAATTAAACAAAGCTAGCCACAAAAATCATAGATTGCGCGTGACAATGATAAAACGGAATCGGGTAACAACGAAGCTGCAAATGGAAATGGCCGAGGCAATGGATTTGCCCAAAAGACAAATCTCAGACCTACTTGGTTTTTGCCAGAGTGTGGGGGAAAAGCTAATTTTGAAGAAAGCTGCACTGCGACTTGGTCGACTCAGTGCACTGCAACCTCAAAACGCATATTTTTGTACCAAATGTAATGTGCATTTGTGTATCATGAAAAATAAATATACTGTTCTTTCGAATCCCTCGATAAATAATCAATTGATTTTACAACTTTTTTATTTTTTCAACATTCATTAGTTGATAATTTGAGGTTTTTTGTCCCTTCAAACCATTTCCAAAGTCAAGAATTAAAAACATTTGAGAAATTTTTGTTTAACTGAAAAACTAAAAAAAAGTCAAATTACGATTTGTTTGTAAGAATTTGAGGTTGGTGCTAAAAGGGTAAATGTTTTTTTAATTTAGATTAAGAACAAAGTTATTGCGAAAATAGGAACACTTTAAATGCCTTCAGGGACAATGTGTATCAAGTGAGTTTTTTTTAAAGGGAGGCGAATAACGTCCTAATGTTTAAACAACTCTATCAAGATTACTCACGTATTCGGTGGATTAATATAAGATTAATAGTAATAAAAACCCATAACCCCATAAAAAAAATGCCAAATTCTAGCCGTTTGTTTTCTTGTTCTAACAAATTGAGTGGAAATCAAAACGATTATGGTATTGATATTTATCTATTTCTATGAACACTGCCTTGCCATGCTGTAATGCAATATCCTCTGAAAGATATTATTTTATTCAAATGGAGAGACTCATGAGCTCCAACTTATATGTGATGAGTTCATTTCTAAGAAAGTTCAATTTCGAATTCGATCATAAAAATAAAATCGATGTATTATACCAAAATATCAAAAATTGAGTTATCGGATCCTGTAGCTCGAAAACTGGTCACAGGATCAATCTGTGAATTGGTCTGCGTAGAGGATGTCAGGATCTACAACATATCAAAATTAAGGACTGGTTTCCATGCGACCGTCGACGGCGGCGGCGTTCGACGGTCGCTGACAAACGCTCTGTACTGCTATGGGTTTATGTAGAAACGGTTTCCTTGGTGCTCGCCGAAACATCATCTTCCTCTTCCATAAGCAAAGTAGCTACTGCTTCTTGTTTCAGTCGTGTGAGCGAGTAACTGCCAAATGTCGCGTACAAACCAAACGTGTCAAGGAAATCAATAAGAGCGAGCGTTCGTCGGTCGCCGTCGATGGTCGCAAAGAAACCAGTCCTTTAGTCAAAAGCCATTTATCGCGAAATGAACAGAACGCTGGCGCCCTCAAATTAACAATAAAATTACATTGAAAAAGATACCATCCCTTTTTAATAAAATATAATTATTTATTTATCAAAAACAGAGAAGTTACTGATTTTGACAAGTTACAAATGAAATCTCTTTTCGAGAACTATCGACAATCAAAATCCGTGACAAATTCCCGGTTTTAAAACAGAGGAGGAGGTATTTTTCCTACGATGCTGATATTTTAGAAAAATCAGACTCAGAAGGGTTGTTAGTCTCGAATGAAGTGTTGATTTCTGAGTCAACTTTCATTTGTCAATTGATCAGTTCTTTAAGGTTTTGATTTGGTTTCTTTATACCTACCAATTGTGGTACATTCGTGTCCTAGGAAGTCTACTCAGCCAAAAATTTTCAGACCTCAACTTTACTGCTAGCTTTGGACAGTTCCAGGACTTTACTAGCCTTTAAGGCGGGACCACAAAAAATTTTAGTATGTTTTTGGTTTTAATTTTTATAATATAAGATTTCATTTTCACACGAAACTAGGTAATTATTTCCAATAGTATTCTGAATAGAATTCAACCTTCATTGTCCAATTCTGTTTTACGACTGTTTTATTTAAAAAAAATATATCCTAAATTGCCAAACCTAAAAAACAAATTACATTAAACTTTCATTGTTTCTACGGCTTTATATAACAGAATCACTGCCAGAGTCAAATTCCATTTCATCAGGTACTATACCACCAAACCTAATACTACAAGATTTCGTGTTTCAAAGCATGGGGAATTTTGAACGGTAATCTGAATCTCATTATCATTCCATAATTTTAAATTACGTATTTCAAACAAAATAAGATAATGTTTTTGGTCACATCATCGTGTGTCACCATGAATGTTGATTTGTTTACGTTGGCGCCATCTATCGAACAGTAGTCAAGGTTAGCAAAGAAGCTTATTGAAAATCTTGCGAGAAAGTTATCTACCGCGCTGTTCTGCATTGGTTCACAGTTAGTTCAGTAGATGGCAGAAGATATATCAAATTCTATATAGAGATTATTTTCTCATTTAAACTGGTTTTGAAGCAATATTGTTATAAAACGCAATGTTGATGTAAGCGTAATGCAAATAAGGTACCTATTAGTTAAGTTTCATAATATGTTAACTGTGAGTAAGTAATACTTCAACAAACTTATGTACCTCATGTATCATGTTCAGTGGAACCAAATTCATATTTTCTGACACTACTTACTCGTTCACGACTGGCAAACTTAAAGATTAGGTTCTGGAACGTGCAGAATATTTTATTTTATTACTTAACCAAAACAAAAAATAAAAAAAGTGTTCGATATGTTGCCACACTGTTCAAACACAAATGTTGGTGATTACTTTTTGACAATTCTTGCAACTAATCGAAACCATCAATTGAAAGCATTCATGTACCTACGTTCAGGCCAATCACAGCATTATTATAGTGGGAATTTTCTACCTTGAAAATTGCCGCGGGAATTTTTTGTGGTATTTTGTTTTTATTATGTGACAACTGATACTTTTGATCTGACGTCTGTCATCAGTTTGCATGAAGAGTGAAAAATGATTCGAAAACGGTTTAGTACATCATCATTCGATGAAATTTTAAGAAAATCAACGAAAATGCATGTAAAAATACTATTTTGAGTAACGTGTCAATTTGAAAGCAGTTTCAATTGATAACCTAGGGACAGAGAGAAAGCAATAGCTTTCAATCCAACAGAACAAAACAATGTTACGGAATCCTCCAGCCAAGGACAAACCATCCATAATAATTGTATATTTCATGATGAGAACTTCAAATCCCAAACTTCATTCTGTTTATAGTGATTCAAGTAAATTGTTGAAATAAATATGTTATATGCATAGAGAATAGGTCTATGATTGGGACATCAAAAAATAATATATCGAATACCACACGAGAGTTCGATAAAGTAGAAAATAATTGTCCAGATTTTTTCTCAAACTTGTTGCCATTTGGCAATAGCCACTCGAGCCCTTCGGGCTCTCGTGTCGTGCATATTGTCTGGCAACAAGTTTTCGAAAAATCTGTCAAATAATTTTCACTTTATTCTCACTCTCTTGTGATATTACAACTGAAACATTTCTTCAACATTGTTTAAAATTATTCGTGCAAAATTGTCTGAAATGAATACTATTATTCTAAGTATCTTGAGAATTTCATATATTCGAATCTACCAGTAAAAATAGTTGTAGAAAATTCAATTTTGATAAACCCACTTTGTACATTTTCAGCAAAATTAGTTTTGTGAGAGTAAATTTCTATGAAAGTCTGCAAAATATCATGCAAATTAATTGAGAGTAAGCAGCGATATTGATTTATTTTCACTTATATAAAAACACTTTTGTCTAATTTCTACTAGGTATTTTATTATTACGGCCGGTTTCGAGTTTTATCCCATTATCAAGTATAATAACTGAATAGTAATAATAAAATACATAACGGTAATTAGACACAAGTGTTTTCCTATTCATTTCATAAAAGTGATTATGAATTTTCACAAAATAAACAAGTAATCAATTACACAAATCGATTTATTTTTATTGTAAATATGAAAAATGTCTTCAACAAAAATGTAGTATGTGGGAAGTAACTTTATTTAAAAATTTAATACAACAGTAAAAATCAACATGAAAAATGATTAATCTGCGCTCCCGGGCGACTTGAATGAATACGGTGGTGCATTCGTTTTTGCAGCTGCTGGGAAACTTGGAAAAAACCTGCAACACCACATCTGAAGAGTTGGAAAAAATTGAAGAAATACTTCTCGAATCAGGATTATCTGCTTATCTGTAAAATAGGATGTATGGTGTCTCCAGAGGTTCCAATTCGAAAGAATGCATCCTATTGACAAAACTATCATCAAATTTGTACCAGTCCCTTCTGTCTTTTGTCAAGGTATAATAGTGGCCAGATTATTGAAACCAACTTTGCTCCCATGACTTCCAAGGTGATTTGTAGACTTGGCCAAATTGGAATAGCAGCATCTTCAACCAAACCATTATGAACGCAGTAATCAATCCTTCCTAGTGAAGTGGAATCTTCTAGAGGGATTAATTTTTCTCTTTCTTGAAGTATTTGATTTTGGGTTTTGGAATGTTCTGAAAAAGAAGGAAGATCAATTTATCATGAATTGCAGATTTAAAATGCACTGAATTTTGCTTCATTCGAAGAGACTTCGCTTTTTTAATGAAATGAGGAAAATATAGAATTTCGTCCAAACAATGTGAAGGAGGAATAGTTCAAAAAACGGAAAGTAGTTGAACGATAATCCTTCGTTGCTTGGCCTAATGCTATTTCGATATCGTGAATAAATAACAGAGATTCATGACCATAAACACCGAAAATTTCAACACCTACTGGACCAAGCAAATAGTTATTTTTCAAGTAAGTTATGAAAGGAGTTATTCACAATAATTATTGACGTCAGATTTCAGTGTGGTGGGCTGGTGCAAATTTGACAATAGTTATGGTCTACTCATGCATTTTTTCTCTTTGAACGAGAGCCAGAAGTCAACATGTAACATTAGTACTTCAAGAAATGCACCTTCCAAAGGTAATGTGATAAATTTTCAAAAATAATACTCGTCATAAGAATTTGATTGCAATGCAAGAAATTAATTAATTTTTCATTGACCTCTGAAATGTGCATGTCCAAAAGTACTATAGGAAACGCCACGTGGCGACTTTAGTTGCTTTTTGAAACGGGACCAAAATTAAGAAAAAATAGGAAACAAGTAGTTAAATTATAAACTTTGAATGTAATTTTCTCATCTATTACATTTCAATTCCATTATTGACCGAAATTTTCTGAAAAATAACAATAATAAAAAATTAGCCAACTTCATGCCAGACACTGTATACCTATGTACAGATCGTCAACTCGTAGCGTTAATGGAGATACTCATTGCTCTGTACACAAATCAGTCGTTCTTCATTAATTTCTTGTTTTCCAAGCTGCGACGAGACCAACCAACTCCGTCATTCTGAATCTCGAGAAAAAACTTTTAATTTCAGAAACATGTGAAGTTCCCGTAGAACCGCACAAGCCAATAAATCTCCGCATGCACACTCGTAGTCGCGTCTCTCATTCAATAGAGAAGAGCCAGAGGTGGTGACCCTTGATATGTGGCACAAAACATCCAATTCCGTGGCACACCCACAAACACTGTGCTTGTCGTATCCGTACTCGTATCGAGTATCTAACGTATGAACCGAAGATTCGTTCGTGAACGGCAATTAAAAATAATCCTGACTTTCGTGAGCTTTCTTCGTATCGTCTGTTAAGGGGTATAATTAGGAATATTGAATGCCAGATGAGACGAAACTTTGGGGACGGTGGTCGTAGGGGAATCGATTGAATTGGGATGATTCAGGAAGAATCGATCAGCTCATTACTTCGAATTCGGACTCAAAACCCACTGGAAATGTAACGATGATTGTTAAATATGTAACCCACATTAATGGGCGGCTATCCCCACTGAACATGATTCATTACGTGAGCTGGGTAAAATATAAGATATGCAATCATAGGGAACGACATTATGAATTCCAGAGGGTTCGAAACTTAATTTCAATGACGGCGTCCTACGTATTAACGTAGGCTGATGCTAAATGGGAAAAGTGAAGAAATTATTCGTGTCCTGTTGGCTGAAGACCAGAGAGGACCGAAACCAATTTGGAGGTCGCCTGGATTGGACGAGGAATCGCACTAGGGAAGACCTTGTTGCGAGTCGATAAATTGGTACCAGTAAGGGTAATGAATTTTGATTATTATCAGGTGACTTTGAAGGAAGGAACACTTTTGGGGCACTGCTCGTCAATTTCCTCTGTGATTAGGAGTGTACGCGGCACTGTTAGACAAGCTAATAACTTGTCAGCCGAATAAGAAATGCTTGTTGCCACCTCAACAGCCCAAACTGAGAGAATTAGCTAGGAAGATATCTCCCATATCAGAGTAGGCGGACGAGGCAGACCGAAAGTGGTACAGTACAAGATTGACACTGGTAATGCCCGACCAATTCAGCAATCAGCTAGAAGAATTCCTCACGCCAAGAAGGAAGAGGCTTACAAAACAAGCAGTGATATGGAAAAGGAAGGAGTCATCGAGCCATTCGACAGACTCTGGTCCTCTCCAGAAGGACTAATGAAGAAGAAAGATGAGTCAACACGCTTTTGTGTATATTATCGTCAACTGAACAACGTGATGAAGAAGGTATAGTTACCCTCTCCCGACGATAGATGTCAACCTAGACACGTTGGCTGGTTATACGATTTTCTTGACCCTCGATCTGAAGAGAGGATACACTGAACGTGTTCTGTGAGTGGATATTGGCAGGTAGAACTGGCTCACGGAGACTGAGAGAAGATAGCTTTCACCGTTTCCTCAGGACAGTGGCAGTTCACAGTTATGCCATTCGGGCTTCGCAACGCCACAGCTATATTTGAAAGACTGATGTAGACGGTTCTGAAGGGACTTTCATGGAAGATGTGTCTAGTATATGTCGACGACGTAATTGTGGTTGGCAGGTCGTTCGACGACCTCATGAGAAACATGTAGGAGGTATTCTAGCGACTAGATTGTAGATTGTAGATTATAAGGGGGTCGTTCAGGCTGTGCAGCCTCACAAGCACTTCGACCTATAAGTTTTTTTGTGTGTGACCCTCGATCTATTCGAGGCTCGGTATTCCGAGACTTCTTGCGAAGTTTGTCAGTTTCCTGGGAGCGAAGTTTTTGATGTCGGAGGGCGTTAAGAAGGCTCCTTCCAAGAACTTAAGCCTCTAGCAGAAATGCGCTAGGCATTCGCACAGCTAATGTTGCGCAGTTTCTGCGAAGTTCTCGCAGTAGCGGGCACTACCACTCTCTGATTTACCCATCTCTTTGAGGTGGTACCCCAGAGAGCAGAGTCCAGTGAGAAGTCCCGTTATCATCTTCAAGTCTTTCTTGTTCAACTCGAGAAGCTGTTTAGCTTTCTTTGGCGATAGACACACTAGTCTTTTCTCTTGTCTTTGTCCTGGTACTTCATTCCAGTGAAATTTACGGTTTCCCAGCGTCGGAACACTTCTTTTAAGTGGACTCTGGAGAGTCCACAGAAGGGTTCTGGGCCGGAAAATTGTGTATTTGCCCCTTCTTTGGCAAGGCAATTCCAGCGAATAAGAAACTCTGGATTGAAACTGAGCCCCAAGAAATGCCATATGTTCCAGAAGGAAGGACGGTAGTTCTGCTATGTTGTCTCTGGCGAAGAAGTAGCAGTAGATGGGCAGAAGATGAAAGCTGTTGAAACATCATGATGGAGGTCGATTGTTGAATAAAGCCGTTGACACAATGGAAGTTTTATGTAATAAGTTTTAAGTTTTGGGATTTTGAATATCAATTTTACAAATAAAACAAGATGCAAAACAGAATTGAATTTTATCAACAAGATTATTTATGAGGCATGGTCAGAATAATAATGGCAATGATAGATTCGCGTTAAAAAATATCCAAAATTCTGAAAATTAAAACTAAAAACATAAAACTTCCGTTGTGTTTCAGCCTTAAGGCTATTAGAGAAGTTCAAGAAAAACAAAAACGAAACTTGGAAACGGTATGTTAGTGGTGATATCAAAAAAAGTGGAAATCTCGAAGTAGAGAACACTAGTACTTGTATATAACATTATACAAGAAAAGTCATTTGATTCATTATTACCAAAATCATCGGTCATAATTAACATATAGAATAACAGCAATAATTGTACTATTAATATGAATCTTGTAAAAAACTGTTATCGCTGGAAAATTATTCTCATATGTTTAATGAAAAACGATCGTATATGTAAAAAACGTAGGTTTGTACTTTTTTGTACTGCGTGGAGAAAAAAAATATTTGCACCCTGTTCAAAGTAAGCATAGTTTTGACGACATTTTCGACGTAAAACATCGAAAAATAGTATACTCACTATGTAATAAGTTTTATAAACGTCTTCTTAGTAACAAGTATTTTAAGCATGAGCGCAGACTACCTAAATGAGTTTCCAGAGGTGTTTATGAACGCGTTACACACCGTACTTTTTCTACGAAATCTTTTAAGTTATCATGAAAGTTTCAATTGACAGAACAAGACCTATTTTTTACCACTGAAATCCAATAGTAACAATAGTGATGTACTTGAAGTAGTAAGTTGCCATGGTAATGTTTTTAAAAATTTCCGTTAAACACAGTTTGTGAATATGTAATTAATCAATCATTTGCATAATACTGCATACAACCTAATGAATGATTTTGTATTATTCTTTCTTCGAAATGGCCGGAATGATCATGATTTACTCCCATAAAATGGTAGGCAATTACAAATGCCGTATTGAAACGCCAACAAATACAAATACTACTAGGTTTATATTACCAGCACTCAATAGAGTTATAAATCTTCCTTGCGAAGTAACTTATTGATACTGGGCAGAATTTATGATAATCATAACTCATTAGGCAGATTGCCTTATAGAAAATTGTCTTTTGTTTCTCGCGTTCACAGCTTTCTAGATAATGCTGGCGCAATGATCGAAGTATTCCTCCTAATAAAGTTTCATGACATTACCATAGGAAATTGCAGGTTTATTAGATTTCTCTATTCAACCTTCATTTAGATTTATTCTGCCATAATTCATGCGACTGTTTGCGGGAGTAGGCACTAATTTAAATTTTTTCGATATTATAAAGGATGGATTATGTATAGGTTGTCCGTTTTATTACTTGGGTGGATTCCTATGATTTTTTGAAACTGTCGGGAAGTTTATGAGTTAAAATTCATTATCTCGTTGGAAAATTCAGTTGGAGCAGAACTATCTATACCTTTTGATAATGAAAAAGAAGTTTGTTGTATAGATAAGTTAATTTCTTAAACAATTCCGAAGGACATTGGAAGAAAACGTACTTTTGGACATTCAGAATAGTTTGCGAAAGGCACAGACAAAGTATTCATTCAGTCCACACCTGAAAGCGTATCAAATTTCAGCCTTCCTGAATTATATTTCGGAGAAGATTAAATTGAACTAACGTGCAGTCTCCGAGTGCCCATAAAATTATGTGAAGGGAGTTTAACAATTTAAATGTAGTAGTTTGTATCAGTCAGCCAGTTTAATTATATCACATATTTCCCTTAATACTTGATTCAAATTCAGTAACTACATAGTGTAAGTAGTAATAGGAACAACTGGTGTATACATGAAGAGTTTTTTCTTTATAACGCGAAGTAATTCGTTATGGAGAACGGGAACGGGAATATTCAAGATATAAACTATTATCTAATGCCTCAGCATATTGAATAAGAGAATTGAACTGAATTTGACAGGATACTTATAATTATGGAACAACCCCCCTATCTAAATAAATATCGATCGAAAGGCAGTCTTGTTTTAAATTTGGGGTAAGTTGTTTGTACACGAGTAATCTTTTCTGATGAATTATCTGTTCTGAATTATGCATTTCATATTGAAGTAAAATTCACAGTTCAGAGTTGTTTAATAGAAGTTATTAACAGGAGTTATGACGCTCGATTAAATTTTTGTGCTTGGTTTCAAGAACTGTTAAAAGACAATAGTGATTTTTCAAAAGATGTGCTCTTTTCTGAAGAAGCAACTTCTACTTCAAATGGCGTCGTCAGTTCTCAAAATTGTAGATGGTGGCAGCTGGCAGATCACAATCTTAATTTTATTATTGAAGCGATGGACCAATATAGTTTTAAATTAAATGTATGGCATGGAATTTTAAATGAGCGAATTGTAGGTCCTTATTTTTAAAACGAAAGCTACTATGACAAATGGTATTTGAACTTTTTACCGACCAAGATAGGTACCTACTTCCATTCTACGACAGAAGTGCGGGAGTGGTTGAACAATGATTTTGGTGATGGGTCGATATTCAGGTGATCCTTGGCTTGCTAGGTCTCCAGACCTAACGCTGCGTGAATTCATTTCATGGGGTTACCTGAAAAGCAATGGTTATAAACAACACCAATTTTGAAATGAAGAACATTTAGAAATTTGTATGAGGAATTGTTGAAAAATGTTCACCACGAAATGTTTTCCGGAACACTTCTTTGAAGTCAAGTAGAATTTTGAAACTTTTTACATTGTTTGTTTTTTGAGTCTCTTTTATTTTTCCAATTTCACCTTCAAAGAATACTGAATTCAATTAGGATAAACCATGTATTATTAAGTTTTAATTGTAAATATCTGTTGGTTTAAATCTCATTTACGGGTTAAGAATATTGAATGAGTAGGGCATGACTACACCTAGTGACAAGACTAAATCTCGATGAAAGTGGAAATTGGCCTTTTCAAGACTCAGATCCAGAATTAATCTCCAACAAAATGTCTATAACACAAATATTTCATTAGTTTTGACCCAAACTTATGTTCTTTAGGTTATTGCTGATTTCAGATAAGACAAGAATGTGTTATATTTCTTAGTAAGTATAGAGGAATAAAATGGTATTTTTAATTTTTATTTAATATGATTCAAAATTGATACATGGGGTGGGGTCCTCGTTGGATTCCTAACACATTTTCTCAATAAATAATTCGATATCTTGTCAATTTGAGCTTTTTTTCGGCACCACAAACTCTTTTTTTTGCAATCCTGTCAAATCTGAGGTCACGTGATATAGGTGATAGGAACAGATTTTTTAGTTGTCAGACATGTAGATACAAACCACCATTACAGTTATTCAGAAATTTCAATATATTTTTTCCATATGCAACCAATTTCATAGCGGACACTGTATATGCAGTGTGTCCACTTGAGTTCGCCGCAACTGGAAAACTTTTTTATTATTAATCGTACGAAAAAAAGTTACCCTTTGTAAAAAGTTCTGTATTATCTTAAACCAGAAAGTTAAGCATCAGATATCAAATTTTTTGAGTCGTATAAGTGGTTTAACATAAGATGTCAATTTCGTGCTTGTTTAAGGTAGGTACCTTTATTTTGACAATATTGAAAATTGTTATCTAAAAAACTTGTTTATAATCAAAAACTACTTCAACAAATCCGGCCAGGAATTTTTATGAACAAAACGTTATTTCACTAAAACTAACAAAAAAATATGTAGAGAAAACAAAATAAAATTTTTTAATGTAGATATTTTCGAAAACAAAAGTACTTTACTCTTGCACAAAAGTCATATTTTTTAAGAAACCTCGTATACGCCTGAAAATTCTTTATATCTGACAGTTGAGTTCAAGTTTTAAATCATGCAGAACTTCTTATAAAGAGTAAGGTTTTTTTCTACAATTATTTATAACGAAAAAGTTCTCCATTAAGTTGACAAATTGTACATATATTGTACATATTATTCTAATATTTTTTTTGTAGAAAAATACCTTTAAGTTTTGTTACGATATTCTTGTTTAGATCTAAGATACTTGTTTCAAAGAATCAAATCTTGTTCAAAACATAATATGGAGTACATCAGAATTTAATTTTTTTATTTTCATCATTTTTTAAATTGACAAAATTGAAAATTGTTATTGAGAAAAGTTTATGAGAGTTGAAAACTACGTTCAGATATCCAGCTACATCAATCTACATGAAAAGTCAGATTTTGTTATTTTTCACAATGTATTTTCAGTTTGTTTCATATGACAAACTTTTCCATCATGAAATTGAACTGAAATTTGACTAGTTTCATCGCTATTGAACACATTTCATTGGGAATTTTACAAACATGACGTCATTCATAGGTGGTCGGTGGCTCAGCGGTCTGATGCACATGCCGTTCGAAACCCCAGCATAGCGATAGTCGATTCGAGCCAGATGTAGGTAGGTACAAGAGATTTTTTCTCAACTAATTTATATCGGATCGATAGGCGACCGCATGCCTTGTTGAAAAGCAAGTGTATTGTGAGTTGTCTAGACGTCAATCTCGTTTGGTGCTAGCTTGGAGTGCACACCGACCACCCGAGGTGGTGCTGTTGGTTTCCGGGTTTTTCAGTAAGCCGCCCCAGAGCGCCACAGCAAATAATAATAATAGCCGTCCTCTACCCGCACAGGCTATGCCTTTGGTTACACTCAACTATTATTATTATTATTAATATTGTCTTCTTAACGTAAATATCTTTCAGAAACATATTTATTTTTCATTATAGAAAAATGTAATTGTAACATTAAACATGACATTCGAATAATTTAAATAAAAATAATGTATCAATACCCGTTCACTGTTGTACATTTGCCTCGACATATCCTCCTTCGTTTTACATCTTTTAGAAAATTCTTGTATAACATTTCTTAACACGACAGGAGTTATGTTTGTAATTGTCTCTCTAATTGTCCTCTCCTAATGGTCCACATTTTGAAAAGGCCTCTGGAGGTATACATAGTCTTTTAAGTACCCCTACAAAAAAATCAGGGGGGCTCAACTCCGTAGACCTAGCGGGCCAAAAAAAGTATCACCTATTACTGCTCCATTGAATAAGGATTTTAATATTGTCTCACATCCCTTGTACAATGTCATGGTGCACGATCTTGTTGGTACCATATCCGTAGCCTTTCACCTATGGGTAGTTCATCCATAAAATTAAACAAATGATTATTAAAAAAAATAAGTTCGTTCACTCTTTAGATTTTCTCGAAAAAAAATGTATTTTGAATAATGTTTGTAGCTTGAAATTCATAATGAACATTCATTAATGATCAAAAAGTGTTAATCTCGAAATGTTACATTTTTAAATGTTTTTGTTTTAACAATCGTACTAAGAGGCTAAACTTAGATATATTTTTTAATATCTCCCAGTTCCATTTTATTATCCATTTTGCTCCAACATCAAACTTGATGGTAAGTACTTTTCTCTCAGGTCAATTTCATAAAAAATATTCTCATATGAAACAAACTGAAAACAAAAATTGTGAAAAATAACAAAACCTGGTTTTTTATGTAGATAGTTGTAGTAAGATAGTTGATCGTAGTTTTTAACTCTCATCATCTATTTTCAATAACAATTATCAATTTTGTAAAAAAGAAAAATTTAATATTTTTTGACAATCCTAGTATTATCTGACACTGGTATTCTATATTTCAAACCATCCAGAATTTTTTATGAAGAATAAATGGTTTTGTGTAAACTCAATAATAAAAAAAGTTTTCCATATGTAGAGTTAAGCGGACATACCGTATGAATAAAAATTATATAAAAAGTATAAAGTATCATACAAATTGGGCCACCCGAAATTTTTATTTTCAATTGCAGACCTGTATTTTCTACTTGCATTTTCCAACTGCCAAGAGTTATATTCCATATTGGCTATTTGCATCTGAACTACTTGGTGTTTCGGAAGTATTGAACTATTACCTGTGTTATTTAAATTTTTTGAAATAAGAAGTTAATCAATGATAAGTTGTAATTTTTTGATTACAGCTGTTATGGAATTCAAAAAAATGTTGAAATTTTACTGGTAACTGGTTTACGAAGGTGAAATTTTCATTTTCGTTAATTCCGAGATACTAAGTCAGAATTCCGACATAGTAGTCATAATTCTGATTTAATATCTCGGAATTAGCAAAAATTATTTTCTCATCAATAGTGGCCTTCTACGCCTTCGTAAGTAATAGTTCAATATTTCCTAAACACTGTTGTTCAGATGAAAATACCTACTACGCCAATATGAAATATGACTCAGCATTTGAAATGTTTAAAGTAAAAAGTTGTGGAAGCCCAATTTGTACGATACTTTGTATATCATTTTCATTCACATATTTGGATAGTCTCCAATAAGTTGCTACCGCAAAGTGCCAGAAGTTTAAAAAAATATTTGCACAATTAAAAGGTAAGTATAGGCAAAAGAATATCGAAATTCTTGATTTTTCCTGTATAACTCGAGAACTAAAAAAGCTGAATCAGATTTTTTTAATCGACCCCCCATACAAACTTTTTTCGGCTTGTTTGTGATCAATTACGCCCTATGATTAGTGGCCTCAAATTCTTGTAATCTTGTGAATTGTTTCATATGAGCATTCCTTCGGCATTATTAATTTTATTATTCGAGAAACTCTTTCAT